>LPNX010431485.1:0-234150 GCA_001517045.1 Pseudotsuga menziesii | reverse complement strand
AAAAAAATTATCTTCCTGATTTTTGGCACTGTTAAAATAAAAAATCCGCGCGCCGTCGGAAAAAACCGTCGGATTTTGGATCGAAATCTAGTAGTGACACCACAACTTAAACCTCCTCTCTGATGTCTACAGGTATTAATATACCCCCCATTGATTAGATGAGGGATGATTTCAATGAAGATTTTGTGATATCTCTGGGAGAATATCATTATAGTAAAGCTAATAAATCAGTGGTGAAGAGGGGTAAGAAGAGGAACAGGGATCAGAGTGATATGGACATATTTGTTACAAATGAGGTTGTATGGACACAACGATCAGGTGATCCATAGGTGGATGCCACAGATGGTGCATCTATTTTAGGAGCTTTTATAGGTTCCAATTTTGATGTTGTTAACACTTTGAACAGAGAATTTGACAAGCAGAAGGAAGAAATTGTCATCCTGAAGGAGGAACTGGAACAAATCAAGAGACAACATGAGAACAAGTATGATGAACTTGAAGTAAAGAATGTTTCTCTTCATCATGAGCTACATAGAGAGCAGACCACTAATGCCACTTTGGTATAGAATGTATCCTTGTTAGAAAGACAGTATGAAGATGCAACTGCAAGTGCAACTTCATCCTCGTTTTCTAAATTTTATGAGGAAGAATTCAAAGAGCTGGCTATTCAGACTAATGGGGAGCACCATGGTTTAGTCAGTGAATTATTTAAAACCTTTGATAATATTTTTGGAACTCATATGACTTTTGACAAAATGTCTGTTGTTCTGGAAGATATAGTTGAAAAGAGGCAGCAAGCTTCAAAACCTTATGATGAGGTCACAGACTGGAAAAGGTACATGAAGGATAATCCAAATAATGTCACTTTCCTTACTAACTTCCAGTGAAAGAAAGTCAGGACCATCTTAAGATCTTGGGAATAATTATATGAAACAATTGTTGAAGCCATAAAGAAGGCATAAACCATTTGCAGTAGAAGGTGGTATGCAACAGATAGCATTATGGATGAATTATCTTTTCCTACAATGGTACTTATTGAAAAAGCATGTCCACCAGGACTGATGATTGAGAGAGTGGAGCAGTGAAGAGATGATGAGGAGGGGGAGATCAAGAAGCTTGACTATGTAACCATACATGATATAGATTGGTTGATCAAACGACCCTTTGCAGTGGAAGGAAATATTCACATCTACAATCGATTTTGGAATAAACTGGCTAAAAATGAGATTGAATATCATAAGTGTAATGCCCAGCTTGGCATCAAATCCACCAGTTACCCTAATATTGAAGAATTACTACGTGTTTGGAAAATTTGGAGAGATTTTATGGGATTTTAGTTTTGTTTTGGTTTTTTCGATCCCCTTTAGAGGGATATCCATTCTTTATAATAGTTATTTAAGAGGTTGTTCTTGAATGTATTGGGGACTTTTTGACTTTGGAACTTTTGGGAGAAATAAGGACTGGTACAAGAGAGACTGAAGATACCTATTTGTAATCAAAGTTTTATGTATTTCTATAGAACTAGATATTTATAAAGCTCTGATATTTCCATATCTCTTTTTATGAGTTTCGTTAAATTTCTTTAATAGTTCTCATGTCTTTCTTGTTTCCAATAGACTAATGTTGTTGTTTATTCATTCGCAAATCATTAAATGTGTTTATTTATGACTCATATTTTCTCTGTTGCAAATTTAGACATCAATAATTCTTAAAGAATTTCTTCTTTTAAGAGTTTATCTATTTCTGCAAGTGAATGAGCAGTCATTTTTACAGCTTATATGTTGGTTTTTCAACTAACATGTGCACATATAGGTTACTTTGAATGATTTAATCTTGAGTTTCTTTTACTTAATTTTTATTAAACAATTGTGATTTGAGTGAAATTTATTTCATCTCATTTACACTTCTATCTATGTGTTGAATTACTTATTCTTCAAATATCTCAAGATAACCTGTAATCAATTCAATATTCTTTTCAAAGTAGTTTAGATCTAGATCATGTTCCCTTTTCCTAGTTAGGTTTAAGTTTTCGTTTTCTTCATATCATCTACCTTGTTTCCCAAATTGGGAAACAGATCCTCTGTGGATCAAATCCATACAAGCCAGCAGAGGCTACAAAAGTATCTGTGGGAGATCACTATCCCAAAAAGCTCAAGGATAGATCAATACCTGCGTGGGATTGTTTGAATCCTTTAGCTGGGTTTTCTCCATGTGTTGTAAGCCTTACACGCCCCTTTTCATCCACATACATAGTTAGGGCTTCAACACATCATTATTGAAAAAATATAAAAATAAAGTTAGGAAACCCATTATTCCGATCATCATTATTGAAAAAATATAAAAAAAAAGGCTATGAAATATTTTAAGTAGTAAAATAATTGACTTTATGAAAAAAAGATAAATTAATAAATATTTAGAAAAAAACTTAGAACCATTATAAAATTAAATAAATCAATAATAATTCAAAATGTTTTGACTTTGAAGTGAAATTATATTCCCTCCATGCAAGAGATTAATAAACCTTTACTTGGTCTTTCTTATCTTGATTTTAATGTCTTAAATAAATTACAGTATGTGACTTGTAATTAATTATAAGAGGAACAAATAGAATTTTTATATTAAAAAGGGGAGGGAAGACCCTCAACAACACATACATTCATTCTACCAATTTGTTTTTTCCTGAATGTCTATAACAAAGAAATACTAAACTATTTTGTCTTGAAATAAACATTAAATGGCCTACTCCTAATACATTCAAATCGATCACTATAAACCCTAATAAATTGGCCTAAAAGCAAATTACATTTGGAAAACATGATAAAATCTTAGAATTGCCAAGGAACCTAGTCTTCAAATGTCATTGTAGGTTGGCAAGATAAGGATTTTTCACCTTCTCTTTGTCATGCAACTTTAGTTGTAACTGTTTCACCATTACTTCCAAATCAACTATTCTCGAATCAAGCGGATTTGCATTGTACGCTTGTTTCTACTCTAAATTGGTTGCAAGAATGGATATTTGACATTAAATATCTCCACGATCTCCTTTGTTCCTCCTTATCCATCTATACCCGCATATGTATATCTCAATTACAGATATCTTGACACATATCATGCACTTTCATCTTGAGTCATCTATGACTTGTTGCAAATCTTCTCATGCCATGACCAATACAACAATCATCCTCATCAACCTAGTTGTCCCTGTCCATCTTAACAACAACATGAGGTGACAAAAACCTAGTCATCACCACTACTATAACTCTCTTAAAGCTTAATTATACTGGGGAGGATAATTTTTCTCCCTTTTGAAGTTCTAATGTTTCTATATTTATCCCCTGGATTTCACAAATTTATAGGCCTTTCCTCAATATTATGAAGGAATCCTCCCAAGAAAACCAATTCATGAAATCAAATCCCAACCAGATGGCTAGAACCATCCTTACCATAATTATTTAACTCACCACCTTTGGTAATTGGCACCACCTACATTTGAATGAATATTGGATCACCTAGATCATGGGAGGAACTAAAATCCATGATGTTGGACCAATGCTTGTCCTATAGTCTTAATTTCCCTTTGTTAACACTAAGGTCTAAACTGGACTAGTAGAGGGAAAAGGTGGGGACTTTAGACATAAAGGTTGAAAGCATTTATTTCTATCTTTGAGTGGTTAAATAAGTATCAATCCAAACAAGTTTTGTGTGGATTATTTGAATAATACCTAAAGAACAATAACAAGCTATGAATTCAAAGGATTTATGACCATCAACTATATTTGTATCCAAGCATAAAGATAAAACTAAGATGCAAAAAAATGAAAAGGTAAGCTACATGTTCCACATATTCACATAATATTCCATCATATGTGCTGATGGAGATCCATCAAAATGGGTTCACTCTCTTTTGACACCCTTAACTCAGCAATCTCCTTGAGCATCGGCCCAAATGGGTTTTACCCTATCCAACAACACATGCGAAGAAGAAGAGGTCTCACCCAATATGTTCAAGGGAGAACTATCGTAACCACATTACCACAGTAAGGAGGGTTTATGTATCTACTTTCTATCTATCACATCATTACTTTAGAGATCCAAACAAGGATTTATTATCACATATCCATACCATCAATCATTAGATCACATTAAGACATTCAGATCGCATCAAGATAATTACTTATAAACATATATATCACCATAATATGATTTAAAACATAAAACAATCACATCATTAAAAAAGAACCATCATACAGCGGTATCGATTCATTTGCATCACATCACAGAGAAAACAAGAAAGAAGAAAGAGATAAAACACAATGTTTCCATCAAAACTCTGTCATGTCAAATTTCTTTCGCATCAAAACAGGTTCTCAAAACATCTCCACAATTGCGACAAAATAGATAACATTCTTTCGCATATCAAAATTCAACATAAGATTTAGCTTCTCTAGATATGATCTAAGTCTCCTATACATTATAATCCTATCTCTATTTATAGGCTTACACCTTTTACAAAATGGTCCACTTAGATCAACTTCCTAACTACTTGGACCGAAAACTAAAAAATAATGACCAAGATGACTCTTTGTCGACTTTCCCGCCTTGCATGCCATCTTTCGCCTTGCGCATCATATTTCACCTTGTGCATAATCTTCGACCTTGGGCATCACCCTTGGTGTTGCGCAACTTATCTCTATCAAAAAATATTTTCAATAGGCCCCCAAAACAATCTTGTGCCACGCCCTCGAGCCACGTAAACTGGAAACATTGTAGTTTTTTATTTTATTCTTAAAGTCCTCATATTGATGGATGACTTCTTTGAATTTCTCCTTCACCTTGTCACTGATTTCCATGAATTATGTAACCTCCTTCTCAAGTGGATTCTCAGCAATATTTGCATTCATCACTCAAGTGATAGCTCTGCGCCAATGTCCTGAAACTCTTCAAGCTGAGTTGTGCGCTTTTGTTTCTGCTCTCACACCTTCATAACTCGCTACTGTAACTCCTTTAATTCCATTGCTTTTGTTAGCTGCACAACTGTGGGAATCATTATAAGCGATGTCCATAGTGTATCCAGTTGTTCCTTCACTTCCCTTAGCCGTGTGTTGAGCTATTATAATTGTTAATCCTGAACCACATGACCCCAAAACTGTGTAGCCGCATCTCCTCAAGCTGCGAAGCGCAAGGGCGCCATTGAGGATGTTGCTAGGCTTATTCCTTTTACAAAATAGTGACTTACATCAACTTTCTAACTACTTGGACCAAAAGCTATAAAATAATGACCAAGTTGACTCTTTGTCGACTTCCCGCCTTGCACGCTATATTTATCCTTGTGCATCATATTTCATCTTGAGCATCATCTTCAACCTTGCGCATCACCCTTGGTGCGGCACAACTTATATCCATGAAAACCGTCTGCCAACAGTATGACAACGCTATATTCAAGAATGCTAAATGAAAACAAAATGGTTATCATAGGAAATGGAATTCATAGTGTAAATGTTATTATTTATATAGTTAACCGATTATGCAACACATTAAAAATTTTGTATTCAAATAGAAAATCAACAACAGCCATTAAGAGGCGCAATTAGTTCATAATCTAAATGATATTAAATGTTCATAGAGAACTATATTCAAAATATGCTTACAAATATCTCAGGACCTTCACTGGATTTCTAAAATCTAACCCCCTCATCTTCTCGAGTTTTACAATATATAGACTCTTATATAATTCCATCTAGATCCTATTTTAGAATTTTGGTAATCATCCATTTGAAAGTGGAGGAACTACATGATAGATAGAGAAACTTTGGAAATCATATATTTCCTAAAAATATCTTTTCTAACTAAAATATATGATTCGAGATAATAAATAGTTTTAATATCATATTCTTAAGGCACACACAACTAACTAGATTAACATAATTGTCTTAGATCTAGGATACTTATCAAGTGTTTGTTTTTCAAGATAAAAAATATAGAAAATAACTTCAGGTTTGAGCCTTTATTAAAATTCAAGAAATATTAATGATGCTTTTTTTAAAAGATAAAAAGAATAGCTTTGCTTCCTTTGATTGTAAAACTTGAACAATCCATATTATAACCTTCCTACTCTGAACTTGCCTTTACCTTGTTTCTGGAGCACGATTATGAATGGTATATTGTAAGTCATGAGTGCCAATATCCATTAGACTGCCTATTTTTTCATTACTATCCAAGTTCCTTTCTCTCTACTGGAGGCATTCCTCCTTCTAATACTTCTTTTTTCTAAGCATCTTGGCATTTATATTTTTCAACTTTTGAGGAAACATGCATAATCTAGTGAAACTAATGATCAACTTGGTCTTGTTCTCACTAGCCTTGCTTTTCTTACTTTGTGAAAAATCATTCTCCTTCTTGATCCCTTTAATCAGACCTTTGTACTCTTTAACTCTCTTCTCAAGTTTTTGATTAATTCCATGTTCACCATTTTTAGGCTAAGGCAGAACACAATATCTGTTGTTTTAATATATTCCAGAAAATTTTCCATCTCAGTTTTATCATCTACAGTAACATTCATGGACTGTTTTCCCTATTTTTCTTCTGATGGATAAGGAATAAAGGGATTAGTTTACGATGAATAGGGGATGGTGTTAATAGTTTCTTCTAAACCATCTAAAAAATGAGCAAATTTTTCCTCTATCTCCATTGATGAGCTTGAATCCTCATTAGAATAATCTTGAGAATGGACCACTTATTTTACTTTGATTATTTTGGAACTATTTTTTGTTTGTATAGAACCTAGAATCATGATTTTACCTTTATTCCTCTTATGCCTCTTTGTAGTTTCCTTTGGTGAACTTTGAATGTCAATGACCTTGTTTTCCTTTAAAGTGGGATTAAACCTAGCTTTGTAGTTCAGCCTAAATTTATTTTTCCCTAGTATGTGGTCCTCCTAGTTGATAAGGTCTAGGATATTCCTTTTTCCTTTTCTAATTATTGGCTTGACATTTATTACTTGTAAAATTGCATACGTCCTTTACCTCCTGTAGAATGAAACTTTCAAGAATTGGTTTTTTGAAGGCCCCTCTCATCCTTCAAGGCATCTCTTTGTTTTCCCCATCCTTAGGATATTTTTTAACATGTTTAAGGCTAGGATTTCTCAGATCTTCTTGTGAGGAAAACTACAATTTCTTGCTTACAAATATTTTAATTTATACATTCAATTTATGTTTCCTAGTCACCTATCCCCTAATTTTCTTCTTTACGCTTGACTCTATGGAAGACATCTCAATTTCAAAATTTTCAAATATTTTTGTACTATTAGTAAAAGAGGTATCAACAACCTCGTGTGGGAAGGACACATTCTCTAGGGTTAGGAAGTCAGAGGAGAAAATAAATAGTTGCAATCCATGGTTAAATTTTCCCAATTCTTTCTATATCAACACCTTAATGATGATAAATGCTATGTTGACTATCTGGAAATTTCTTCACCCTAGCAGTTGCTTTTGACAGAACTCTAAAGAAATAAAAAGGTAAATTCATTGTTGAAACCCCCTCCAAGTGTAGAAGAAAACTCATATGATAGAAGAAAACTTATATACATTTTTACTAGTTTTAGAAGATTATTGTATTTAATAATTAGCCAGGTACGTAGTATGCCTTTATGCCAATCTGAATTTTGGTTGTTTTCCTATAGGAAACAGTTGCACTCTAGGTAAATGACACCTACAATTTAAACCACCATCCCCCCACATGTGGTATCTCACAAGCTATTGTTATGGAATTCTCTATAACTGGAAATGTCATGTATCCCAGCATCACATTCTTACCATCAAAATTTTTTGTGAAAGCTTGATCCACTGGGGTAGGATGACCCTGTATTTTTTCACAAAAGTGGAGCCAAGATGCTTGTCTAAACTTAAGATAAAATTCTTGGTAGGTTTCTAACAGTAGGCCCCCATGGGCTCATATTTACACTCCTTATAGATGAAATGTTGAACATTATGATGGAGAAAATAAACTATTAGTAGGAAGCTCAACCATTAACTAGAGAATATACTAACTTGAGTAACATAATGGATGACTAATAATCCCAACCCTTATATTGTTGTGAGTAATCATGCAATTTGTAGGAGTTATGTCATTTCATGGCTATGGAGAATTCAATGAATGAGATTTCCACATAATTCCATTATTGTACATTATCTTCTCATAATTAGATTCTGATGTTTGATAAGATTGGTGGTTAACTTTGTAAAGAATGCTCTGATAGTTGTGTAGCATAGGCCTATAGTTTTGTAGCATTGTGGATGCAGTTTGGTAGTGAAATTACTAAACAGTTTGGTATCACACTTGTAAAACCATTATGCAATGCTAGTCTCTTAAAGAAAGTATGGATCTAGGGATAAATTCATATTTTTCAAGTAAAAATATTTAAACCCTGGAGTAGTACTTGCAAAACTAACAACAAAATATATGCAAACATTTATAATCAAAATGAGAACATAAACATAAAGCGAACATAAAATCATAGAGTAGAACATCAAGGGTAAAAAAATTTCTTCGGTATCAATTCTTGAGGTAACCTTAGGATAAGTTTGAATTTTAATGTCTTAAGTTTATAAAGGTAGTGTTACGAAAAATATATCCTATGGCTTGGGGTGGACCGCAACAGACAGGATGACACCAAAAATAAACCCATTTCCAAGCATGCTAAATATATAAACGAAAATAACACTAAGGGACAAGAGGTGTGCCTTATTTGGGACGTTTGAAGTAGATCCCCGTTTATATTTCAATCAAACTTGTACCTACACATGACCCTCAACAACAACAAGATATACAAGAATGATATATGTAAAGTGTTAGAATCTAATCTAGCATGTTATATTCAAATACATAAATAAAGTAATTACATCCATGGATAAAAATATTCATAATTACACATGCAATGGATGATAAATGGATATTTCTATTAATATGAATAGAGATACAAATGAAAACCTCTATCGACACCTCGTCGAAATCGAGAAACTAAGTCCCTCCACCTGGTCCTCCACCACTTTAATCCTCCATACAAAGGCAAGTTCACTAAGATAAAGGAAAGATTGGGAAATAATACTAATGGCTGCTTCAAGGACAAAGGGATGCAGACTCAAGTATATAAGAATGGGGCACAGTCCCACTATAGTATATTTTCTCTCCAAAGTTCTCCTTGTCTAATGCTTCATAGTAGCTCAATATATATCCCCTCAATGGGAAGTGATAGGTTGAAATTGAGCACTTCTCGGCATATGGAAGTCCAAGGATCAAATCATTTGTTACTTGATGGGGAAAATCCTTTTTTTAGCACGTTTCCGATATACGTGGGATGTAGACTTGTGACTCACGTATGCATATAAAAATGTCTTTTTTAAAGGTTCCACTAGAGAATCAGGGTCATAATGAGCAAAAGGGGTATAAAGAGTCTGTATAGGGATGGGGATAGGCCATCAAAGCATGATGTATCAGGTGTGATAAATCATTCTATAACATATTCCCCCTAATGTGTGAGGTCATAGGGATACATGATGGCTGAAATACATTATAATATCCCCAGAAGTGGAGTAATGAAGACCCATCTGGAAATACCAGCCACTCATCAGTATAATACAGTGATAGATCTCTATATATGACTATATATATGAAATATACATAGTGGTATTAGATACATAAGAGTACAATGGCCATGAATAGGCATAATAGAAATATGTCATAGGTGGTCATCACCACGTACAATTTATAGCAAAGTAAGGTCTCCATATTGAATGAAGACATCAAATGGTCCACTAAAATCTGGTCATGAGAGTTGAGATATCATGAATACTGGCATGATCAAGGAGGTAGCATATATGGAATGCCACCAATCTCAAATTTCTTCGAAACAAATCGCTTCTAGTACATGTCCCATCACGTGAATAAAGGTGTTGCAATCAAACATGATGGATCATTGTCTAATTACCAGTCATTGATGTATATCATTAACAGATGCAAGATATGCCATAGATAATGATACTAGGAATCAAGGTACAGAGTGCAAACAAACAAGTGTGAATAAATGTGTTGAGTTCGAACACTTGAGCAGATCCATCGATTAGGGGACATTGATGTATTCTCAAATATGTCAATGGTGAGAGAACCTACCACTAATGAATACAAGTCTCAAGGAACTCAATGGAATATAGATCCCTATTCCAGAATAAATGTTCTGAAGTCAATGGAATGGAATCCACTGGAAGTAGGGCATTAAGGAATACTGCATCAACCAATGCAAGGTACACAACAATGCTGGATAGTTTGGAAGAAATCGGATGAACAAGTTGTGTGTGAACTAGTAACAAATGTATCAGGAATGAATTCCATGTGTGTACAATATAACTAAGGAATGGATGACTCAGGATAAAAATTCCTTCGAATAAGATAATAAGGAAGATGAAGGCTCATAGGAAACATAGACTCAAAATGAATCCTAGGACAAATTTGTGTCACAGGAGGCATCAATAGAGGCTCCATAGGGACTGGAAGCATAAGCAATTGATGGATAAAACTTAGAATAATGAGTACAAATCCTAAGGTCATACTAGTAACCTAACCAAGGGATGAATGTATTGTGCTCTGTTCGAAGGCGACACGACACTAAAACTACCAATAGAAAGTGATATCATTTCTCGTATGGATTTTTTATGTTTTATGATTTTTTGGTATTTTTCATATTTAAAAGGCTTGAAAAGGAATAAAATGGCTTATAGTAGATTAAGGAGGAAATGAGTGTCACAAGCAAGAATACTAGTTCCAAGCAATGGAACATACCTATGCTTAATGCAAGAAAGCATATGCAAGATAAGGACACTCGTGGGGATGTATCCTTCGGGTAGGGGATAATCAAGCTACAACAAATATATGGAAGGATATGCTTGGCTAGGATTGAGGAAATATTAGGCTATATGGATTATAAACTGAAGTAGGGAGTCGGCATAAAACTCAATAAAAAAATATGTATGCAAATGCAGTTACAACTTGATACAACTAGGAGTCCTGATAGGATATGGCTAGCATAAATTTCAAGGAGTGTGAAGTTATTTACTCGAAGGCATGGAGGGACTACAAGGGACTCCCAGACCTAAGGTAGGATGCTTAGCATTGGCACCAAATGACAAATGGGGACCTAATTAGGGTACCCATGATAAGGAAATCTCTACCACTTAAGAAATGCCACTTATAATAGCAGTTTGAAGGTTCTGTAACATCATGAAGTGGTTTTGTACCTATGGTTGAGGTGACATGGTCATAGGATAATGCAAAATGCATGCAGAAAAATCGTCATATCCTATATGCTATTTTAGTATAATACCTGCCACAAGCATGAACGAGTCAAGGTCTTGACAAAAGTGCACCACAAGGGGTTTCTACAAAAAAAATTAGGCTAAACAACTGAAAATAGTTAATAAGAAGTCCAAACTATAGGCCAAGTGGGTAAAAATTTAAAAAAATAAAAATAAATAGTAAAACATGAAATTTTTACCATACCATTTGGTTTTTTACCCAAAATAGTGCATTTGGAGAAACTTAGACTTCGAAACTTCAAACGACGATTCTGAGAGCTATGGACCACAAAATCTAGATTTGTCGAGCCCAGGTAATTCATAATCACATTCCTCATCTATTCAATGTATTAATTTTTAGTTTTGGTGGTGGATTTTTATGCATGAGGCAACAAAAATTGAGGATCCCAGCCCACGCGGGTCATACTTCATTGGGATGCATATAGGGCTTGATGTAAGTGGGAAAAGTGAAGCCTTCCAATGTACATATGCTATTGTTTAAAGAATAGTCGCGTATAGGGTTGGGTATGTCCAATTTCATGTGGAAATCGGAAAAAAAAAAATTATTTTTCTTGGGAGGATGGTTTTGGAATGGAGAAAATGTGAGCATGAAGATGTTGATAGGGCAGTTCATTATGATGTGAATTCTCAAGAAGCCTTGACAGGGTATGGCTTATATAAAGTTTGGAACCTTGGGGGTTTTAGGGACTAACAAAGAATATTCCATATGTTTGTGGATTACTGGGATCCAGACACAAAGGCCTTTATATTGGATGGTATGCCATTGATACTAGAAGCAGAGGAATCACTATTGAGGAGTACATATCTATGTATTTCCTTCTTGACACAGAAAATATCGGAAGTCAATTTTCGGTAAACACTATCTAGAGTGTTAGTATCAAGGTGATAGTTTTGTTATTGGAAATAATAGCAAGTTTAGCATCTCTTCATCATGATTCACGACCTCTCATGTTCTACTCAGTATATTTCATGAGACCTATGGTATATGATTAGAGCACAACACTGCTGATCACTATGAAACAACAACTAATGGACTACAAGCTAGGTGGGATGAAGAAATTCCGGTATGCCAACATTATAAGAACTTTCTTCTTTGAGAGGGTATCAAGCCTCAGCCCTAGAGTTTAGGTCCCTCCTCATATTCTATGGGATCCATCCCAGACACGTTGGGTAGAAGTGATGCATAGGTTAAGGGGAGGTAGTACACCCACTCCTTTCCCACCTAACTTCTTCTACTGGTGGCGACGACATGTCATAGCCATAGAGAAATATCCCTATGCAGGGATAGACTTCTGTGGAGATCTTAACATTCCCCTACCACTAGGGTTTGCATATGGAGATATAAGTAAGATCCCATTTGTATGGATTTTTGAATTATAATTTCCTTTTATGTATTTGGAAATCAAAAATACATTTTTGGTGGTGACAAGTACTAGCATTAGGTATATGTGCGCAGATGTGAGTCTACGATGACTGTATGGTTTCCCTTGACAATGAAAAAGGGGATGAGGTGACGAGATGATCGGCATTGATGCTGAACAAACACTCCAAAACATACATGGAAACATCTCCTGACTAACACGCAGGATACCCATGCTGCAAGTCAAGGACTTTCCTGAGGGTATACGAAGACACGTAGTAGGGAGACCCCTTCTATGGGTGAGGATTTTCAGGTAGTTCGCCAATACAGTCATATGTTATCATGATGATCACCCAGGACCACAAGCATAGATTCATATATAGAAATTTTTTATCGGTCGTGTGTATTTTGATGGCTTAAAGCCCCATTTTTGTACTTATGAAATTTTGTGCTATGACACCATATTTGAAATCTATTCAGAAATAAAAATGTATAGAGATCGGTTTGGTATATTTCTAAATGTGTTTAAATGTGAATGTTTTTTAAATGTTTATGCTTATTTATTAATGTGACAAGAGCTAGTCTAATACTTAATTTTCATATGAATCGGCAACATGATTATAAAGTCTAGGTATATGAATGTATGTGATGTAATCAAATGGTCGCTCCACAAATATTACCCTCAAGAACCTTCTCAATAACGTAGGATACCTGATACAGTACATGCCATTTAACTATGACACCACTAACTGGAATTCAATTCAACTTCAATATATTGGACACCATTGGAAATGGTCTCATGTAATAATTCAACCACAATGCTATACTCAACAACTTTATTAGATGACGAATGGAGACACACACCTCCCGAAGATACCAATTGACCCTCAGGTCCATATATATCCCAGGAATATGACACTAAGTTCTGGGTGTGGTAGCTGGAACCATCAGTGATTCCCAAATAGATCGAATATTTCATTGACATCTTCCATAAAAGAGGAATCATGTCAACAAACCGATAACATTACAAGAAAAAAACAAACTATACTAGTTGTACAGTAATATACAAGATGTTGACCTTGACTAAATTTTAAGCATACTATTTCTTATGATAGATCCCATTTATAGTATCTTCCAAGGAATTCCCTTCATAATCCTCCATCTCATAGGAACCTTTCCCCAGGACACACTTTACCATGTAAGGACCATGCCACATGGGGTTAAACTTACCTTCCCCAAGAGGTTCACTTGATTGATCATATAAGAGGACCAAGTCACCTTAACTAAATTAACAGGGATGGACAAAATTATCATACTTGGATTTAATGTGATGCTTATTCTCCTCTAGATCCATTACAACATCCTGATGATACTCATCTAGGTTCTCTAAGTGGACCAAACGTTCTTCTAACTCTGAAGTGTCAGGTAGAAACTCTATGGTTAGTTTTAATGAAGGAATCTCACACTCAACTGGTAAAACCAACCCCACCCCATGTATTAGCTGGTAAGGAGAGAATCAAATGGTAGTCTTAATTGTGGTTCGATGATCCCACAAAGCGAGGTAAAGCATGATATGCCAATTAGTTTTTCTTTGTGTAATGGTTCTTTGTAAAATGACCATAAGGGACTTGTTAACTGCTTCAACCTAGCCATTCACTTGAGGGTAATAAGAAGAAGAGTGTTCTTTCTTATACCCTAGTTTCGAAGATAATTCCATCATCATCTTATTCTGAAATTTCCTGCCATGGTTAATGACAAGCTCCTTTGGGATTTTGACCCAAGTGATAATCTATTTGAATATGAAGTGAGAGACTATCTCACCATTGGATTTATTTGTAGGAATAGCCTCTACCCATTTTGTGAATTAATATATGCACACTATAATGTGATTATTCCCCCTAGCTAACGTTGGGTTGAAATCCATAAATTTTTCCCTCCACTCAGTTAATGGACCAGCAATGATAATAGGATGTAACGGGGTGGGATGTGAGCACATATTTTGTGCAAACACCTAACAAGGGTAGCATTGCTTGACCGCAAATATTTGAATATTGATGACCAATAGTAACCTGATCTAAGTATTTTTTGGGTTGTAGCAAGCCCAGATAAATGACCACCACATTCCCCACCATGGAAATCATTTATCATAGTCTCAGCCTCATTTTGAGTTAAAAAACGACACAAAATGGAATCCACCCCACGATGATACAATGTGTCACCAATAATAAGGTAGTTCTTATAATTATGATGTAGGTGTCATCGTTCATCCCTCGATATGTGAGAGGGAACCTTCAAAGTCTATATATTGATGATGATATCACCATACCAAGGGTCTGCAGTCAAAATGAGGAAAATGTGTTCATCCATGATGAATCCTCATGAATCCTATCTTAATCTAAACTCGGGATATAAGATATAAGATCCACAAAGATTAACAACTTATTTGATTTTTTTGAAACAAAATCGAGGTCTAATTCTTGCAAAATCACAATCCAATTATTATATTTGCCCCCAATCATTCATCTGGTCAAGAAAAATCGAAATGGATTGATGTGATATACAATGGTAGTATGGAGAAGTAATATATAGTGTCTCAACCACTAGATTGCATGAATAGTCTCCAAGGACAACTTCTCAATGTGTCTATATAGAATTTCAGCATCAATTATATTCCATCTAAGATAATAGATCGCGTGCTCTTAGATCTTGTCATCCGCTTGAAACAGAACCATACCAATCGTCTCCTGAGACATGACCACATATAACAAAAAATAACACCTATAGTCAGTTGGACTAAGCACAGGGGATAATGCCAAGTATATCTTAAGAGAATTGAAGGACTCCTAGGATCACTAATCCCATATGAATGGAGTACCCTTATTTAATAAGCGCATAAACCCCTTGGTCAAATTGGCATAATTGACGACAGATTGACGTAAGAAATTTACCATCCCTTGGAGACTAAATTTTTCGAATGGTGCATGGGGGAGACAACTATAGTATTGCCTCAACCTTTAGTGGATCAACCATAATACCCTATTTTGATACAATGAGTCCCAACAAATCACCAACTTTCACACAAAAGATGCACTTTTGAGGATTTAATCGAATTTTATAACAACGACATATTTCAAATACCAAGAGAAAATTATATGGGTGATCCACCCTCAGAAAAGAAAGAGTAGCTAAATCATCCAAATAAACCTTGATAATATGCTTAATGTCATGGAAACCAAAATACATAGCTCGTTGAAAATTGGCTCTGGTGTTTTTAAGGAAGAAAAGGCATTTTCTGGTGTGAAAAATTACCCCAAGGAAAAATAAATGCAGTCTTATGTTGGTACTCGGGTTTAATTTGTATTTGGTTGTACCCTAAAAAGTCATCCATAAACGAGAAAACTTCACTCCCCACACACTCATCCAAAATATGATCAATGAATGGTGTGGGGAAATTATCTTTCGGACAAGCCCTATTAAGGTCTCTAAAATATGTGCACACATGGATGGTACCCTTCTTCTTATCATATGGAACGATATTGGATACACATTCAGTTAAGGGAACTAGATAGATGAAACCGGCTTTGAACAATTTCTCTATATCATCCTTAATGGCAAAGCTTTACGAGGTTCATTTCCTGTAGGATTTGTCAAATAGGTTTAGCGTTTAGATATGTTTTGATCTCATCTTCAACAATCTGAGGGTCGACTCCTAACATATCTTCATATGACCAAGCAAATACATCACTAAATTAATTAAATATCTCGGTGTATCTTTTGATTTCATAGGGCGAGCGTTCTTCACCAATGTAAAGATTCTCGATTTTATGCCGGTGAAGACGAACGTGTTATATATTTCTTTCTAGAACAAGCACAAGAGAATTTCTAACAAAAACATTGCACAGTGAATGAAAGAGTACATGTGATATCCTTCCTACTAGTGCAGCCACATTGCTATCAAATACATTGCACCATGAAGGAAATCTAATGCATGTTAGCTTTCCTTCTAGCACAAGCTGATGGACATTTCTTAAAAGAAATATGCAGAGTTAATGAAAGCTAATGCATGTTACATTTCCTACTGACACAATCGCATTACTATTAAATACATTGTACCATCAATGAAATATAATGCATGTTAGCTTTCCTTCTAGCACAAGCTCAAGGTATTTTCTAACAACAACATTGCACAATGAATGGAATCCAACACATGTTGGATTTCCTACTAGCACAACCACATTTCCATCAAATACATTGCACCATGAAGGAAATCTAACGCATGTTATATTTCCTTCTAGCACAAGAACAATATAATTTCTAACAACAACATTGCACAAGCAATGAAGGATAATTCATGTTGGCTTTCCTACCTGCACAATGACATTGTCATAAAATACAATATTCCATGAATAAAATCTAATGTGTGTTAGCTTTCTTTCTAGAACAAGCACAACAACATTGCACAATGAATGAAAGATAACAAGTATTGGTTTTCCTACTGGAACAATTACATTATCCTCAAATACATTACACCATGAATGAAATATAACATGTGTTAGCTTTCTTTCTAGCACAAGCACAAGATAATTTATAACAACAACATTACACAGTGAATGAGAGCTGACTTGTGATAGGCTTCCTATTTGCACAATCACATTGCCATCAAATACACTGCACCATGAAGGAAATCTAACACATGTTAACTTTCCTTATAGCACAAGCAGAAGGGAATTTTCTACAATAACATTGCACAATGAATAAAAGAAAACACATGTTAGTTTTCCTTCTAGCACAAGTAGAAGAGAATTTCCAACAACAACAATGCACAATGAATGAAATATAACGCATGTTAGCTTTCCTAATGGTACAACTACATTTCCATCAAATTCAATGCACCATCAAGGAAATCAAATGCATGTTATCCTTCCTTGTAGCATAAAAATTAAAAAATTCTTACAACAACATTGCACAGTGAATGAAAGCTAGCACATGCCAGCATTCCTTATAGCCCAAGAACAAAGACATTTGTACCAACAAAATATCATGGAGAATGAAACCTAATGCATGTTATCCTTCCTTTTGGTACAACCACATCGCCATAAAATACATTGCACCGTGAAGGAAATCTAAAACATGTTATCTTTCCATCTAGCACAAGCACAAGAGAATATCTTACAACGATCTTGTACAATGAAGGAAAACTATCATGTTTTAGCTTTCCTTTAAGAAAAATCACAAGGGAATTTCTAGCAACAACATTGCATGTGAATGAAAGCTAACACGTGTTAGCTTTCCTATCGGTAAAGCTACATTACCATCAAATACATTGCACCATGAAGGAAATCTAACACGTGTTAGATTTCCTTCTGGCACAAGCACAAGGGAAATCCTACAACGACGTTGCATAATGAAGGAAAGATAATGTGTGTTAACTTTCATTATTGAAAAATAAAAAGGAAATTTATAACTATAATAATTTACTTCTTAATCAAATCTAGGAGCTAGAACAATGTTCACACATGAAGTGTTTGAAAAAATGTGCAAGAGAAACTGTTAAGGCTGAATTTTGTTTCTTCAATTTTGGTTTGATTTTCCTTACTTTATTTTGATTTTTCTCTCTTTTAGGAAATTTTTTTTAGTGTTGTTATGAAATTTTGAGCTTGTTTTTGAAATTTTCAATCTTAAGCCATAGGTTTTTTTTTTGTTGAAGGAGTTTTAAAGTCATTTTATCAAATCATGGATTCACAAATGATTATTCTGAGCTTAATGATACATGATCACTACTCAAGCAACTTTTAAACCTCACACAAAATGCCAAAAAGCTGAAAAACCGCGAGAAAATAGCACTAGAATTATTCTTGTAGCGCTGGGGTAAAAAAATAATGAAGGTGCGCTACAAGAATATCGCGACCTTCATTATTCCCGGTTTTATAGCAAATTTTCGTCATGATTTCAAATGATGAATGACTAATCCCATGCTGTGAGTTGTTTGCTACGTGTGAACTCCATAATTATCATGATTCCAAGTGTTTCCAGGTCGTGAAGCAAATCGTGGCTATCTTTACTCCTAATGCAGTTTGGTTTGACAGGTAGCCATGTAATGCAGTCTAATGTGACATGAGTTGTCATTTACATGCACTATCAAAGATGAAGGAGTTCGTGGGGTAATCATAACTGCTGAAAATCCGAATTGTGTCGCTGCAGAACAAAGGCAAGGTTATTAAGGCTATACGAGAAATTAGGGCTCTTAAATTTCGCCACCTGCAGTAAAGTTGATTGTTGAAGGACATCTGTACATTCGAGGAGAAGAACTTGACAACTCAAGGCATGATTTTAAACTACTTTAGTCGATCAATTAATAGGTATTTCATGATAAACCCATATATCTGCAAATTTGGGGTTTTTTTTCCGGCAAGGTTCGTTTTATCAAAATTGATCGATGTAAATGTTAAAATGTGCTATGAAATGAAAATTCATCCAAGGAAGTAGCTGCATAGGACATGTTGAGATGCTCTGTTAAAGGGAAGACTGAAAATTAAGCTTATTATTGAACTATGCATTTGTTGAAGTTTCAAAGAGGCAGGGTCGAAAACTGTGTATGTCATGAGGATTTGAATATCAATACTGCTGCTGGTGCAACATAAGAGAAAATATATGGACTTTTAAGACAATATGAAGACCTAGACAGCCTAAACACTTAGTTTTCACTACATGATTAAAAGCTGATCAGTTGGTCTTGAGGTCAAGATTGAAATAAGAAATGAACAGAGTATAAGACTATCACCATTGTCTTTTCAACACAAGGTTCCTGTCTGCAGTTTAAGGAGAGTCTCTTGTTTGAATGAATAATGTACATGATGTCTAGTCTCATTAACAAATGCAAAAAGAGCCGAATACCTACAATTGCAGGGAGACCTAAGTTGTTAGGTGTGGAAGTTTATTGTTTTTGAAAGCAGATGAAGGCAGCGAGGAGTTAAAAGCCTGAAGACAGATGAGAACTTAGTATCATTTTGATATTTAAACTGTTGAGAGCTAAAAGTGATAAGTTTGAGATTATTTTTTCCTTATATCCCTCTCATCTAACCTTTGAACAGTCTGCAATTAATCTAGAAGGTTGACAGCTGAGACTTTTCTTGTAAACTCTTATTTTGCAAAGATTGTTTACACAGGATTCTGGCAGGTTATGGTGCTCAATACACAGGCTTATGTTTCATATTGGAGATGAACAACCAATAATTAAATTTGCATGAAAGTTACCAGTTGCAGTGAAGAGTTTGGAAGATTTCAAATGAACTAAGTCTCTAATGCTTATGATAAACCTAATCTGTATGAGGAAAACCAAGGAGCAGTTAGATAAGATTAAAAGGAGCTGTCAGTGAAACCTAAGATATTTGAATGCAGCAGGCATCTGTCAGATCATAAATTGAATCCTAAAACCTAGACAGTTTCATCCTCTGAAGGAAAATGGGAAAGAGTGGTAAAATTAACAGAGCTGAACCAACTGATGTAGGGTGGATTGAAAAGCTCCCTGGATGTGTTGAATTGTTTCAGCAAGCAAGTTGGATGGACTTTTTTTAAGAAGATAGATGGGCATAATACAGAGGTGTCCTGTAAGTTTGCTCAAGGTTTAAAAAATGACATGGTGACCTTTGATACTCTCAAATTCAAGCTGATAGTAGAGCTGATCTCAGAAGCCACAGGGATCAGGAATGATGGTGAATTATGGTTTAAAAAATTGCCTTTTTCCTTTGATCCACAAAGATATCTTTTACCAAGTGTCACCCCTAATTGGAATAAAGGCATCCTTATTCAAAATTTCAGAAAGGAGTGGGTTGAGCCAATCAGGATACTACAGAGCTATGTTACTTGCGAAGGCAGGTATGCTTATGTATACAAATACCACTTCAGATTCCTTCAGCACATGGTTTGGGTGTCAAAGATGAACTTGCCATTCTTCTTTCTGAAAATCTTGCAGAAAATGTCTAGTAGGGTTTAGCAGCATGAAGATCATACATCTCAATCAATCTTTCATCGTGGGATGATTAAGCTGATTATTAACACTATTTTGCAACAAGAAGGGAAGACGTAGGACTTTTTCATTTTTTGTTCTGGTTTTCAAACCAAAGAAGAAGATCAGAAACCTAAGAGGCAAGCTGACAAGGGTAAGGTTTTGATGAGAAAATTGGGACAGAAGCCTAGGCTTGAGGTTAAAGAAAAGGTCAAAACTGAGAAAATATCAGAGCAGGTGGAAGAGGATAGAAAACCCAAAGTATTTTCAGTTAGTAGCAAAGGCAGGTACTCACTGTTTGAAGACCAAAAGCAGCTGCTATAGCCTAGGGTACCAACAGAGGTCCCTCATGAAATGAAAACTGTTGATACAAAAAAGGTGGCTGTACATGAAGAAGAATTGCAAGTCAAACAGAGAATCCCCATTACTATATTGTCTGATGATGAAGGTTACCTGTTAGAAGAGGAGCAAGTAGAAAAAACTACAGTTGAAGCTGAAACCTACAGAGAAATTCCTACTTCAGGCAGCAAAGCAACAAAACCTAACAGAAAGAGGAGTAAACTTGAAGTAGTAGAGTTGGCTGCTATCCAGCATCAAGGAAAGGAGCTGAAAATGCCGGGAGAAATAGCATCATATTGGAGACCTAAAACTAGGTCAAAGAACAAGCTAAGGTTGAACATGAAAAAACTGCTCAATCCCAGGTTAAACACAACTTGAGTTACTGTATTAGATGATGTATTTCCTGATGAAAATCCAGAAGTAAAAAAAGCTAGCAGAAAAGGGAAGAATCCAGCAGCTGTAAAAGCTTCTCATGTGCATCCTGTAGAAGTCAAGAGTTCATCAAAATCATTAGAAGATTCAAGCAAGCCTGCATCTAAATTATCTGCAATAATTCTTGAGATAAAAAATAAACTCTTAAAACAGCAGCAAGAAGAGAAAGCTAAAATATGTCCTGTTGAAAATCAAGAGTGGGAAGAAGAAGATGAGCTTATACTTAGGGAAGTAGGAATTATAAAAGAGCCTAGTATTCCTACTGATTTCTCAGACTTTTTAATAAAGGATGCAAATATACATGAGATCCCTAGTTTTGATAAAGAAAACTTGCAGGAAAGTATTCAGGAGTATAAGCAACAGATGAAATACTTACAAGATGTTAATGATGGGTTGATGAAAGTTAACAGAGGGCTTATAGAAGAACTGCAGGATGTCCATAATCATTTTCAGGAGCTATCAGAATTATCCAAAGAGTTTCTCAAAAGGAAAAGAGCTACTGACATGCATTCCACAAAGTTGGAGAAGACAGTCCAGGACCTACAACAGAGAAACAAGGAGCTCATCAAGAAGATTAATGACATGGAGCAGGAGCAGAACAAAGTTAAAAGGAAGGATCAAGCACTAGATGGAATTTCCCTCTTAGCTGAGGCAGCGAAAAATCTATGAAACAGTTGTTCATTTAGTTAGTTGTTATCTTTTGATAAACACATATGTTAATGATTTACTATTTTTAGCATATTTTGTAATTTTGTAAGTTTGTACTTTTTAATTTACCTCAGCGAGTTGATGGAGGAAGTTAGGGTTTTAGACCCAACTGATTTTGTAAAGAAGCACTATTTAGAGAGATAGGAAATTCATTCAGAGGGTTCTGATTTTTGGGAGCTATAGGAGGTCTGTAGACTGTTTGTATCTTCAGACTTGTTCAGAGCTAAGTATTGTGACTCTTATAAACATTTGCTGATGAAATTATGAGATATATATGACTTTTCTCCTTTAGTTTTTTTTTGTGTTGGCTTCATTATTGAACTTGTTTAGTTTCTTAATAGATATATTCATTGCTGGTTAATGTGTATTTGCTGGTAATGCTTGTCTGTTATGTATGAACCTCAACATTGTTTTTTATGTTGGATATTGTGTGATATATCATGCATCTTTATCACCTTTTGTTTATGATTTAGTTGTTATTTTGTTTCTGAATGTATTCCCTGATAGTTCCTAAAGCTTACAACCATTAAAACATTACAGAAACCCTAAACCTTATCTGTTTTATTGAATTTTATCTTGAGTGTGTGTTGGCTTGTTTCTCTGGCCTTAGAAACAATTTCGGGCACAAACATCTTTGGCGCCGTTGCCGGGGACGAAGCTGAAGCATATCTTCCCTGGGATACTTATCAATTTTCCTGGTTTAAGAGGTGGACTTGAACTAGCATTTTTAAGGCTATTTTTCACCAAAGTTGTCACAATGGCTTCTAGAGGAGTGGGAACCAGGAGCAGACCTACTTCATCGTTACATTCAGGGGTTTCAGACCCTGAACAGATCTTGAAAACAGCAAGAAAAATATGAAGGTCTCAATCTTTATCATCCCTCTGTGACCCTGACCAATTGGGTGCTTCATTACATCCAGCTGAAACCTCACCTTGGATAAAACCTACCATCCCTGAGAGCAATTTTCAATTTTTTACTAATCCTCAAACCTTTTTGAAAGCCAAGACTGCTTCTCCTAGTAAAATACCTCTCTTTCAGCTGAAATTAGGAAAGATCCCTTTTCAAACAACTTCAAGTCAAGCTTCCTCATCTGCAAAGGCAGTCAGTCCAAAGATGGCAGCCCAAAACCCTCCCATGGATATGATGGACCGCATGGTTGCAGCCAGGTATGCACCATTAGTCTTACCTCAGCCTTTACATGCTTTTCCTGGAGGTGATTACCAGAAATATATGCCTAGGTTCAATGGCCAGGGGGAGACCACTACTAAAGAACATTGGGAGGCTTTCCTAAGTTATGCTGACAATCAAAACATTGAGATCAAAGATGTATGGATGAGGGTATTCGTTCAGAGCCTTGATGGGGATGTAAGGAAGTGGTTTAGAGAGTTGCCTGCCAACTCAATCACTATAATTGAAGAGCTCCGTGATCTTTTCATGAGGCAATGGGGAGACACAAAGGACCACACCTATTATATAACTGAGTTTGGAGCTCTTAGAAGGAAAAAAGAGGAGACTGTTGCTGATTTTTGCAAAAGATTTAACAAAATGTATAGTAGGATTCCAGCAGAAATTAAGCCTACTGAAACATTAGCTAAGCTCACCTATGCCAATGCCTTTGACCATGAATTTTCTCTATTGTTGAGAGAAAGAAGACCTATCACCTTGCTGAACATGCAAGATGTAGCATTGGAGGTAGAGTCTAATTTGTTGGCTTCAAACAGACTTAAGAAAGAAACAGCCCAACAACTTTATGAAAGAAAAGGAAAGAAGGAAGCTGTTTCAACAAGTGCTGCTCCTCAGTCTGTTGAAGCCAAGATAGATGAGATGGCAAAGATGGTAAAGATTCTCACTACCAAACTGAATAAACTAGAGCTTGAAAAGAATTCTGCCAAACCTGCTGCAGAAGCTGAAAGAAATCCAAATAACCAGAATCAGTTCAGAAGGCAATTTGCTCCCAGATTTATACCAAGAGAGCGCAGGAACAATGATATTCAGTGAAAGAGGAGAGAGAATGAAGATCAAAGAGTGCCCCCCACCTCTTCAAAATAATGTAGCTGATGAAGAAGAAGTTGATGAACAGCTGCTCTTTGAAGAGACTGAGACTGATTAGGATATGAATCACTTTGGAGATGGATTGTCTACAGGTTTTGTTATTGAAGAAGATTTTGTGAAATCAGAATATTATGATGCTGATATGTTTGAAGCTGAAGATGATTTAGGCTTGGAAAATACTACTGTAACTGCTGCTGTCCATCAGAATGGACCTAAGAAGACAATAAATCTCAGATCAGGCCCAAAACAAGTGGTCCAAGCCCCCAAGAAGAAGGCTGTTGTTCCTGCTGCAGATGTTCTTGCTAAACAAGTACCTGATCCTATCATAGAAAAGAAGCAATCTGTAGAAAAATCAAAGAAGAATGCTGAAATTGAAGAGGTAAACAAATCTGTCCAGAATTTCAGTTTGGAGAATGAACTAGGGAAGTTAAAGATTCATATACCTTTGACTGATTTAATAAAGAATCCTTCATATAAAGAAACAGTCCTGAAAGTGATGAATGTACCTAGTAATCAGCCTGCTTTAGATACAGTTAATTTGCAGGAAGAAAACCCTAGAATCTTCATTGGATCAGCCCTAGCTCAAAAAAATAAAAATGAGGCTGGTGCTTCACCTCCTTTCTATGTCACCCTGACAGTCCATGATCAAATGATTCACAATTGCCTTTTAGATTCAGGAGCATCCCACAATCTGATGCCAAAGGCTGTTATGGAAGCTTTGGGCCTAAGCATCACTAAGCCTTGCCATGACCTATATTCCTTTGATTCCCGAGCAGTGAAGTGTCTTGGAGTGATAAAGGACATGGTTGTCAGCCTAGCTCAGTTGCCCATGAAAAGTGTGATAATGGATGTTGTGGTAGCTGATATAACACCGAAAGTTGGTTTACTTCTATCTAGGTCATGGGATAAAAAGGTTGGGGGAACCTTACAAATGGACCTTTCATATGCCACCATTCCAGTATTTGGTGGAGAAACTAGAAGATTGTATAGAGAACTACAGTTTGCTTACATAGTGACAGATGACAAGCATCCCACTAATCACCCACTGTACTCTGTTGATAAATATCTTGGTACATGCATGTTACATTTCAGTGATGAGGATAATTCTATTGGTCTATTACAAGTGGAAAAAGATCAGCCAATAAGACACAGCAGAGAGGAACAAGATGCACTGTGGCAGTTGTACTTTGATGGATCCTCGTGCAAAGAGGGTGCTGGAGCCGGAGTGCTACTCATTTCTCCTGGAGGTGAGATAGTGAAACTCATGTATAAGATGGAGTTTGTTACCACTAACAATACTGCTGAGTATGAAGCTCTGCTACTGGGACTGAAATATGCTAAAGACTTAGGTATTCAACAAATTGTTGCATTTGGCGACTCCGAATTGGTTGTTCAGCAGGTGAAGAACAACTATGAAGTAAAGCAGGGTTTGCTGAAAGTGTACCGGAATGAGGTATGGGATATGCTTGAAAACTATTTTGTAGCATTTAATATCACTCATATTCCAAGGAATCATAATGAGACTGCAAACTCATTAGATTTGGCTGCCACACACTTCAGAATTCCTAAAACCACTCAGTTGAGGTATCCCATAGAAGTGAGGTACAGACCATGTGTACCGGATAATGTGAAGCACTGGAGGGTATTTGAACATGACATTGAAATCAAAAAATTTCTTGAGCTTACAGATGAGTTTACTAATGCCCAAATTGATCAAGAAGAAGATGAAGGGGATGAACAGTTAGATGAATCTGCTGAAAATAAGTTTGTTGAACATGAGATAGCAGGTCATAAAATTATTGAGTTGAAGAGTAACTTCATCCCAAAAGGTTTAGTACCTTTAGAAAGAATATTTACCAAAGATGATACTCCTTCAAAGCCAGTGGTTCAATCTTCAGAAGACAATGTAGTGGACTGCAACATTGGTTCTGCTGAACATCCAAAAATGGTAAAAATTTCCAAATCTCTATCAGCTGAACAAAGAAATAGATACATCAAAATTATGAAAGAACATGTAGATGTGTTTTCCTGGTCTTATGAAGAGATGAGAACCTATGATACAACAATCATTCAGCATAAGGTTCCTTTGAAGCCTAATGTTAAACCTTTCCAACAGAAACTAAGAAGGATCAATCCAGCTTTGTTTCCTGTGATTGAAAAGGAAGCAAAGAAGCTGCTGGATGCAAAAATAATAGTGCCTCTTAGGTACTCTTCCTGGGTTTCTAATCTGGTTCCTGTCAGGAAAAAGAATGGGGAAATCAGATTATGTGTTGACTTCAGAAATTTGAATAGATCATCATTGAAAGACAACTATCCTCTTCCTAACATTGAACAGGTTTTGCACCAAGTGGTTGGAGCACAAAGAATCTCTATGGTGGATGGTTTCTCAGGGTACAATCAGATTGCAATGCACCCTGATGACAAGGAAAAGACAACCTTTACAACCCCCTGGGAGACATTCATGTATGACAAGATGCCTTTTGGCCTGATGAATGCTGGAGCAACATTTCAGAGAGCAATGGATATTGCCTTTGTTGGAGAAAAATATAAGTTTGTGGTCATTTATTTGGATGATATTACTGTTTTTTTACAGTCAGATGATGAGCATTTGAAGCATTTAAGGCAGACCTTCCAAAAATGCAGAAAATTTGGCCTATCCCTAAATCCCAAAAAGTCACATTTTGCTGTGCAAGAAGGTAAATTACTTGGTCATCTTGTGTCTGCTGATGGCATTCGAATAGATCCTGAAAGAGTGAAAGCTATACTGAAGATCAGTTTACCCAGGAGCAAAAAATATGTTCAATCATTCATTGGCAAAATTAATTTTCTGCGGTGGTTCATTCCAAATTTTGCTGAGACTATTAAACAGATCACAGCCATGTTGAAGAAGGACCAGGAAGTTAGGTGGACTTTTGAGGCAAAGGCTGCATTTGAAAAAATCAAGGTGGCTCTTACTGAAGCACCTATGTTGGTAAGCCCCGATTTCACCAAAGAATTCCTTACTTTTTCATTTGCATCAGAAGACACAATTGCAGCAGTTTTACTTCAGAAAAATAAAGAAGGATTGGAACATCCTATTTCCTTTTTCAGTAAAACTCTTAGGGATTCTGAGCTGAAGTACAGTATATTGGAAAAGCAGGCTTATGCTCTGGTGAAGGCTTTAAAAATTTTCAGAATTTATGTCCTGCACTCAAAAGTTATTTCATTTGTTCCAAATGCTGCTGTGAAAGATGTTTTAACACAGCCTGATAGTGAAGGGAAGAGAGGCAAATGGATTGCAAAAATTATGGAGTACGATGTGGAGATCAGACCTACTAAGCTTGTCAAGGGACAGGGTTTAGCTAAGCTGCTAGCTGAATCAAATTATCGGGCTCTTGGACTGTATGTTATGGCTAAAGAAATAGCTAAAGAAGAAGATCAAGCAGCTCTGAAGAAAGAGAAGATCATGGATTTCTACTCAGCATCTACCTGGTATGCAGACATCGTTCATTTTCTGTTATTTCTGCAATGTCCTGAGCATTTAGACAAGAAGGCTGCTAGATCTTCGAAACTCAAAGCTACTAAGTATAATTTGGTAGAGAATCATTTGTTCTGGAAGGATCCAGGGGGTATCTTGCTCAGATGTTTGGACCAATCTGAAATAGGAGAAGTGATCTCAGAATCCCATGAAGGTGCCTGTGGAGGGCATAAATATTGGAAAGCAACAGCTTACAAAATTTTACAAGCTGGATATTATTGACCATCCTTGTTTACAGATATTTACCAGCAGGTAAGATCTTGCATTTCTTGTCATAAATTTGCTGGTAAACAGAAATTATTGTCTTTGCCATTGAAACCTATTGCAGTCAATGCCCCTTTTCAGCAATGGGGTCTAGATTTTATTGGAGAAATTAATCCAGCATCTTCAGGACAGCATCATTGGATTCTAACTGCAACAGATTTTTTCACAGAATGGGTGGAAGACATTCCCACGAGGAATGCTACAGATAAGGTAATCATTGAATTCATTGAAGAAAACATCCTGAGTCAGTTTGGCTGTCCACAGAGATTAGTAACAGACAATGCGAAGGCATTCAAATCTAAGGCAATGGTGGCCTTTTGTGAAAAAAATGGCATCATTTTGAAGCACTCAACTCCCTATTATCCTCAGGGCAATGGTCAGGCTAAATCATCTAACAAGAACATCATTCAAAGCATCAAGAAACTGCTGAAGCATAACAAAAGGTCTTGGGATTCAATGCTGAAGTATGCATTGTGGGAAGATAGGATTATAGTGAAACAAGCAATTGGTACTTCTCCATTTCAGCTAGTTTATGGTACAGAAGCAGTTTTCCCTGTTCAGCTGGGGATTCTAGTGATGAAATTCCTCCAGAATTATCAAGAGGAACCAGATGATATGCAGAGGAGAATCTTTGAAATGATAGAGTTACAGCAAAGTAGAGAAAAGGTGGATGAAAAAGCACAGTTGTACAGAGCCAAGGTTAAAAACAGGTTTGACAAGAACATTAAAGAACATACTTTCTCAGAAGGTGAGATGGTTTTAAGATGGGATGCAAGAAAGGAGCAAAAGGGTAAGCATGGTAAGTTTGATAATCTCATCTAACCTTTGAACAGTCTGCAATTAATCTAGAAGGTTGACAGCTGAGACTTTTCTTGTAAACTCTTATTTTGCAGAGATTGTTTATACAGGATTCTGGCAGGTTATGGTGCTCAATACACAGGCTTATGTTTCATATTGGAGATGAACAACCAATAATTAAATTTGCATGACAGTTACCAGTTGCAATGAAGAGTTTGGAAGATTTCAAATGAACTAAGTCTCTAATGCTTATGATAAACCTAATCTGTATTAGGAAAACCAACGAGCAGTCAGATAAGATTAAAAGGAGCTATCAGTGAAACCTAAGAGATTTGAATGCAGCAGGCATCTGTCAGATCATAAATTGAATCCTAAAACCTAGACAGTTTCATCCTCTGAAGGAAAATGGGAAAGAGTGGTAAAATTAACAGAGCTGAACCAACTGATGTAGGTGGATTGAAAAGCTCCCTGGATGTGTTGAATTGTTTCAGCAAGCAGGTTGGATGGACTTTTTTAAGAAGATAGATGGGAATAATACAGAGGTGTCCTATAAGTTTGCTCAAGGTTTAAAAAATGACATGGTGACCTTTGATACTCTCAAATTCAAGCTGACAGTAGAGTTGATCTCAGAAGCCACAAGGATCAGGAATGATGGTGAATTATGGTTTAAAAAATTGCCTTTTTCCTTTGATCCACAAAGATATCTTTTACCAAGTGTCACCCCTGATTGGAATAAAGGCATCCTTATTCAAAATTTCAGAAAGGAGTGGGTTGAGCCAATCAGGATACTGCAGAGCTATGTTACTTGCAAAGGCAGGTATGCTTATGTATACAAATACCACTTCAGATTCCTTCAGCACATGGTTGGGGTGTCAAAGATGAACTTGCCATTCTTCTTTCTGAAAAGCTTGCAGAAAATGTCCAGTAGGGTTAAGCAGCATGAAGATCATACATCTCAATCAATCTTTCATCATGGGCTGATTAAGCTGATTATTAACACTGTTTTGCAACAAGAAGGGAAGACCTGGGACTTTTTCATTTTTTGGTCTAGTTTTCAAACCAAAGAAGAAGATCAG
Source organism: Pseudotsuga menziesii (assembly GCA_001517045.1). Classification (NCBI taxonomy): domain Eukaryota; kingdom Viridiplantae; phylum Streptophyta; class Pinopsida; order Pinales; family Pinaceae; genus Pseudotsuga; species Pseudotsuga menziesii. The sequence goes on along the minus strand of LPNX010431485.1, from coordinate 204,235 downwards.
AAACCTAAGAGGCAAGCTGACAAGGGTAAGGTTTTGATGAGAAAATTGGGACAGAAGCCTAGGCTTGAGGTTAAAGAAGAGGTCAAAACTGAGAAAATATCATAGCAGGTGGAAGAGGATAGAAAACCCAAAGTATTTTCAGTTAGTAGCAAAGGCAGGTACTCACTGTTTGAAGACCAAAAGCAGCTACTACAGCCCAGGGTACCAACAGAGGTCCCTCATGAAATGAAAAATGCTGATACAAAAAAGGTGGTTGTACATGAAGAAGAATTGCAAGTCAAACAGAGAAGCCCCATTACTATATTGTCTGATGATGAAGGTTACCTGTTAGAAGAGGAGCAAGTAAAAAAAACTACAGTTGAAGCTGAAACCTACAGAGAAATTCCTACTTCAGGTAGCAAAGCAACAAAACCTAACAGAAAGAGGAGTAAACTTGAAGTAGTAGAGTTGGCTGCTATCCAGCATCAAGTAAAGGAGCTGAAAATGCTGGGAGAAATAGCATCATATTGGAGACCTAAAACTAGGTCAAAGAACAAGATAAGGTTGAACATGAAAAAACTGCTCAATCCCAGGTTAAATACAAATGAAGTTACTTTATTAGATGATGTATCTCCTGATGAAAATCCAGAAGTTAAGAAAGCTAGCAGAAAAGGGAAGAAGTCAGCAGCTATAAAAGCTTCTCATGTGCAACCTGCAGAAGTCAAGAGTTCATCAAAATCATTAGAAGATTCAAGCAAGCCTGCATCTAAATTATCTGCAATAATTCTTGAGATAAAAAATAAACTCTTAAAACAGCAGTAAGAAGAGAAAGCTAAAATATGTCCTGTTGAAAATCAAGAGTGGGAAGAAGAAGATGAGCTTATAGTTAGGGAAGCAGGAATTATAAAAGAGCCTAGTATTCCTACTGATTTCTCAGACTTTTTAATAAAGGATGCAAATATACCTGAGATCCCTAGTTTTGATAAAGAAAACTTGCAGGAAAGTATTCAGGAGTATAAGCAACAGATGAAATACTTACAAGATTTTAATGATTGGTTGATGAAAGTTAACAGAGGGCTTATAGAAGAACTACAGGATGTCCATAATCATTTCCAGGAGCTATCAGAAGTATCCAAAGAGGTTCTCAAAAGGAAAAGAGCTACTGACATGCATTCCACAAAGTTGGAGAAGACAGTCCAGGACCTACAACAGAGAATCAAGGAGCTCATTAAGAAGGGTAATGACATGGAGCAGGAGCAGAAGAAAGTTAAAAGGAAGGATCAAGCACTAGATGGCATTGCCCTCTTAGCTAAGGCAGCGAAAAAGCTATGAATCATTTGTTCATTTAGTTAGTTGTTATATTTTGATAAACACATATGTTAATGATTTACTATTTTTAGCATATTTTGTAATTTTGTAAGTTTGTACTTTTTACTTTACCTCAGCGAGTTGATGGAGGCAGTTAGGGTTTTAGACCCAACTGATTTTGTAAAGAAGCACTATTTAGAGAGATAGGAAAGTCATTCAGAGCGTTCTGATTTTTGGGAGCTATAGGAGGTCAGCAGACTGTTTGTATCTTCAGACTTGTTCAGAGCTAAGTATTGTGACTCTTATAAATATTTGCTGATGAAATTATGAGATATATATGACTTTTCTCCTTCAGTTTTTTTCTGTGTTGACTTCATTATTGAACTTGTTTATTTTCTTAATATATATATTCATTGTTGGTTAATGTGTATTTGCTGGTAATGCTTGTCTTTTATGTATGAACCTCAACATTGTTTTTTCTGTTGGATATTGTGTGATATATCATGCATCTTTATCACCTTTTGTTTATGATTTAGTTGTTATTTTGTTTGTGAATGTATTCCCTGATAGTTCCTAAATCTTACAACCATTAAAACATTACAGAAACCCTAAACCTTATCTGTTTTATTGAATTTTATCTTGAGTGTGTGTTGGCTTGTTTCTCTGGCCTTAGAAACAATTTCTGGCACAAACAGAAACAATCAAGAGACAAACAATACATGGAATAGAACATGTGAATGGTGCTAATTTCTGATAATATTATTATAGTACAGCATTTAGATGTTATGTTACACATTTATAATACATTGGGAGAAATTTGAGTGGCTCTGGAAGCCAATTGGGAAAGTACAAGTGTCATGATGAAATTTGACCTCAATCCCCCGTAGGTGGACCAATGGAGCCACAAATCAGCCCAAAGAGTCATGAATTGTTTTTTGGGCGTGGTTGAGGAGACATGGGGTCATAATAACACCTTGGCATGCATGGGTGTGGAAAAATAGGTGGTTTAGAGGCTCTAGGTGGCATTAAATGCACCAAATCAGCCCAAAATTGGACAAAATCTCCCTATAGTGCTCTTGGTCAACAAAAATATCCACATTCAATGAATGGGAGTGAACCAGAAATGATGATGGTGCACATGTGGATGGTTGAATGAGCTGGAGCACTCATGTGGGTGTGAGTGCATCAATTTATCTAGTTATTGGTCCAACTAAGCACCCTAAGTCCAAAACCTTGGTGTATTGATGCAAAAATGCAATAAATTTGAATAAGGTGTTATAATAAGGTACTGAGGATGTATTATTGCTCCTACACCCCCCCTTAATCCAGAATTAGTACAATTTAATCAAAAATATTTATTAAGGCCTTGGAAACTAAGGCACAAGTCACCTTTTACAACAAATATTATTAATCCAAGTAACCGAGGCAAGGAGGAAAACCTCGCGGGAAAAAACCTCCACTTAAAAATGGATATGGAAGAGATAAAAAAAAAAGTATTTATCAGCTCCTCTTCTTCACTTAAATGATCTGAAATAAAAACTTCTTGGTGATGGACTTGGTGAAGATGTTGTGGATTCCAAGATCATGCATCAATGCATCAAAGTGCTGTAAACAAAGATCATGTGGAGAGGCCCTTTGATGGTCATCATTTGATGATGGAGGGGCATGATAAGAATTTATTTTTCTGCAATAATACTCTGATATGATAGCATAATCATCCATGGAAATTATATCTCTGCAAACTCTTTCCCAAATAACATCAAAAGATTAAACAAAATTTGCATTATGTGTAGTTGTTGTATCATGAATAAAACCATGACTATTTATCCCAATTTGATGAAGCACCTTCACAACTCTATAAAAAAGCTCATGAGGCTCTGAAATATCAGAATATATGTTATACACAGAAGAAAATATCAGAGTTACGGTGTCTCCATGAGCGAATGGATCCATAGAAAGAGAAGAGTGAGCAACTAGATCACAATTGCAATTGAGCAAACCTGGAAGATCTGGAGACTTGAGATTCGAACCATGGGTGGAGAAGGAAATTTAAAACATATGGAACAGAAGTCCCATGAAGGCCAATAATATGGCTTTCCAACCAATGAAATAAATACAATACATAGCAGCAACATATACAAGAGACATAGCATTGGAAACTAGGCAATTTTCTGAGTTTCGAACTAGTGAACTCAAGGGTTGTTTGGTATTTTGATCATGAAGTGGTTGGGAAAATAATTCAATGACTGTAATATGGTGTATATATTCCTATATATCATATTCATAATAATAATATCTGAATGTATTTGGGAAGATCTTTCAGAAGGCACATCAAAAGCTTGTGAAAAATGACTAGCTTTGGGAGGAAGCTTTGATGAACTGACTGGGAATTTTTTCAAGGAAGGGATGGAGGTTTCAGGTTCTGATATATCAGAATGTGAATCAGAAATATATATATAAGAAACATAGAAATCAGAAATGGGTTTTACCCGTGCACCCAATGCATGCTTAGTCTTATCACTTCCTTGCTCGTGCTCCCATCTTTTTGCAAATTCTGGAAGAGCAATATGGTTCTCCTCAAGGAGCTTGGTCATGATGTCTATTTTATTTATGAAGAAAGCTCTCTCAATATGTAAAAATATGCATTAATCACATGTGGTTATTTCTCTCTTGTTTCTCCTCTTGGATTTCGAGCTCCCATCAGTAGAACTAGAGCTTTCTGAACTCGATTCCTTCTTCTCTCTCTCCCTTTGCTTCAAATATTTCTCAGTAGAAAAACATTGAATGTGAATGAAAGATAAAATGTGTTATATTTCCTATAGATAAATATACATTACCATCAAATACATTGAACCATGAAGGAAATCTAACACGTGTTAGATTTCCTTCTAGCACAAGCACAAGGGAAATTCCTACAACGATGTTGCACAATGAAGGAAAGCTAATGTGTGTTAAATTTAATTCTTGTAAAAGAAAAAGGAAATTTATAATTGCAATAATTTACTTCTTAATCAGATCTAGGAGCTATAACAATGTTTACACATGAAGTGTTTGACAAAACGTGTAAGAGAAACAATGAAAGAGACAAAAAATACATGGAATAACACATGTGAATGGTGCTAATTTATGATCATATTATTATCATACATCATTTATATGTTATGTTACATATTTATAATACATTGGGAAAAATTCGAGTGGCTCTGGAAGCCGATTGGGAAAGTACAAGTGTCATGATGAAATTTGACCTCAACCTCCCCTAGGTGGACCAATGGAGCCACAAATCAGCCCAAACAGTCACGAATTGCTGTGTGGACATGGTTGAGGTGACATGGGGTCATAATAACACCTTTGAATGTGTGGGTGTGGAAAAATAGGTGGTTTAGAGGGTCCAGGTGGAATTAAATGCACCAAATCAGCCCAAAATTGGACAAAATCTCCCTATAGCACTCTTGGTCAACAAAACTGTCCGCATTCAATGAATGGGAGTGCACCAAAAATGATGAGGGTGCACATGTGGATGGTTTATGAAGTTGGAGTGCTCATGTGGGTGTGAATGCACCAATTTAGCTGGTTATTGGTCCAACTAAGCACCCTAAGTCCAAAACCTTAGTGTATTGATGCAAAAATGCAATAAATTTGACTAAGGTGTTATACTAAGGTACTGAGGATGTATTATTGCTCCTACACTAAAAAGAACATTGCATGTTGAATCAAAACTAACACATGTTAGCTTTCCCATCAAATACACTACACCACGAAGTAAATCTAACCGATGTTATCCTTCCTTCTAGCACAAGCATTGACAACATTTTTGACAACAACATTGCACAATGAAGCAAATATAACACATGTTATCTTTCTTTCTAACACTATCCCAAAGACATTTATAGGAACAACATATCATAGTGAATGAAAAATAATGCATGTTGGATTTTCTACTAGTAAAAACTAGATTTCCATCCCATGCATTACCACATGAAGGAAATCTAATGCGTGTTATCTTTCCTTCTAGCACAACCACAAGGGAATTTCTTACAACAATGTTGCACAATGAAGAAAATCCAATGCGTGTTAGCTTTCTTTATAGAAGAATCACAAGGGAATTTATAACAACAACATTGCATGTGAATGAAAGCTAAACTGTGTTAGCTTACCTATGGGTGCAACTATATTACCATAAAATACATTGCACTATGAAAGGAATCTAACGAATGTTAGCTTTCCTTCTACAATAAGCACAAGGGCATTTCCTACAATGACGTTGCACAGTAGTGGAAATCTAACGCGTGTTAGCTTTCTTTCTAGCACAACTACAATGACATTTATAACAACAACATTGCATGTGAATGAAAGATAACATGTGTTAGATTTCCTATAGGTACAACCACATTTCCATCAAATACATTCCACCATGAAGGTAATCTAATGCCTGTAAGTTTTCCTTCTAGCACAAAGAACAATGGCATTTCTTACAATGATGTTGTACGATGAACGAAAGATAAGGCGTGCTAGCCTTCCTTCTAGCACAACCACAAGGGAATTACTAACAAAAACATTGCATGTCAATGAAATCTAACTCGTGTTAGCATTACTATTGGTACAAATACATTACTATAAAATACATTGCACCATAAAGGAAATCTAGCATGTGTTAGCTTTCCTTCTAGCACAAGCACAATGGAATTTCTTACAATGACGTTGCACTATTGAGGAAAGCTAACGCATGTTAGATTTCCTTCTAGCACAACCACAAGAGAATTTCTAACAATAACATTGCATGTGAATGAAAGATAATGTTTGTTAGATTTCTTACCAACACAACTACATTGTCATCTAATACATTGCACCATGAAGAAAATCTAACGCATGTTAGCATTCCTTCTAGCATAAGCATAACAACAATTCTTACAACAACATTGCACAGTGAATGAAATATAGACCGTGTTACCCTTCTTTCTAGCACAAGCACAAAGATATTTATGGCTACAAATATCATGGAGAATGAAATCGAACGCAGCCTTTCTGTTATAGCTGATTTTACCACACTTGGTAGATCACACTTTTATGGCCTTCTATGTCCCTTTGCAGACTCTTTGGACCCCCTTTTCTCAAAATATACTTTGATATTCCAAGAAAAACTTCAAAAAATACCTATTTATGTGTATACATGGGTCACAATCTTACATCTCGCGTGTACACGCAACTTGTCCCACTTGAACTTGTGTACATTGGGAAATGTGCCCAAAAATAAAATATTTTTGAGTCTTCCCCATTGTGTCACGAATAACATGAACTTTGGCCTTCCATATTCCTAGAAATGCTCTGAATCGACTCTTCAATTCCTATTGGAGGGATATATATTGGGCCCCTTGGATACAATGGAGGAGGAGAATAGAAGAGAGAAAGGAAACTATAGTTCATTTGTGCCTCATTCACATATGGTTGATTCTACACCCCCTTTGTTCTTGTGAGCATACATATTGATCTTCCAAAGCTTTCCTTTTCATTGTGAACTTGACATTGAGATGGAGGATTGAAGTGGTGTAGGTTGAGGTGGAGGACACGGTTTTTCTGTTTCGACGAGGTGCCAACAGAGGCTATCACTGGTATCTCTGTTCATTATTAATAGAAATATCCATTTCTCGTCCATTGTATATGTGTAACTATGTATGATATTTATCCATGGATGATGTAGTTACTTTGATTTATATATATTGGATTTATATATGCTAGAGTAGGTCTAACACTTTAACATATATCATTATTTCCTTGTTCTTTGTTGTTGAGGATGAATTATAGGTGCAAGCATGGTTGAAAAGCTCAACGAGGATCGACTACAACCTTCCAAAATAAGGTACGCCTTCCATCCCTTAGTGTTAGTTCTTTATATCTCTATTGCCTATTGGAAATAGGTTTATTTATGGTTTCATTTAGTCTGTTGTGGTCCACCCCAAGCCATAGGAAATATTATCCGTAACAGAATTGGAAACTCCATTGAGGAAGTTCCTTGTTTTTCTTTGGGGTTTGGGTGCACGATGTGCTTTAATATCTCTCTGTTTCTCTGAGTTTTTGTGTCAGATTTTGAAGTGGAGGAACCCTTTGGTGTCCTTTTGATGTAATTTTGATCTTAGATTCATTTTTTCCATCTTCCTTTTTATATATGCTGGTCATAGAAGTCTCAGTCACGTATACATGCGGGTTGTTGCACTAACGGTCGTGTATGCATGCGATTTTTATTTGAACAATCGTGCATGCCCCTCATTTTGAGTGAGTGATTGGTATTTGACATATGCTGGGTAGGTTTTGAAGGTTGTTGAGTCTTCCTAGGTACCTTTGGTGTCTGTTTGTTTCTTCTGTAATGACCAAAGACCTTTTTTCTCTTGGTTTGTAGTTAAGATTTGTTCTTGTCATCTTTCTCCTTTTTGTTTTGGTATTAGTGCATTAGACATTTGTTATCTCAGTGTCTTTCTTGGATTGTGTTTGATACTTGCTACAGGGTCTAGGAGTTTTATATTCTTTTATTTCGTTTACATATCATTTATTTCAAAAATACAAAAATATCTTATTTTTGGCATGTTTTGCATCATTCATTTGCATGGATTAGTACTTGCATTTAGGTTTTTCTTAGTTTAATAGTTATCAGGCCTTCATATAGGAAAATTTGCATTGAAATTTAAAGGAAATATTTATGCATCTCATGTAGCAGCATACCCTTTTCTTCATAATCAAAGGAAAAATTGCACTTGGAACTGTTTGCTAGGTGTGCATATTTATTTCATTGGTGATTCATAACTTCACTAGTTGCATGACCATTTCCTTTGAGTAATCACAACCTTAAAATAAACTTTTAATTTAAAATGAATTACACTTTTTATTTGATAGTGGTGCATTAACAATCTTACGTTTTCAAGTCTTGGAATAGGTTGTTGTTAGTAAATTTCTCCAAGACTACTAAACAAAACAAGTAGGTGTCTGTTTAGGTGAGGGAGAGAAATCCTTAGTATAATTAGTGTTCACAGGAGGCTCCTCTTACAAAGGATTTAAGAATGAGGTAGCGTAAACGTTTATACTAGGGATATCCCCTTTTCACTCTTTTTGTAGCACCGAATATACTTCCAGGTTCTTATTCGTATCTGGGGACTTTTGGGTTACATTTGACACTTTTGAGCTTCGAGATTTGTTACCTTTCCCATACAGTAGATCCCGCCTACGACTATCCACCTGAGCATCGATTATATTGGGGTGACCTTAGTTTCCCACCTAGGTATTGTAGGGGGTACTTGTAGAGGTTATTTTGTGAGTGTCCTATCCAGGTAGGGGTCGAAAAACACAATCGCTTTATGCATTGAAATTGAGGGCCACTATAATTGGTTACACACCTCCTCTTGTAGTGTATGGGAGTCTCATACCTCTCTTAGGAAGGACATACCTACTAAATTTAGGAGCTCATTTATCCTCCCTCTTGGATTCCTTGCACTTGGCCTAGATTTTCTTAGGTGTGTTATTTGTGCACTATATTGCTTTAGGGTTTGATATTGGTTGAGTATGTTTCTTTGTTGGATTCATCGTGGAGCGAGGTATGGAATCCCACCATTCTCTTCATTTGGAAGGGATTTCACCTTGTGGATATACTACTCCTCATCAAAACACGACTAGATATTCTAGGAATATTCATACACACTTGGATTCACAAACTGATATCATGAGTACTACATCTAAGCACATGGAGATCCCTCATTCTTCATCCTATGGGAGGGGGGATCTGACCTGACTCATATGAAAACCTGGGACTTTGGTGAGACTGATCCTCATGGGACTTCCAGTTTTCACACTTCACAACCACAACTGTCATATTTTGAAGCTTCTTTTGTAAGGACTTCCTCGTGAAGATTAGGTGGAGAGACTCACCATATTCCCTATAGATCCAGGCCTTTTATATTTAGCATGCCAGATACAACTGATAGTTTTTAGTCATCTTCCGTAGACCCTAGTAGAGGTCCTAGTGTTGTTCCTTAGGGAACTGCCATTCCTTTCCATGTTGATAGTTTTGTTAATGGTCATATTGAACCTTCCACACCATTTTTGGGTGGATTTTCATACCCCTCATGTGGTAATAACATTGGGATTCCCTTCCACAAAAGTGACCCTATACGCGTGAACATAGTAGGTACCTCTTATATTCCATCCTATATTCCTTCATCCACCATACATGTTCCTTATAATGCATTTATTATGACACACCCTCCTCATAGCCCACATGGTCCTTTGGGACAAAGGGATTATTATAACCATGTTGTTGTCTCATCTTCCAGTACTTTTGTGTCGATAGTTTACATACCTCGTTATATACTTATGGGGATATCATTTTACCAACCTTATAAATATGGTTATTCAGCACCTCACTCTCAAAGATTTTTGAGTTATAACATTCGAGTGCATCCTTTTATGGGTCATGCAGGAGGAGGATACTATACGATTGGCCAAGGCCGTTGTCTTTATAATCACCAACCCTATATGTATCAATACTATCACGGAGCATGGAATCCCATGTCACAACCTAGGATCCCTTTCTTAGCTACATTGAACTTTCCTGACCTATTGATATTGACCAACAATCCAGTTTATCATGATCTGATGTGGCCAGTTTTTCCCTTAAAAATTCCTTCAGAAATTCCTAAATTTGAAGGTAAGGGTGGTAAGGACCTTGGAGAGCATGTTACCACTTTCCACCTATGGTGCTCTTCAAATTATTTGAATCACAATTCTATTCGTTTGATACTTTTTCAATGCACCCTCATAGGACCTACGATGAAATGGTATATAGAGTTTCCTGGGGGCACATATGGGACATTCAATGATTTATCCTTGACCTTTTTGAACCACTTTCGACTAACATTATGTTAAGATGCTAGTACCGAAATCTTGTCGACATTTTAGCAAGACAAAGCCACACATATTTCCAATCACATTCAGGAGTGGCATAGATGAAAGAGGTTGATTAAGAACAACATTCCACCAGATTTTTAATTGGAATGATTCCTTAAGTATTTATTGCATTATATTGTGAAGGATGTTTCGACGCTCAGATTTATGAATGAGGAACATGCTATTTTCCAAGTTCACTACTTGGACTTGATCTACGCTTAGTATGGAATATTATACAAGATTATCCCTAATGTATTGCAGTCTAATTTCGATCCTAAGTTTAAACCTGGACCACATGCCAATGGCATTGTTAGTTCTATGAGTATGAAATTCGTAGACCAGGTTACAAATCAAATGAAGAATTTATTTATTAACCAGTTTGCTATCATAAAATCTACAACTTCATCCAAACCCACCCAAATAGTGAATGTACTTTTAGTACACTTGTAGGACCAAAAGGGTAACTAGAAGCCCGTACAAAATAAGAAGAAAGGAAGAAACAATAGGAGAGGTGGGAATAGGAAGGAGAACCCTAATGACTATAAGAAAAATGGAGATGTTGGGGGCACAAGAATTAGAAATGGAAGGTTAAATTCCATTGTAATATGTGTGGGGGAGACCATCTTACTTACTTGTTCCCTCGTATCGATGAACCCTCGAAATTCATTGCATAGATCCTAGCTGTGTTAATGGATCCTTTACTGCATAACCAAAATATGAATTCGAGGAATGTGGACTCTCGAAGCGGTTTTGGTGGGAATAAAAACCCATGGAATGCTAAATGTGGCCATGGTTGTATCAACATGATGTCGACCTCTAATTTTGTGGTGCATGCTAAATATCATGGTTCGTCGCATCACGATGTGATGAAAGAGCTTGCACCTCCTGAGGTTCCTTTGCATATTAACAAGCTTGAGGTTATACCTTTCATTCCTAAAGGAGTCCTAAAGTGCTTGGGGCACAATCCTAATTCTCATGTCACCCATCACTATTATATTGTCAAGGATTTGGGTTAGACTCCTTGTGCGATGTCAGCTCTCAAAGTCCTTCAGACTTGCCCTTTGCAGAGAAAGGCCTTATTGACTACCCTTGGGATAGTTGATTCTCATCATTCCATAGTCATTATATTTGAAACCCATGAGGCCCAACCTTGCTTTCCTTACCATGTGGAATTTTTAGTCCAAGGATATCCAAGTGAGATAGCCACCACTCACCTCTAGGCCACTTCACAATGTAGCTTTCTCAAGCCTTACAAATACTTCCTTACATGCAATACCATGGGACAATACCATAGGTAACCAAATACCATTGGAAATCAATACCATAGAAAAATACCATGACCTATAATAAACCATGTTCCCAAACCATGTGCTACACCTCAACCATGTTTGACTCATTCCTGAGTCAAGGTTAACCCTAACAGTAAGGCCATTTTTTGATGCAATCTCACTAAAGCCTTAATGGATTTTTAAAATTTTTAAGCCTATTCGTGCCTTCGGAAGGTATATATCTTAACTGGCATGTAGGATAAGATTCAATTTTGCTTGCATTTTTTCATTATCCTATGACCATATCTCATAAAACTTAGGTACGATCCCACTTTTAATGACATAGAACCTTTGTGTTTCTTCTAGAAGTGTCATTATTTAAGTGGTAGGGATTTCCCGACCATGGGTACCTTATTTAGAGTTTTCTATGTCATTTGGTGCCCATGTTGAAGCGTCTCATTAGGTATGGGATTTCCTTGTAGTCCCTCCATGTATTCAAGTGGAAAAATCTTGCTCCTTATGATCTTGTTTGTTGACTATCTCCAATAGGGACTACCTTTTTTTATCAAGTTGTAAATGCATTGCATTCATCTACTTGCCTTATTAATCCTAATGCCATATCCCTGCTTTAGTGTTATAAGCCAAATTTACCGAGAGTGTCTCAATCCTATCCAAATAGATTCTACTATTTATCCTTTGCATCTTGATCACCCTTCACCCTAGAGGAAAAATCCCCCTGAGTGTCCATATCTTGCATACATTTCTTTGTGTTGAGAATAGGTATGTTCCATGTAATATCCCTGATCTGATGTACAAATCAAAATATTAGCTTGCTGCAATTTGTTTAATTAAAATTTCTGAAATTAAATTAAACACATTGCAACAAGATAATATTTTGATCTATACATAAGATCAGGGATATTACAGTGGTATCGGAGCACTTTCCTCCACTTATGTGGAAAGAAGGCTCTCTGTTGAGTAGCATTGCAGATCAGTAAGTAAAACTTGCAACCATGAGGTTGCTACCAATGATTGAAGAAGAAGAGGTGATCTATGTTAATGATGGATTGCAAATTTCAAGAGGCCATGATGTTTAATTTTGTGAAAATGAGGAGTATGAATACAAAATGGTTGAACAACCAATGGCTAATCCTAAGAATTATTTAGCAAAGATGATAGATGCCATTGAAAACTTGCCCCACCACTACAAAGAGTATCTTGCATTGAAGAAAAAGATTTGTAAATTCATTCCTTTCAAAGGCTATTTTTATTTCAGAATTGGATTTGAGCCCAAGGATGTGGATGAGAATTATTTCAATGGCAGCAAATCATCCGTAGAGGAACTAACTGGTTCCAACTATGTGAGTAAGGAAGAAAAAAGAGAATCCAAAAGAGAAGATGCAGCAAAGACATCTGTTGGTCCAAGCATTATGAGATTGTTTGGGTGTTCTTCTAGTAGATCTTCCAAAAGTGGTGACAAGAGTACTAGTGTAGAGAGTGAAGTTTCACAAATTTCTTGGAAAATAAAGAGACACTGACAAACCACCCTTCAAAGGAGAAGGTCATAAAATTTCCATAGGAAGAAACATGTAGTGCTTCTAATGGAAATATTGATGAGGAAAAAGAAGAAGGGCATGTTGGTCCAAACCATCCAGATGGGAAGGATGAAGAGGAGGATGAGGTCCCAAATCCATTCTCAATCCTAGAAAAACAATATGATTCACTTAGTCCTTCAAGTGATCAAGGAAAAAAAACGATCCATGAGATGAAGTGCAAATCACCACAAGGTGGTTACATAGGTGAAGGAGTTGAAAATGAAGGAACTTCAAGTTTTTGGGTGGGTGATCTCCAGATCACTGCTCAAGGTTTGGGCTCATCTATGGGTGGTGAGACATATTTTGGATCAGATCCAAAGGAGGTACACAAATCATATTTAAAGCCACCTCCCGAGCCACATAATGAGGAATAAAACAAGGCCACACCGCTTAGGTGTGAACCAGAAAATTTGGTGGACGAGTAGGCCACCAAAGTATATGCACATAAAGATGGGAAGATGAAGAACATGGATGGTAAAATATCTTATTTTTGGATCATCCATGTAAACCTGCAACCATCTGATCCTTGGGAGGATAAAAAGTCTTCACTTGCATCTGAGGACTATAAGATGAAGAACAATTGTGAGGGAGTTGAAATTACTCCTATTTTTTATGTTGGTGATCACAAAATCATTGGAAAGGAGGATGATGTTGTCAATGGTGATGAGGAATATTTTGTATCAGATCCAAAAGAATAACATATATCAGATATAAATACATCATTTGAACTTCCCAATGAAGTGGAAGACAAACCCCCACCAGTCGGGTGTGAACTAGGAAAATTGGAGAAAAATATGTTGCAAAGAGATTAGCACAGTTCATAATTTTGGACTCTCTTGCAGAATGATGAAGCTGAAATCCCAAGGCTTGATATGATTTCTTATTTTTGTACAGATCACATGTCATTCCAGCCTTCAGTGATACCCTCCACTTCACACCATGGAAGTGATTTTGCAGAAAATTCAAAGGCTGACTTGCATGATGAGAATGAGTTTTGTGTTGTGGATCCATGCCACAAGAAAAGTAGTATTATATTTCAGTTGTTAGAGGAAGATACCTTGGTGTAGGATATTTTTTGTGAGCCACATCATCTGAGTGGACCACTTAAGGAGGACAGAGAAAATCTTAAGGCATCCTTGAAAAACCTTGTTGACATCAATGCCTTGGTGGCCAGATGTTGTTGGAAAGCTTCTGGAGGAGAAATGGAAGAAGAATACTTTCTGGAGGAGTGCATAGACCTGAAAGAAGGCATGACCAAGATGAATGAGAGCTATATGAACCTACTGTCTAACAGATATCATCTCCTCCTAATGGGTTAAATGTATCAATGTGCAGTCAAGAAGGAATAAGAAGAAGTAGAAAGGCTCACTAATAAGTTAGAGATCACTGATGACTTATTGAAGAGCACACAAATATCCCTTAAAGAGTCAAAGTTGTAGATATTTCAACTTCAAAATTATTTTAAGGTGTCACACCTTTCATGTTTCATGGAAGAAAATGTTTTGGGTATAATGGAGGGACCTGATCTGGAGGACAACCATGAGGGACGAGCAGATTTGCAGGTGTTTGTAAAGAGCTCTGATGAAGATTATTTTGGCCAAACACATGTTGGTATGAAAAATGACACAAAGCAGTTCTTAGCTATGAGAAATATGGCTGATCAAATTTCAAGTGAATCAGCAAGTAAACATGATCATCGATTCAAGGATTGGGTAACTAAAAATATCACAGAAGTAGAGGATAAAAGATGTACTATAATTTCTTGCACTGGTGAAGGGTTGTCTGACACATATGCTTGGGAAGAGACACATTCTGAAAACCCCTTATGGATGGTAGAATATGATCTATAGGATTTGTTTGATCACATTCTGTATGGATCAGAAAAGAAAATTCCTTGTTCATCCATTGATTAGGTGGATAGAGACACCTTGGGAATGAAGACCATCGGAGGTAAAGAGTTTAATTTCTGCAATAAATCCTTTGGTGTGAATGGCATTGTCCTGACACATGGGAAGCCACATAGACTTAATTTTCAGCCATTGGATACATTCCATACACATGCACATGAGGAACATTCTAAATTTTTTGTGCTTAAGGAATTTTGGGATGCGGATGATGAGTTCGAAGCAAATGGACATTACCTGAGAAAGGATGAATTTTCTCATGGAAGAAGTCCTCTTTTCAGTGAAGATTCAGAAGAGATCCCTTGTGTTGGATCATCCCATGATGGGTTTGATGCATCCGCACCATTGGTGGACACATTTTTCAGAGGTTTTTTTTACTATAAATTAGTCCACACTTCTAGTTCAGTAGGCACACATAGGGATGAAAATCGGGTGAAGGTATTTTTCCTATTGATGCCACATAAGGAGAAGGAGGCTCCCACATATTCCATTGATGAATTAATGGTTCAGCCATGTGGTATGAAAATTTCACCATTCCCTTTCTGTGTGTACAAGAAACATCAGAGGAATCTATTTGATGTCTTCAGCATGCATGGCTATGCATGGAAGTTCCACTTGAGTCAGTTTGGTGTAATAATTAGCATAATGTTGAGTTTTTGCACCAGAACAAAGATAGCAGATGAGGAATTCCATGTCTATTGGGATAATTTTAAAATTTTGTAGTTTTCCATGGGGAGAGATGAGCTTCCAATATGGTGGTATGATTTTCATAACCTCATTTTCATCCTCTACAATGATAAAATTGTGTTGTTTTTACTGATAGGTGGAAGGAAGCAGATAAAACCATGGAATGGAGGCATTCTTAGGGATGATGGAGTTCAAAAGGTGGAAGAAAAATATGGGTCCTTACAGAGGAGGCAATGGGATCTGAGAACTCTACTCAGTTACCTTAACTGGGTTGGCAATCTTGCTAAAGGAAGTGGTATTAGAGAAATGGCTATGATCAGAGTGGTGTAGCAAAAACATGGTGGAAAAATTTGCAGCATTCTATGGTTCTTCTGCTTGAGGACAATCAGATTTGGGAGGGGAGGACTGTCATGTCCCCTCAATTTAACCATTAAAAGTGTTGACCTGGCTAAAGTTCCTAGGGGCTCAAATTGACATTAATTATTCTTTCTAGGAAAAAAATCTTGCTAATAATTATTTTGAGGCATGCATTTAATTTTATTTCATCCTTTTTTTTAATTATGCAATTAAATGATGTGGAAATAAACTTTCCAAGTTAGGAGGGCACATTGGGGACAAGTCAACTTTACTTGGTGAAAAATAAGAAACTCCATGACAAAAGCAATTAAGGAAATAAAGGGAAATTTCCAAAAAGTAGCAGAAAAGTAGACAGAGGTACAAGCAGGAAAGTTTTGCAAAGGTAGGGAAAATTTTCCTCTTAGAGAACTCACAAAAGATGTAAGGAGAAAAGAAGGAAAGTTTTTAGAAGGAAAGAGCAGTTTCCTTCTGAGCCAAGAAAAGAATAATGCTATCATAACACAAAAGAAACATCTTTAACTAAGGGAGGGAACATTTTCTAAATGCAAGGGATGATTTGGACTTGGAAACAATTCCACATGGTCCTACTTTCCAAATTTCCCAAGGGAGGTGCTTAAGTGGCTAGGGTTAGGGAAACCATGGGGTTGACTTGCTCTCATAGGTCACCATTGACCTCCACTTGCTAAACAGGTCATACATAAAGGCTATTAAAGGTGAATTCAACCACATTGCTTCAGTTTGGTTGATTATTTGATTGTTGAATGCTTATGTGAGCTTTACTTCTTAGTGTTGTGCCTTAGACTATTGGGAGATGAGACTCGTCCTTCCATTCCCATATCCTTCCATCCCCTTATCTTCCATTTCCGGTGTGGAGTGCTATCTTGCAAACATTGAAGGATTATCAGGTTTATTTGCAACCTCCATCAAGTTCAAGTCGAGCTCTAATGAAGCCAATGCTTCACCTATGCTCACAACCCCTTTTTGGTCATGATCCGGGCCTCCTGCCCCTTATTTTTGGAGCATCCTTGTAATAGTCAGTCCATTATGTAATTCATGTTCTGTAGTATCATAATATTATGAAAATTACATTTATCAAGTCAAAACATCTCTTCTCACAAAGAATCTTGTCTCAGTTTTTCCAATAAGGCCTATTTTATCAATGTATGGGGGAAAAGGAATAAATATGAGTGATATAATAAATATGCCATGCTGGGGAAGTGATTGAAGAGATTTTTGATGTTTATAAAGCTTATATTTACCTCTTTTCCAATTCTTATGTTTTACAGAAATGAATTTAAGATGATTTAACTGCTCCTTTTAGACCCTACCTAGATTACTAGATTTTAATAACTAGCATTACTAAAACTGATGTAAAACAAGTTTTGTTAACTAAAATTGAGCCCTGTTAGTTCTTGTGGGTCACTAAAAGGTCCACCTTCCCATACCTAGCTCCAGAAATTTCCCTTGGCCAAAACGGCTAAAAAAACCCAAATCCATCCAAATCTTCTCAGAACCTTCTAGAACTCTAGAAAACTATACAAAACATTTAATTATGTAATATTAATGCTGGAAAAAACCTCTACAAGTTTCTAGAATCCCCTAGTTGAAACAGACCGAACTACCCTCCTTAATTTCACGGCTTGGTTGCCCAGAAGCGTGGTAGTAGGTTTCCACGGAGCGGATTCTGAACCCTAAATGGCACCAGATCTAAATGTGATTGGGGAGAGGGAATTCCATGTCTGAATGTCTATGGTTTCTTCCCACTAAAATTTCATAGAATAATTCCTCAATTTTCCCAGTCCAAGAAGGTTTTATGTGAATTAATTCGACTTCAGAATTTTTAATTTAAAATTTGCAGCAAGTTTATATTATGATTTGTACATTAGATCAGTGATATTACATTCCACCACTTATAACTTGTTTTCTTTCCTGAGACACTTGTTTCCTCTTTTTCACTTGGTGAAATCCTTTATTCTAGTAACCAAGAGGCTAAGAAGAAGAAGAAAAGGAAGAACAAATGGAAGAAAAATAAGCAAGGTGGAAATCAACTAGCCACCATTAATTAAGCTAGGAATGTTGAGAAACCCATGAACATAGGTCGCAAACCCAAGATCCCGTGTAGGTTTTGTAAGGATGACCACCTTCTTATTCATTTCCTTGGTATTATCAAGGTCTTAGAAGTGTGGTCCCAATATTCAAAAAAACCTATGTCACCAACATCTACAGTTCATGCTAATGATGTTCCATCAACCCATATTAACGATGTTGCGGAGAAAATAGTAAAGCTGGTTTTCATGGCTGGTTGCATGGGGAGATTCATTTCACATACCTTTTCCCTCGTATGGATGACGCTTTGTTAGGATATTTAGACACTCAAGAGTTAGTTAAGATCAACTTGTGTACTTTATCCGTTAGCTAAAAGTTTGTTTCTTTAGTATGCATTAGTATGCATTTGTAAATATTCTAATTCGATGTTCACGATATGATCTAGACATAAAGTTATTCAACAACTCAACTTCTCTTAGATCATACCTACCATTGATCCGTGGCTTAACACCCAATTGGTCCATGATATCTATTTAAAAGAGCATGGAGGGTTCTTGGCTAGTTGATCGATTATGAGAAGCTCATGTAACTTTCTTTCTTTTGCATAATAAATTGCTCCAAGTAGCTATTTGGTTGGGGTCGTCGATTATTTCCCTCTCGAGGGTTTTAACCATGTGACAAAAATTGATCTATTTATTTTTGATCTATTTTTGTGAAGTGTTTTCTCAAGGTGTTCGGTCTTTTGGGAGTACCCTATGTACCTGAACATGGTATCAGAGCGTTTATGAAGAGCCGCTTTCAGTTTTGATCAAGATCTAGAACCAGTGTTGCTGACAGTTTGAGAGGATTTCTGGTTCTGGATTTTTTGTGCATTTGTGGCCTATGGGAGCTATTTCATTACGTTTGGAGCATCGTTTCCATTGGGAAATAGTTTTCGTTTCACCAAAAACCATTTTTGTTTGATCCAAAAACACCCATTTCGGCAAATCTGAAGGTATAATGTTACAGTGACGGATTTTTTTTTTTTTTTAAATCTCTTATATTTTATCAGTTTATTATTAGATATTTAATATTTTAGTCTCATACTGTTGCCTTCCCTAGCTGCATATGCTATTTTCCATGCACCTTGCGTGATCGCGGTGAATCAGAAACAGTAAGGGAAAGTTTTTTTACTTGTCTTCTTGGCTACGTATGCTCTTTGTCGTGCACCTTGTGCGATCACAACAAATCAAAAACAGCGAGAAAACTTGAAAATGTAGACTTTCTGGGTAATCTAACCAAGATCTAACTCCATTGTGTGGAAAAAAAAAATTGTGATTTGCAGGAAAAAAAAGGCAAGCACGGAGAACGAGAGAGAAGAGTAAAAAAAACAAGCCCCCTTCCTCTTTCCATTCTTTTATGTACCTTTCAAACTTAGCTCGCTTGGTCCAAAGTTGTTTTATTCCTTAATAGGTCTTGAGTTCAAATCCTATTAAGCTACTTTTAAGTGCATGCAATTTCTATTTTCAAGTTACTTTATTGTAAAAGTGCATCTCACATAAATAAAATAAAAAGTGAGTCACTTAAGTCTTTTAATTTATTGTCACACTATTTAAAAGTAACATTATTATAAAAGTGAACATCATTTATTCTACAAAAGTGATTCACTTAAAAGCAACTTTATTGTAAAGTGATTGTTAAAGGTTGATCTTGGGAAGAGGGGGTTATTTTTTTTAGTTGGTCAAGTTAATATCTGCCATGTCACTATCAAGGACATCTTCAACATTTTCTTTGATCAAGCATAACTTCAAAATCCAAAATCATTTTTCAGTGCCATTTTTTTTAAAACCACATATTTGTTCGAGCTATTTTCATATAGGCAGTTAGTTTCTATTCTTTTAGTCATTATTTTACAGTATGGCTGCCCTTTCTGATATTTTACTTACAAGTTCTAACTATTTCTCATGGAAATCTCGTATGGAGGATGTTCTGCAAAGTAGGGGACTTTTCAGGATAACCTCAGGGAAAGAAACAGAGCCCACTGATGATGATAAGATAATTAAATGGGAAAATAGATTTGATGAAGCTCGTGGATTGATTTGGATGTCAATCTCTATTTATTTGAGATTCCACATATCTAGAATTGATGAACCCGATATAGCTTGGGAAAAGTTGGAATCTGTGTTTGGTAAACACAATAAAATTCAGGGTCATTAACTTGAGAATGAGTTGATTTCTTTGAATCCAAATGATTTTTCATGCATTCAAGAGTATTTATCTAAGTATAAAACTCTTATACTCTTATGTGCAAAATTCAAGATTAAGAAAGAAGACAAACAATGTATTTATCATATTCTTTCCAAACTTGGACCTGCATATTCTGTTTTGTATCTACATTCTACTCCGTGAAAGAATCCTTGAATGCAGCTAGCTATCAAGAGCCTAGTCTTGAATCCTTTTGTGATTCCTTAATTAGAGAGCAAGATAATCTCATTCATCTTCAAATAAATAACAATGCAGATACATCTGGGAAAGCCTTATTGTCCCAACAGAAACAAAAGTCCAAGCCTCCCAAGAAATAGAATTTTCGCAATAATAAGCCTAACAACAAGGGTCTCAAACCCTCTTAGTCAACTCCTTCTTTAAAAACTGACAAAGGATCCAAGCCAAAAGGAAAGATTACTGAGTGTCATTGCAATTTTTGTGGGAAAGATAATCATGATGAATCTAAGTGTTTCAAGAAGATGGACCCCTTGGAAGCAGCAATGAAGAAGCACCACATCAGCCTAGATTTGTCTTCAGATCTACCTCTCATGGACATGCACTTTGTGCTTCTGGTTACTCTTATACTGCATCATCTTCTTTTACTTCAAATGAATGGCTCATTGATTTGGAGCATCTTATCATATGGCTAAATATCAAGCCATCTTTCTACTATACATGAATGTAACACCAAACAAATATTTGTTGGTGATGATAGATCTCTAAGTGTTGTAGGATCTGGAACAGTTCCAATAGAAAATGGTCATTTTATTGATCTACTATGTGTTCCAAAAATTTCCTGCAATTTTTTATCAGTCTATCAAATTACTCATTCGGGTGAAGGTAAAAGTGTGACATTTACACCTCACCGAGTTGTAATCAAGGATTTTAAAAATCCTCAAAATGTACTTGCTACTAAAACTATTGATGATATCACTAGGTTGTACAAATTTAACAACTTTGGGTCATCACCTTTTCCTTCAGTTTTTGTTGCTCATAGTGATAACTTAAGTAAACTTTGGCATGACCAATTTGGTCACTTAAACTATCACTCATTGCAACAACTATGTAAAGACAATATGGTGGCTGGTCTTCCGATGGTATCTTGCAAGGATGGTGTTTGTTCCAGTTGTGTACTCGAAAAACATCATCAGGACAGTTTTGACAAATGCGCCTCTTGCCATGCCTTGGTTCCCTTTGAGCTTTTGCATAGTGACTTGTGTGTTCCTCTTCCATCTGCTTCCTTTTCTGGTTTCAAATATTTCTTAACTTTCATTGATGACTACTCCAAACACACTTGGGTTTACTTCCTAAAACTTAAGAGAGAAGTATTTAACATGTTCTTGGCCTACAAGGCCCTTGTTGAAAAACAATATGGTCATCAAATTATTAAGTTAAGATATGACAATGGAGGAGAATATGTTAACAACAAGTTCACTATCTGCACTGAACAAGGAATCCAACAACAGCACACTATTCCATATACACCACAACAAAATGGTGTAGTTGAATGGAAGAACCGCACTTTAAAAGAAATGGCTAATTGTATGATCCAATCTAAGGGACTAAGTCTTCAATATTGGGCTGAGGCCATAAATTGTGCAAATTACATAGTTAATCACACACCCACTAAATTTTTACAAGTTATAACACTAAAAGAAGCATGGAGTAATATTAAACAAGATGTAAGTCACTTTCGTGTGTTTGGTTGTGAAGCATGGGCTCACATTCCGGATGAAAAACAGAAAGCATTGCATCCTAAAAGTGAAAAGTGCATATTTGTTGGATATTCTGAAGATGTAAAAGGTTATAGACTTCTTCAGCCACATTCTCATGATATAATCATTAGAAGAGATGTTAAATTTGATGAAAATCTCTTGGCCTGTGAGCCTAACTTGGTGGGTGTGCCATCTCTGGCCTGCGAGCCTGATTCGGCGATTGTGACTTCTTCTTCTTCTTCTTCCAATTTCCTTGATAGGTTTCCAACTCCAGTTTCTGATGATGACAGTGAGGATGAAAATCCACCTCCACCTGCTCATGTTCCTCCAATTGCACCAGCACCAATGCTTCCTCGATGGGCCCGTTCAACATGTGAAACAGTTGGTGATCTTGCTGGTGATCCTAGAGATCAACATCGAACACGTTCTCAATTTCAGTGAGCCTCTTCTCTTTTGGCTCAAGTTTCTGAGAATCATGATTTAGAAACCTTTGTAGAAGCTTCAGGAAATACGGATTGGGATGCAACTATGGATGAAGAATATCGTTCCTTAATGGCGAACAATACTTGGGATCTTGTTCCTCTTCCAAAAGGAAGAAAACTTGTCATATGTAAATGGATCTATAGAACTAAGTATGCATCAGATGTAAGTGTTGAAATACTTAAGGAAAGATTAGTTGCCAAAGGTTTTTCCCAAGTTGAAGGGATTGACTACAATGAAAGCTTTGCTCCTATCGCAAAAATTAATTCCATCCGCCTTGTTCTTTCCCTTGCAGCCTTACATAAGTGGGAAGTCCATCAAATGGATGTCAAGTATGCCTTTTTACATGGTGATTTATGAGAGGAAATTTACATGGAACAACCTCCTGGATATGTTCAAGATAACTCTAGCCTTGTCTGTCTCCTTAAGAAATCCTTGTATGGCCTTAAGCAAGCTCCTAGAGCTTGGTATGCCAAAATGGATAGCTTTATCCTTGACAATGGTTTTTCTAGATGCCATTCTAACCCCAATGTCTATACCAAGAAAGTAGGAAACCATCTCATCATACTTGTTCTTTGTGTTGATGATCTTATCCTTACTGGTAGTGACCCTAAACTTATAACCCATTTGAAATCCAGTCTTAAGCAAAATTTTGAAATGTCAGACTTAGGACATTTGCATTATTTTCTTGGTCTCCAAGTATTGCAAACCAAAGAAGGAATCTTTCTTTCCCAGTCTAAGTATTCTTGTGACCTTCTTCATCGCTTCCACATGGAAGATTGTAAACCAACCCCCTCTCCTTTCCAGTCTGGAGTCAAACTTTCTACCATTTGTACTTCCCCTGAAGTAAATTCCACCTTGTATTGTCAGCTTGTTGGTAGTCTTTTATACTTGACTCATTCCTGTCCTGACCTTTCCTTTGCCGTTGATCGTGTTGCCCATTATATGCAAACTCCTCATGAAAGTCACTGGAAAGCAGTAAAAAGAATACTTAGATATATTCAAGGTACACTTCAGTTTGGGATTCATTACAGTACAGGGGGGAAACCTTTGTTGGTTGGTTTCACTGATTCTGATTGGGCCGACGATCTTGATGATCGAAAGTCTACCGCAGGTTATTTTTTCAGTTTGGGATCTGGACCTGTCACTTGGGCTTGTAAGAAAAAACAAGCCTTTCTCTTTCTTCAGCAGAAGCAGAATATCAAGCTGTAGTTAATTCCAGTCAGGAAGCTTTATGGCTTCAATAGATCCTTTCAAAGTTTGGATTCGAGCAGCAGTAGCCTACTCCACTTTAGTGCGACAATCAAAGTGCCATCAAGCTTGCCAAAGATCCGGTTCTACATCAACGCAGTAAACACATTGAGATACACATGCACTTCATCAGAAATCTTGTTCATGATCATGTTCTTGAAATTCTCTATCGCCCTATAGATGATCAAGTTGCAGACATCTTCACCAAGTCTCTTACAGAAGCGAATTTTTCTAAACTTCGGTCTATGTTAGGAGTTCATGAATGTGTCCTTAAGGGGGGATAGGCTCTAATGCCTCCTTCCTTCTCCTAATAGTGTCACTTTTGTAAATCCTTCAATCATATCCCAAGTTGTTCTTAAGGGGGGATGTTAGGATATTTAGACACTTAGGATTTAGTTAAGATCATCTTGTGTAATATATCTGTTAGGTAAAAGTGTGTTTCTTTAGTATGCATTAGTATGCATTTGTAAATATTCTAATCCGACGGTCATGATACGCTGTAGACATAAAGTGATCCGACAGTTCAACTTCTCTTAAATCATACTTACCATTGATCTATGGCTTAACACCCAATTGATCCATGATCTCTATTTAAAAGAGCATAGAGGGTCCTTGGCTAGTTGATCGATTATGAGAAGCTCATGTAACTTTCTTCTTTTGCATAATAAATTGCTCCAAGTAGCTATTTGGCTAGGGCCATGGACTGTTTTCCTCTCGAGGGTTTTAACCACATGACAAACATTGATGTGTTGATCTGTGATCTATTTGTGTGAAGTGGTTTCTCAAAGTGTTTAGTCTTTTGAGAGTACCATGTGTACCCGAACATGCTTCGCAATTGTTCGAATAAATTGCTTCTTCCTAGCAATGACCATCAACAAATTTCCATGAGTCCATTCCTGAACAACCATTGGTCAATGAAGTGGTTGATATGAGCCCATATTCATTCTATCCCACCCTTCCTTTGGAGGGTGAAACATATAACACTACGGTTTTTCTTATCACTTCATATTCTTCTAGATAAGGGGGAATTTCACTCGTTTCGATGGAAGCCCCTCCCAGTACTAAGATCACTTCCTTTAATTATAATAAGGTGGTAGAGCCTCTTTTTCCTTCCTGCATACCTTTTCAAATCATCGTGTGGTATTATGGTAAGGACATATTTTGAAATATCATAGATGAAGGTGATTCTGTTAGTATTGTATCCTCAACTGCTTGGTAAGCTATAAGTTCTCCTAAGCTTGTTCTAACCACTAATAATCTATTGCATTTTAACAAAATATACAATGAACCTTTAGGGATCCTTCCTCAACTGTACATCACTCTAGGAGGGAAAAATATTTGTATCGATGTTTTAGTATTCCAATTCCACTTAGATTTTAATTTTCTCCTTCGGTGGGACTATATCTACCCTATGAAATTTGTTGCATCCAAACGCTTTTGAGTGATGCATTTTCCACATAACGGAAGCATAGTGACCATCTATTAGATTTTTTTTGATAGTCTTGATCATTGTATAACTACTGACCTTTCGAATTCCCTAAATGTTCCTTTTATGCAAGTGGTATCCCCCCCACCACAAGTTAATTATGTGGCATCATGCTCTATTCCTTCAACTACTAATTAGAAAGAGAATCTTACAGTATGTTTTACTTCTCTTAACTTAGATTCAGTAACTGGCATGGTGGACTTGTCAATGGGGGCATTGGATCCTAATATTCCCCCCATTTCCCTTATAGAGTTCCTTTACATGTATTCCTTCGAAACTATCGTTCTTCCCTTTGATTAAGACCTCCTACAAGAGATGTCCAATACCTAGAGCATAGTTTCCTTTTTGTGTCAAACTCGTTAGAAAATGAAACAAATCCCCATTCCATTGAGTCAAGTATTCCACCTAATTTAGTACATAAACCTTCATTTCCTCCATCTATGTCATGTGATCCTCCTTCCTCTTTATCTGGTGAACACATTACTATTGGTAGCCAATATTTTCATTAGGTGAGGCATAAGAGTTGGTGAAAGAAGCGAATCTTAGGGAGAATGTATCCAACCTATTTACATTATGTTGGAGTTAATCCACTTAACAATTATGCTAGGGGCATGTACCAAACTCTGGACATAATATTGGGAATAAACTTTCCAATGGGTCTCATTTTGATCATGGTTGATTTTTAGTTTCAATATCGTTAACAAATGAAAAAATCATCTCGAGCATTGTTCATTCTTTGTTGCAAGCTCGTTAAATGATGAATCAGATACCCTAGTTAAAACATGACAACAGGTTTTGAGCTTGTTAAAAATAGTAAGATGGTATTGACCTTACTTTTTACTTTTTTCATGCTCTGGTTAAAACATGAAAAAGTTTTTCAGCTTACTTTTCACTTTTTTGTGCACTGGTTGAAACATGAAAAAAGTTGTGAGCTTACTTTTTACCCTTTCTGTGCTCTAGAATAAAAAATGAAAAATATTATAAGTTCTTTTGATACCTTAGTTGTACTATTGTGCATGCAGATGGAAGGGGTTCAAGTATAGGTATTGGTAATTAGAAATTAATAGGTAGGGTAGAGACGATGAGTGGTGTTCATGCAGGTGTCCTGGTGCTGCTGTGTAGAAGTTGAGACCGTGGATGGAATTAAATAGATTATGGTGTTTTAGATAAACATTATTTATGGGCCCCCTTGTATTGAAAGAAGGTATGGCTTATTTGGGGAGAATGGGTTTAGTTAAAGTGAATATATTGTGAGTGACTTAGTTCCATATGTTTGTTTGTTCCTAAAGGTTGGTGGACTAAGAAACAAGTGTGTAGAGAACTGATAGCTCCTCAACTATGTAGAAATTGACAACTTGAGAGATTTGATGTAGAGATTTATATATTGAGAAACCTCAGTTCTGATATCATGTAGAAATTGAGGCTCTAATACCTTGTGGAAACATGATATGAAGATCTAGATACAAGATATTTATCACAAGCATGCACAAGAAAGAAAATAGAGAGAATAATAATGAGACGGAATACAAGAGAAGTGGAGAATGATCCATAAATATTTCCATGCAATATCGATCAACATAGTGTGAATAAATAATGCATCCCTCATAGGTAAAATCGAGTTTCTTAGGAGACAACACATGCTAGCTCATAAAGCATGCTTAATAAATATGATAAACACCCATAGGTGACTAAAACGCTTTCCAAATATATCAAGGACCTCACGAATTGGATGAATAATGAGTGAGTTCTCATGAGTGATGGAAAATCATGTGAAACATGGAATTTGGAGAGAAAATCATGGAGGATGGGTCGGCAACAAAAGATAACACTTTCCTAGTTGACTAGCATTACCTTATCAACTGAAAGTAGGATAAAAGTAGTATAAAAATAGAATCTACAGTAATGCACAGTTACTAATATGGGAAGTCAATAAAGTAGGAAGGATCTATCCAGAATCAGGATAAAGGTGCTTCTAGGGTATATATGGCAAGTGTTGACCAAGTGGTGCAAGTGGATTCCAACTATCTAGGCTAGTGGGTAGGAAATTAAACATAAATTATTAAATATTCGTATCTAAAGTATGGAGTGAGTTTATAATATTCCAACACCATATTGGGTTGTAATTACCTTGCTACTCCTTGTGAAAAAATATGATTTATAAGAAATTATAAAAAGTAAATAAAGGTAACGTCGGCTTGGGATCATAGAAATAAATCCTTTATGGTGATATAAATTTGAGCATTGAATATTCTTACATTGGCAGGTGGTTGAAACTGTGCGAGGTGTGAGTTGACTTGAGGTAAGGGGCATTTAGTTTTTATATATTGTTTAATTTTGGTTTGAGTTTTTTCTATGTTGTGCAGATCATTCTTTTATTCAAATTAAGGTTGGTCTTGGTTGAAGTTATAAATCCATCCTACATACTTAAAAATAATGCAAATGGACAAGCTCATGTTTTTTGAAGAGAAGGAATGTTCAAGATGGTGGTAGGAATTACCTTATTTTTTGAAAAATGATATATTTCCATGGTTACCCTTAGATTCTCTATGCATATTTTTAGAGATATGCAGTGAATAGAATGCTCTATTTTTTTCCACAAAATTTATAACTAATAAATGGGTGAAGGTGATTCCTAATCTAACTCCATCGCTTATATTCTCTAGTGTAGTGTGAAGCCCAACTTTCCATCGATGGGTTATAGTTTCTTCATGCGAACATGGAAGACCTTTGTTTCCTTTAACTTTCTGCAATGACTGGAACAACCAAACCCAAACCTTCTAACTTAGATACTATGAATGGGTTGGAATCTTCTTGGTGGGTTCTAGTGATCCATTAAGCTCCTCTGTGTATGGTGTCTGTAATCCTCTCACTAGAAATTTGTCACGTATAATGTTTATTACCATTTTTCAGGTCTCTGGTACAATGCAGAGATACACAAATATAATTATGAACAACTATACATTACTATTCACCTATATCTAGGTATGGATTCTCTAAATATATTTTTTTGGAGTATAAAACATTTGACTAAGAGAAACACATACAAAAACCATTAGATTTCAATAGTCCCTAATTGAAGGAAGGATATACAAGGGATGCCATGTATGTTGAAGTTATACAGTTAATAAAAGGTTGTGATCGTTCAACAAAATCATTGCACAATATAAATAGGAGAGGTGTGAAGTACTATGATATAATTGATATCGAGTTAAGAACAGAGAGAGAGCAGTTTGATATATTAGATTATAATGTGGTTGTACCAAAAGGAAATATAACATGCATTATATTTCCTTCGCCATGCTATTTTCTTGCTACAAATGTCTTTGTGCTTGTGCTAGAAAGAAATATAACACCTGTTAGCTTTTATTCATTGTGGAATGTTATTTTAAGAAATATTGTTATGCTTATGCTAGAATGAAGGCTAACATGTGTTATATTTCCTTGATGGTGCAATGTAGTTGTACTGGTATAAAATCTAATCTACGTTAGATTTCATTCACATGCCATGTTGGTGTTAGAAATCCCCTTGTGGTAGTGCTAGAAGGAAAGATAACACGTGTTATGTTTTGTTCATAGTGCAACGTCGTTGTAAGATATGGGTGTGTGCTTGTGCTAGAAGGAAAGCTAATGCATGCTACATTTCCTTCATGGTGCATTGTATTTTATAGTAATGTAGTTGTTCCGATAGGAAAACTAGCATGAGTTAGCTTTCATCCAATGCAATGTTGTTGTTAGAAATTCCCTTGTGGTTTAGATAGAAGGAAATATAACACGTGTTAGCTTTCCTTCACTGTGAAACATAGTTGTAAGAGATTCACGTGTACTTGTGTTAGAAGGAAAGCTAATGCACATTAGATTTCCTTCATGGTGCAATTTATTTTATAGAAATGTAGTTATACCGATAGGAAATCTAACATGAGTTAGATTTCATTCACATGCAATGTTGTTGTTAGAGATGCCCTTGTGGTTGTGCTAGAAGGGAAGCTAACATGTGTTAGCTTTCCTTCATCGTGCAATGTCAATGTGCTTGTGCTAGAAGGAAATCTAGCATGTGTTAGATTTCCTTCATGGTGTGATGTATTTGATGGAAATGTAGTTGTACCGATAGGAAATAAAACACACATTAGCTTTCATTGACATGCAATGTTGTCGTTAGCAATTCCCTTATAGTTGTCCTAGAAAGAAAACTAACATGTGTTAGATTTTCACTACTGTGAAACATGGTTGTTAGAAATTCCCTTATGCTTGTGCTAGAAGGAAAGATAACGCATGTTATATTTCCTTCATACAGCAATGCATTTTATGGTAATGTAGTTGTACCCTTACAGAAGCTAACACGATTTAGATTTCATTTACATGTAATGTTGTTGTTGGAAATTCCCTTGTGATTATGTTATAAGGAAAGCTAACACAAGTTAGATTTCCTTCATTTTGCAACGTTGTTGTAAGAAATTCCATTTTTTTGTGCTAGAAGGAAAGCTAACATACATTAGATTTCCTTCATGGTGCAATGTATTTGATGGCAATGTGGTTTTTACCAATGGGAAATCCAACATGTATTATTTTTCATTCATCATGATATGTTGTTCCTAGAAATTCCTTTGGGTTTTTCCCAGAAAGAAAGCTAACAAATGTTAGATTTGCTTCACTGTGGAATGTTGTTGTATAAATGTTTGTATGCTTGTGCAAGAAGGAAGGCTAACAAGGGTTAGATTTTATTTGGGTGAATTGTATTTGATGGGAATGTGGCTGTATCTGTGGGAAATTTAGCACGTGCTAGCTTTGATTTAACATGCAATGTTGTTTTTAGAAACACCCTTATTCTTTTGCTACAAGGAAATCTAACACATGTTAGCTTTATTTCACAGTGCAACATCATTGTAGTAATTGCCTATGTGCTTGTACTAGAATGAAATCTAACATGCATTAGATATCCTTAATGGTGCAATGTATTTGATGGTAATGTAGTTGTACCGATAGGAAAGCTAGCACTGGTTAGTGTTCATTCAAATGCAATGTTCAATGTTAGAAATTCCTTTATGTCCGTGTTAGAAAGAAATCTAACATGCATTAGATTTCCACGTGCAAAATGGTTGTAATAAATTCCCTTGTACTTGTGCTAAAAGGAAAGCTAATGTGTGTTAGATTTCCTTCATTATGCAATGTATTTGATGGCAATGTAGTTGTACCCATAGGGAAGTTAACACGGTTTAGCTTTCATTCACATGCAATGTTGTTGTTAGAAATGCCCTTGTGGTTTTTCTAGAAGGAAATAAACATGCGTTAGATTTCATTCATAATGAAACGTGGTTGTAAGACATTCCCTTGGGCTTGTGCTACAAGGACGGCTAACATGTGTTATATTTCATTCATGGTCCGATGTATTTGATGGAAATTTAGTTGTACCAAAAAGAATGCTAGGAATGCTAACACACGATAGATTTCATTTACATACAATGTTGTTATTAGACATGCCCATGTGGTTATGCTAGAAAAAAAGATAACCCTTCCCTTCAGAGTGTAACGTCATTGTAAGAAATGCCCTTGTGCTTTTTCTAGAAAGAAAGCTAATGCGCATTAGATTTCCTTGATGGTGCAATGTACTTTATGGTAATGTAGGTGTACCGATAGGAAAGATAACATGACTTAGGTATCATTCACATGCAATGTTGTTAGAAATTCCCTTATGGTTGTGCTAGAACGAAAGATAACACATGTTAGACACATTAGCTTTCCTTCACCATGCAACATAGTTGTAAGAGATGATGTGGTGCTTGTGCTAGAAGGAAAGCTAATGCATATTATATTTCCTTGATGGTCCAATGTATTTTATAGTAATATAGCTATACTGATAGGAAATATATCATGAGTTAACTTTCATTCACATGTATTGTTGTTGTTAGAAATTCCCTTGTGGTTGTGCTAGAAGGAAATCTAACATACGTTAGCTTTCCTTCACCCTGCAACATCGTTGTAAGAAATGTCATTGTGCTTGTGCTAGAAAGAAAGCTAATATGTGTTATATTTCCTTCATGGTGTGATGAATTTAATGGAAATGTAGTTGTACTGATACTAAAGAAAACACGCATTATCTTTAATTTACATGCAATATTGTTGTTAAAAATTCTCTTATGGTTGTGCTAGAAAGAAATCTAACCAATGTTAGTTTTTCACTACTGTGCAACGTGGTTGCAAGAAATTCCCTTGTGCTTTTTCTAGAAGGAAAGATAACACACATTAGATTTCCTTCATACTACAATGCATTTGATGGTAATGCAGTTGTACCCTTAGGGATGCTAACATGGTTTATCTTTCATTCACATGCAATGTTGTTGTTAGAAATTCCATTGTGATTGTGCTAGAAGGAAAGCTAACACGTGTTATATTTTATTCACTATGCAACGCCATTGTAATAAACTCCCTTGTGTTTTTTGTAGAAGTAAAGCTAACATGCATTAGATTTTCTTTGTGGTGCAATGGATTTGATGGTAATGTGTATTTTACCAATAGGAAATCCAACATTCATTATTTTTCATTCGCCATGAATATGGTTGTACCGATGGGTAATATAACACATGTTAGATTTTATTAACCATGCAATGTTGTTGTTAGAAATTCCCTTGTGCTTTTGTTAGAAGTAAATCTAACACACGTTAGCTTTCCTTCACTATGCAACATTGTTATAAGAAATTCCTTTGTTCTTTTTCTAGAAGGAAAGATAACTCACATTACATTTCATTCATGGTGCAATGTATTTGATGGTAATGTAGTTGTATTGATAGGAAAGCTGATACGATTTAGCTTTCATTCAGATGCTATGTTGTTGTAAGAAATTCCCTTGTGATTGTGTTAGAAGGAAAACTATGGCATGTGTTATCTTTTTCTCACTGTGCAAAATTGTTGTAATAAATGTCCTTGTGGTTGTGCTAGATGGAAAGCTAATACGCATTACATTTTCTTAATGGTGCAATGTATTTGATGTCAATGTGGTTGTATTAGTAGGAAATTTAAAATGCATTAGATTTCATTCAGCATGATATGTTGTTGATAGAAATTTCTTTGTGCTTTTGCTAGAATGAAATCTAACACCTGTTAGCTTTCATTCGTTGTGTAGTGTTGTTGTAAGAAACATTTTTATGCTTCTGCTAGAAGGAAGGATAACATGCATTAGATTTCCTTCATGGTGGAATGTATTCAATGTAAATGTTGTTCTAATCGTCGAAAAACAAACACTTGTTACATTTCATTTACCATGCAATGTCATTGTTAGAGAAACCCTTTTTCTTTTTCTAGAAGGAAAGATAACACACTATTGCTTTCCTTCACATTGCAACATCATTGTAAGAAATGTCGTTGTGCTTGTGCTAGAAGGAAAGATAATGTGCATTGGATTTTATTCATGGTGCAATGTATGTGATTGTAATGTAGTTGTACTGATATGAAAACTAACACAAGTTAGGTTTCATTCACATCCAATGTTGTTTTTGAAAATTCTCTTCTTATTGTGTTAGAAGGAAAGCTAACATGTGTTAGCTTTCCTTCACTTTGCAATGTTGTTGTAAGAAGAACCCTTTTGCTTGTGTCAGAAGGAAAGAAGATGTTGTAATCTCACAGATCACATAGGGTTACCAATACTACACATAGAAACATATAAACATAACAGCCACAAGAGATAAGACTAGATAGGGAAGTAAAAGATTATATTATAACATTACATGAGGGTACATACATACATAGAACTGAACCGAGTTTCCATCTGGCTCAACAGCCTAATATATATGATTACAAACTGTTACAAATAACTACCTGTCTCCGGTCGACCTAATCTCTGATTAGTCGGTTACTCGACTAGTCGGCTCACCAACTAGCTCCTCCAACATCTCCCCTAGGAACAAAATCTTTCTTCATCCTGAAGAAACATTAGAGGTGCTCAATATTGTATGACATAGTTACTTCTACTTTGTTTTGGCTTCATGGACTGTGTAGTCGGATGGTGGGTTGTTTTTGCTCACATATTTCCAAAATGGCTTCTATTGTAATTGCCAGTTGGTGTTGAAACTTTGTCCAATTCTATAGCAATTTTTGGATGTTGATAGTCAAGGTTGTGATACTTGACAGAGTCAACATTTTTTCCTGGATGGAAATATATGTGATGCTTTCCATGTCGAGCCCATAAATTGAGCCTTTTCTTCTGCTATATCCAATAGTATCTTCATCTATGGGCATATTGTGTCCAATCTGTTGAGGCTTGGTAGTGCTTGTTGTACCCACTGATGTGCTTGTTTTTCTAGTTTCTATAATTTGGATGTTTCTAATACAATATGGTCTTGTATTTGACTCCTCATTGTTTATTCAAGGCCTTTCCTCTTTTCTAGTGCTTGTATTTGCTCACAAATCTGGCGGGTCTGCTGAAATACTTGTCCGTAATATGTGTGCCAATTATGGAGTAATTCTTCTATAATGATGGATTCCTTTAAGTGGTCTTGCAGTACCTTATGAGCTTCAGAGAACGATGTGTACTACTGCCTCAGTAGTCTAGATGTTTCCTCTCTTTGATCTTCTTTTGTAATTTGTAATTGTCTTCTTTTGTAATTTGTAATTGTGTTTGTAGGGTCAACACCACACTTTCAAATAGCTGATATTATTTTTCCAGTGACTTGTTGGTGTCGGCCTCTAATGGTCCCGGTATGACTGTTTGAATTAAATTTCGGCAATTTGACAGAAATTCAATTTGCTCTTACTTAGTGTTGTCAAGCTGCTCTCGTTTGGTCTGGCTTCTTGTTGTTGCTTCTGTGGTGAGTGTCTCTAAGAGTTGACCCAACTCTCCATCTCTTAATTTCACTATGTTGACTGTAGTAGTCGATCCTAGTCGATCCTAGTTAGCTGAGGTGGATCACTGTCAGTCTTTGTTCTTTGTGGTGTTCCTTTTTCTTTTTATATTTTCTCTTCCTTTTGTGTCTATGCTAGTCTACCTTTTGTTCTTCCTGTGGTTGATTTTCAGGTGGCTGATTTTCCAGCTGTTGATCTTCGTTGGGCTGAACTTCATTAGTTGGGGGAATTTGAACCTCTTGGATCGAACTTGCAGCCCAGTGTGTATCTGGAGAGGTGGAAACAGGTGTTTTAGGGTTTGGAAAAAGTTCTAGGTTCGAAGGTGGTGATGGAGATGTTGAATGGTCTAGTGTAATTGGTGTGGTTGGGATATTTTCACTCAATGGGGTATCTTCAACTTCTGGTGGTGAATTGGCTGGGTCATCAAAGAGTAGGTTGTCAATCACATGGTTTATTGCTAATATATCTTCCTAGTCATTTGTTTCCAAGTTTCCCATTGGTTCATTGGGTGGTGGAGGATGGTTAATGCTTGATGGGATAATAGATGAAGTGCGGCTTGCAATAATTTGAGAGGTTTTGTCGGGGTTCCTTAAGAATGTTGATTTGATATTTCCAATAGTTCTTGGTTTCTGAGGTATATGGCCAATTTGTTGTGATAGGGTCTTGCGTGTTGAGCTAGACTCGATTAACGAGTAGTTGGTGGTAATTTTCTGAGCAGAGGTGAATAATCCAGGGAGTTTTCCAATGAATTCCTCGAAGTCACCATCCTAGTGGAGTCGTTCTTTTAATGTCTCCAACATAGAAATTTTACAGATATCGACAAGACTGATGGTGGGTGGTTGTGGAATATCTTCTTCTGTGATCTAGGTTTGGAATGGTAGTGGGTGGGTGGAAACTAGATCAACAATATATTCATGAGCTATACGGTTTGTAGTATTTACCTTTTTCGGCCAGCCTTAATTTTCTCCTTAGTCGACAAACCGCTTGAATTGTGTTTCGATGGATATTTTATTTGTTGCAGCAAAATTCTATGATGTCAAGAGCAATAGCCAATAGTTCTTCTTCATCTTATGACTCTTATAGGATAAGTTTATGCTTCCCCTTCCCTTGTTCCTGCTTTACTTTATTTTTTCTTGAGGCTGCTATTTCTTTTTCTATTTTTCTTAAATTATCTTTTGTCATAGAATTCTCTAGATTATATGATTCAATATATTCTTCTATCTGGTCTTCTCCTCCCTCCTATTGATGAGTCAGGATGATAGTTTGTTCTGTCAATACGACCGCCTGATCTTCAGTCGATCCACTTTCAATCTGAAGGGGTTGTGGAACAATCATCAGTTGGAGCACTGGCATCCTATGTCAATGAGTCCTCTGACCTGA
This sequence comes from Pseudotsuga menziesii, assembly GCA_001517045.1. Lineage (NCBI taxonomy): Eukaryota > Viridiplantae > Streptophyta > Pinopsida > Pinales > Pinaceae > Pseudotsuga > Pseudotsuga menziesii. The sequence continues at coordinate 168,778 of LPNX010431485.1, read as the reverse complement.
AGGTACTGATATATAACCAGAATTCATAGTCCTCCTATTTTTCCTGGTCAGTCAAGGGTTCCTCAATAGGATGATCTGTTCCTTTGGCCCTTGCTTGTATCAATAGCTTGGTATTAGATTGTCGAGCTAGCTCTTGAAAAATCTCATCGAATGAAGGATAATAGTTGAGAGGTTTTGATGTTTCTTTCACTCTCTTCATGTACGAGACTGCAGTGTGTTCAAGTTCCAGTTGAATGTGTGATTTTTTTTGTAGACTTCTTCAGATGTTCTGAGGCACCCTCCATCTAGTTGTCTGAACTTTTAGAGTCTGAAACCAATTTTCCAACAATACTTTGCCATTTGTCAATTCTTTCATAGTTCCATTCTGTGAAAATGGCTTGAAGCGCCACATGTGATATTTGCAAGGTTCAAGGAATTGCTTATCCCTGATTAGGCATAAGTGGTACATGGCTATCCAAATTATCAGTGATGGGAACCTGATAATTCCAGCCGGCTCCTGGAATTTTTCACATATGGTCTTGAGCATGTCGGCGATATACTAAGCCCAATGGTCAATTTTCCATGTGTCTGCTATTGTGTTGACTGCTTCCAGCATATCTAGCTTCACATCATTCACTTGGCATGTAGGGGTGAGTCCTATCGCTATGATTTTGGAAACTATATGCAGTGTCCAAGCTTGTCTTTGATTGATCATTATCCCTTTCAAGTTCTTCACAGATGGTGTCCCTGATAGTCGTTCTACTAATCCTTCTTTTATGCCGATAGGAACAGGGTCGCCCTGATTTGAAAGTCAGGTAAGCTTGTATATGACCTCACTGAAAAGTTCTACTGGTTTGTCGAAGTAAAATTTTCCATTGTGGTATCGGATGATGATAAATTTTACAGCGGTTTCTTTTTTCTTGTCGAAACTCGCCATGAAAGGTTTATTCATGTAACTCATAACGGTACTGTGACTTATTTTCTCTGCATCCTGTGTCATTTTTTTGTCCACATAGGCCCATTCTTTGAGTTCTATCCAGGTTTTTTCCCATGAGGTTTCCTATACCTTTGTGATTTTAATATTTCTTAGTCTCCTTACAAGTGGGGTTTCAGCAAATTCTAGATCTCTTGTTTTGGTAGCTGCGGATCTGGTTTGCTTTGGGGCCATTCTATCGGTCTCTTGGTTGTCTTTCTTCACAGAGTTTCTGCTCTCAAATTTCTGAATACTTGGTTGCTCTATTTCTTCAAAACACGGTAAGGAATCTTTCTCTGGTGTGGTATTTATAGGTGGAGCGAATGGCGATTTTGTTGATGGGGGTATTAATGGCAGAAATGATGGTCCAGGACAGTCTATTGCATGTGCACTTAACGCATTCATTTTTTGGCGCTCCTTCTGACCATAGTCATGAAGGCATGATTTGACCTTTGGAGTCATCAATCGATGTCAATCATGAGGGAATTCAATGATGGTATGTCGATAATAGGGATGTTGGTTGTCGAACTGTGGTCTACCTCGTCTTTCAAGATTTCCTATCATTTTGGCTTATAAGTGTTGGTTCTTTTTGTTTGTTTTTGAGTTTTTGGGATTTTTATAGGTTTTATGAGCAGTTATGGTCGTTATTTTTGTTTTTGTTATTTTTTTTTTAAATTTTGGTACCATTTTAGTCAGGCGCCATTAACAAGTTTCTAAAATACTATGCCTTGTAACGTCCTTATTCGGACTGATCCGTTGGTATGAATTTCTTCGACAATGTAAGGTCCCATCCATTATGTATGTATCTTTTTGGGTTTTCCTTTTACTCGAGTGTTATATAGTAGAGACATATCTCTTACTGATAGATTTTTGTTTTTAATGTTTCTGTCAAAACCCCAAATTTTCACAAAAATTTAAAATTTTGAAATAACATAAAATGCTAGAACTACGGTTTACTAACAGCTAAAGGTTAGAAATAAATGAAAAAATTAATAGATTAGTTTTACATAATCCCAAATATGTTATCTCAGCAGTTCCTTTTTGAAACAAGATTTAGTTTAACTTGCGCATTATTTCTACTTTCAGTTTACTGATGAAATTTATTTATGACAAGTAGGTGGAATCCGATTCGAAATCCGAGGCTTACTTAGCATTTATGCTAACACAGAAAGATTACTTATTCTTACAGGTTTACAAGTCTGAATAATCGAGTAACGTTTTTAAAATTCATAAAGTACGCAACATTATTTCTAATTGCAAGTAATAAGCTTAGTAAAATAAACTGCTATATTTCAACAACTTCTATAAGGTAAAACAGTTTGTTTTCTTCAGTTGTCGTTATAAGCGAAGTTTAGATGATTGATTTTTTCTTTCTTTTATTGTACGTAACGACAGTAAAATACCTTCTATAACTCTAAACTCGTAATCTCAACTGCTTGATTACTTCTACTTTATTAAGCATAACTTGCAACATTATACTGATTGTACTTTGGGTTATTAAATATTATCATACCCTCTTATTTGTGTAATAAGTTTCTTGATATTTAACTTTTGTAGCGACACTTACACTCTGCAACCATTTGACATTAATGTTATGGATGTAAAGACATTAGTCTCTTTTTCCAAGCAAACACTATTGTCTATATCTTTTAAGTCTATGTCGAAATATGATGTTCTATTGGTTATAGACTCAGGTAGGATCAATCCCTTTTAAATCTCATTACTCTATAATACTTACCTTATATTAAGAATTACTGTCTACCGAAAGTTTCTAAGGTAGATGTTTCTATAAAAATCATCTTTTTATCCTATACTAAACACCAGCTATTTGTGGAAGCATGAAATTATTCTACTAAGTATAAAACATGGTAGTTACCAACAAAATGCCATCTTGAGAACAACAAATGATTTACTAAAGTCTCAATTCAATTAGACTAAGAAAAGTATGTTGTAAATAATATTTTACCATACTGTCATTTTTTATCATTTATCTCAATTGATCGTTATGTTTACATAAATATGTTATTATGTCCATAGACATACAATTATGTCATTTAAATGAAATTCCTAAACAAGTCTAACAACTTTGACTTTGTAAAGAATTGATGAATTCTAAACTTTAAAGTGCTAAACAATTTTTATTATAAACTCCGTCTGAGTTATGGGTTTAGAGGAATCTAGCCCCGCGTTGATCATAATATGAACAGACTAAGAAAAGTTTGCTATAAATAATCTTTTACCATACTGTCATTTTTTATTGTTTATCTCAATTGATCGTTATGTTTACATAAATATATTATTATGTCCATAGACATACAATTATGTCATTTAAATGAAATTCCTAAACAAGTCTAACAACTTTGACTTTGTAAAGAATTGATGAATTCTAAACTTTAAAGTGCTAAACAATTTGTATTATAAACTCTGACTGAGTTATGGGTTTAGAGGAGTCTAGCCCCCCGTTGATCAGAATATGAACAGACTAAGAAAAGTATGTTGTAAATAATCTTTTACCATACTGTCATTTTTTATCATTTATCTCAATTGATCGTTATGTTTACATAAATATATTATTATGTCCATAGACATACAATTATGTCATTTAAATGAAATTCCTAAACAAGTCTAACAACTTTGACTTTGTAAAGAATTGATGAATTCTAAACTTTAAAGTGCTAAACAATTTTTATTATAAACTCCGCCTGAGTTATGGGTTTAGAGGAGTCTAGCCCCCCGTTGATCATAATATGAACATAGTATTGTATTGTTATTCTAAGATCTACATCTTTTAACTTGGTCTTTACATTAACCAATTAGTTATTATAAGTCACCATGGATAAACATGGTAATCATAATGTTCACATTATAATATTGACATTTGTAAAAGATTGAGGCAATGATTCCACTCCATTGATTGGTTTATGAGCAAGGTTTTTGTGTTAAAAAAAAACAAAGATATACAATCATAATAGTTTCGAACTACATGATCACTATATCTTAAATTTGTCAACGATCTGAGGGTTCATGTTTCTATGCCGAAACAACAATATATTGATACATATTATATGATCATGGAACTTTATAACGTTTGAACAACATAGTTCTTGCATGATTGTTCATAGATTAATATATAAATCATTGTGAATTATTGCATGCAGGTGACTATTGCGATGACCCACTACATGGTTAAAAATTTAAGTGACCACGTGGTATTCTCATGGCCAAGTGTTGAAAGTGTAAAATTCGTTGTAACCCTACTCTTTTTTATTTACCTCCGTAGTTCTCGAGCCTTCAAGACGCTCTGCAACCGTTTTCGTGGCGGCCATGTTACCCTACTGTTTGTTAGATGAGCTCTGATTCCTGTTTTAAATCGTTTCATTTTACCCTCTTCGTTCTCAAACTATTGTTGTGCACTATGAGTTTTACCTTTGCATTGGGTTTGTATATAATCATGGCATAAGGCTTACAGCCTGTGAGTGGCTTCTTGCTCGTTCCTCCGTGGCCTACCTGCGGAGATAGTTTTTAAAATTTTCTTGCTGCTGTTACAGCATTGTCCTCATCATAGGGTTTAAGAGTATCGTTCTCATGCCTTGCATTGTGGGTGACAGTTCTAGCTTCACTGTCTAGTTCTTGCTTAGTCGTTTCCCATACTTCTTCTTGCTGCTACTGGTAATGGCTTGTGCATATGTCTCCATCATCTCTGTCATTATGAGTATGAAGTTCTGGCTTCTTGTTAAGCTGGTGGCAGTGCTATTGTTCCTTCGTGGCTATATAACCTTCACTTCTAGATAACGTAAATTCTTAAGAACTCTTAAACTAGACTTTTATTTCAGTATACAGTTTTGAAAACATGTTTTAATTAACTTAGGTTTTCTTCTTTGCAAGTGACAACTCGCTTGTCTCGAGGCAACGATACTTCAAGAAAATATCCATCACTATGGCTACGAGTAAGCCCTGGTTAACAAATGGCATTCCCTACTTGTGCAGTCCTTAAGGGATAGTTTCCACTTGGAAAATTTCGGCCTGGTAGTTACCCTTCATGGGTTACTATTCTTTAGATTACTAGTTTGTTTGTTTTGTTAAACCCTTGCTTCTAGCGGTACTCCGGCTCAAGCCGTGACTTGTAAATGTTGTTTACTTGATTTTTGTACAAAGTTATGTTAATAGCTCTTGCGGCCTATCAAGCCATACACTATTTAGTTCTAAAGCATAGAAATTTTCTCTTTTGAGCTCGAACTCAATTTAATTTTAAGCTCTTAAGGAGATTTTGTAAACTAGGGTTTTTACCCTTATTCGCCTGTATAAAAGAAAATTTTGTTGTATATTAATTAGTTTGTATTAATGATTATGTTAATAGCTTAATCTGTTATTCCATCATATTATAATTTTTGTATTACAATCTCAGATATTCGAGCTAGGTTTCCTGTAGGTGACCTGTGTGTAAAATAACTTCTTTTTTATTCTTCAAGTTTTATTTTAATAATTAATTGATTTAATTATTGCACAGGTGTATAGTGTATTATATTTCCATAGTTATATTTTCACCGATCTTAAAGGACTCTAATAATCTACAATATTTTTGTTGTTCAATAGTAATTATTCCATATACTTGGATTATTGTTTAAATGATTATTATTTACAATATTATTGTTATTAGGGTTTTGAACCTGTACTTTCTTTTACAAATAACTTTTTGTTTATAAAATTTAAATAATTAGTTCTTTTATAAATAACATTTATTAAATGTTATTTACCATTGTATTCTAGTTGTTTTTATTAAATAAAAATATAGATAGGTTTATTATTGTTCTTTGTTACAATGTTCTACATTGTTGTATTTAATTTGTTTATAGAAGATAATTATGCTAGTATTACCCTACTTGAAGTATGAACATTTGTAGATATAGTTAGTTATTATGAACAGTAAAATAAACTATGTATATCAGACTTTATTCTTTCTGTCACAGAATAAAAATAAGTGCTTATCTAAGTTATATCTTCTACCTCTTTTACAGGTTAATAGTATAATTTACAAAATAAAGTACTGCGTAAAAGTAATAACTTATTTACTTGAATAACTTGTTAATATAATAACCTGCTATCTGTAAAGTATTTGGCTATTTCTTTTCTATCATTCTTACAACAACAATCTAGTTAAACATAAACTTAACTAACAAGATATTGTTCTTCTCTGATAACAACTACATACAGAAATAGATTACTGCATAATACATCATATCATTTCGGGTTTCTAACATATCTATAATCTATTTAAATACACTGCTTGTGCTGGAGTACAGTCTAGTCCACTCTAGATGTGGAAAAACACAGGTTAGGATTATATTTCATCAATTTCAGAATCAGGTTTTCAATCAACTAAAAGATTACTAACACTATCAATTCATAATTAAACATTTAACATTCAATAATCAGTCTGGCTCACATTTAAACATTTATCACAGTGAAATTAAAAGACTGTAGAACCTGATTAATCTGGACAACAACAGCATTGGGAGGCCATTCCTCCCTACTAACTCCTGGAGAGCGCTCAAATAACGTCTCTTCAAGACCCCTGAGCCTGTTCCTCGTCTCCTTGGTTGAGAACTGGTGGAGCAAGCAAACAAAATACTAGTCCAATGACTTAGTAATCACTATGCACTCAGCAGTAAGATCCTTCAGCTGAAAAGCTGCACTAGATCACTTTCTGCAGTTAACCCCTCAAACACCTTCCACAGATTCCCTTGCCATTGAAATCCTTTGAAGTACATTCACCTAAATGATCCTCTTCTTGGAAATGAGCAGCCTCAACTCTCTTTAATGGGCATTTTTATCAAGATTTCCTAGGTATTTTCGGTCACTTGTCATTAATTGAGCCACCTGCTCTGATCCCACTTTCTTGGGGGATCATGACCCCAAATGTAGGGAGGTTTCCACCTGCAAAAGTTGGAAGTGTTTGAGGATGCTGCCAGTTGTCTATTTTCTCTCCACCAGTCTCCTTCACCAACTTGACCAATAAACACTCTTTTAACAGCTCTCCCAAGCTGTTGTCTCCACTTTTATTTATTTATAATTAAAATATTCAGGATTACATTCAATATCCTTGACTCTACTGAGTCATCAATTACAACTTAGCATAAAATTTAACATATTGTCTTGAAATGAAATCAAATATGATAATATTATTTTTTTGTAAAATTGCGGCATGTGACAGTTTCGATCATGCCAAACCTTCTGCTGTTGTTTCTGAATTTATTGACGTTGTATAGCAAGCAGTCGATGTTCTTCTAGTTTGGCTAGTTGTATCAGTCAATCCCTCCTGCCTTCTTCAACATCGATGTGTAATATGTATGCTATCGCAGGGGGTTTGTTGTCAGAAATGTAGTGGCACGACTACTTCTTGGCCATAGACTAGTCGAAATGGTGTTTGGTCGGTCGAACGTTTGTATCTTGTTCTGTAAGCCCATAGCACTGCATGTATTTTTTCATCCCAATCATCCTTGTTGGCATTACAAATTTTAGTTAAACCCTTTGTTAGTATTTAATTAAATGCCTCTATTGCTCTGTTCGACTGAGGATGATAAGTTGTACTTCGTCGATGGTTAATTTTGAACTTGTATGTCAGTGCTTTGATGGTTTTGTTAATGAAGTGTGACCCTTGATCATTGATTAAGGTTATTGGACATCTAAATCTAGTAATTATTTTTTCATAGATAAACTTAGCAACTACTTCATTGGAACAAGTTTCAACAGGTTCTGCCTCTGCCCATTTGGTTACATATTCTATTGCAGTTATTATATACCTCGCACCTGTTCTTTTTGCTAGTCTCGGGAATGGTCCTATGAATTTGATGGCCCAAATTTAAAATGTCAGACTTGGGTTTACTGATATCAAGGGAATTTCTATACTAGGTAGAGGTCGACCCAGGCATTGGCATCGGTAGCACTGGTTTACAAACTTTTTACATTATTTGTACAATGTCGGCCAACGTAGTCCCAACTGCTGGACTTTCTTGGAAATGTCCTCCCATTGGTCCATAGTGTGCCTCATGCATAATATTTTATCTTTCGTTTTCTAACACACATCACTAGAGGATGTTGTCCAAGCCCATTTTATATAAAAATATGTTTATGAGGCTATATGGTGCAACTTTCATGGCTAAGGTTTGTTTATTTTTGTGCTCATGCCATCTGGTGCTCGACCATTTTCTAGAAATTGTGCTATTTCTTCTAGTTCTACCGGAACAGCTTCTATTCGGAATAAGTGTGCATCTGGTAGGTCATCTTTGACTCCTTTTGGCTCCTCCCCCATGTCGATCCTCGAGAAGTGATCAGGCCCAACATTTAGTTTTCCTGGTCTAACGACAATTTCAAATTTGAATTCTTGGAATAATAATAACCATCGAAAGATCCTCCCATGGTGCAAAGGCTTGTTTACGAGGTATTTCAATTCTTAGTGATCAGTATAGAAGATAAAAGGGTTGGCTAGTAGGTAGTGTCAGTACTTTTGTAGCACAAAGACCATTCCTAATGCTTCCCTCTCTGTTGTTGAATAGTTTCTTTCTGTCTTGTTTAGTGGCATGTTGTTGTACACTATGGGATAGTCCATTCCATTGTCCCCGAGTTGTGTTAAGATTGCACTTAATGATAGGCCGGATGCATCAATATGCACATGGAATTTGATCGACCAATTCAGGAATATGAGGATATCGACTAGTTTCCTTTTTAATGTATCGAATGATATATTACATTCCTCTGTCCAATCAAACTCTTGATCTTCTCTAAATAGTTCTTCCAATGTATAGGTCATATCTAAATAGTGTCTAATAAATTTTCTATAATATCTAGTATGACCTAGTAGTAATTTGACCTGTATTGGATTCAGTGGTGGTTTTAAGTCTAGGATAATCTTTATTTTTTCAAATTCGAACTTGATGCCTTCTTTGCAAAAAATGTGCCCTAGTAGTATTCCTATAGTGGTTAGGAAGATGCATTTCTTTATGTTGAGAGATAGTTGGATTTGTCGGCAGCGTTCCATCATGAGCCTTAGCCACTTGCAATGATCTTTCAATGTGGAGTAGATCATCCAATCGTCGAGTTATACTGCCATTGTTTTGTAGATATATTCTTGAAATGTTTTGACAACAATTCTCAAAAATACTGCAGGTGCATTTTTTAGACCAAGAGGCATAACTTTGTAGGTGAATGAGCAGAATTCACATATGAATGTTGTCTTTTTATGATCTTATTTGGCTATTGGTACTTGGTTATACACTGAGAATCCATCTGTAAATGAGTAACATTCATGTCCTGCAACTTTGTTTAAGATTTCATCTGCATATGGCATTGGGAATGGGTTTGTTAGAGTGACTTTGTTTAGTTCTATGAAATCGACACCAATCCTTAGTTTTTTTGGGTCATGTTTCTTGAGTTGGATGACCATCGAGCTTGCCCATTCTGACTGGTAGATAGGGTAGATAATTCCTACGTCGAGCATATTATTGATCTCTTTCTTGACTATCTCTTTGTATTTATGAGCTAATTTGTATGGTCTTTTCTTCACAGGTCAGGCATCGGGTTTGATGTTGATCTTCATTTTGCCCATTTCATGGAATAACCCTTTGAGATATTTATAATCTTCAGTCATTTTCTCTTCACTGCAGTAATTGCCAATTCTTGCCAATTTTGGTCATTCATCATTTGATATATCAAACTCTTAATTTGGTTTTAACTTTGGCATGCAACCATTATAGTGCTTTGGATTCGTTGATATGTCAACTCCCTTCTTTGAACTATGAGAATGTAGCAGGGAATTCTACTGTGGTCATTCGGTCGATGTCTTCTTTGTTGGTTGTGTCAACTTTAAGTACTGTTCAAATTGGTTTTGTTGTTTTTGAGTGAAATGATTTCCATTGAAAGCTTTTTCCTTCTGTATTTTCATTTCCCATTTGCAGTCTTGTTGACTGTGGTATTATGTTGTATCGAATGTTATTACATGATATTTTCTATCAATCTTGGTTTGGTAACAGAATTTTGTTTCTAGTCGGTTCTATGAATGCTTTTATCTTCTTTGCAGTTTCAACTAGCTTTTCATTTTGTGGTATAAAATTGAAGTCCTTAATGAAGTTTTCTCTAAGTTCGTTCCATTGGAATGTTTTGCCTCATGCTTCTTCCATTTTATACCATTTATTTGGTAATTTGGCTAGCATTGAGGGAAATATGTGTGGCCATGAACGTTCGTCTTTATAACCAAGTCTTCTCCATTCTCTTCCGCATGTTCTTATGTGATCATCTAGGTCTTTCCCTTGGATGAAGACAAGTATTTGTGCCTATTTGGTTAACTTCCTTCCTCCAAATATTTCTACGAAGTAAGTTGAAGTTGTTGTCCAATTCTGTAGTCTCGACTGATGGGTATCCCACCATTGAGAAGCCTGACCTGTAAAGGTTTCTACCAGGATTTGTAGTCGGCCATGTTCACCTAGGTTTTTAGAGACTTGTTATATATGCAGAACTAGGGACACTCTTTCTTTATACCTTGGATTTTTTCTGATACTTATATTTGTTGGGGTTAAGGTAGGGTATTCCCTAGTTTTATTTTCGAATATTTTTGGAATGATGGAGATTGAAAAACATTGATGTGGTGTTTTTTTCTATATAGCCTGAATGGTCCAACAACCTCTTGCTTGGGTTTCATAGTTTTCAAATTCCCAATCATATAACTCTGCATTCGAATTATATCCTATTGAGTCTTGGTTTCCTAAGTGAAGCTCACCATAGATATTGGGTTCAATGTAGTCTTCGTTATTTTGAATTTGGTATAATTGTCGAATGTTGATTTCTTCATCAATGGGTTTTGTCCAAGGTTCTCCTTGGGACGGATGAATAGGAACTATGACTTTCTGTCCATGCCCTTTTAATTTTATCCTTTCTTTGACTAGAGATATTGATGCATTAGAGGAAATTTGGGGTCTAAAATGGGCCTTATAAGAAAACGTGCCAAAATAAGTTTTTGTGAGTTGGAATTCAAGAACCAATAGAATTTCAATAAAAGAAGTCAACCATAATGGTTGAATTGGCATATTTGTCATTAAAAAAAACTACTTTTTTTGTTCGTATTTTCGACATATCTCCTTGTGTTTTTACTCAAATTTCGATTGGGAGAGCTCGTTGGATGCGGAATTTGATTCTGCATCCAACGAGTACCCACACTGCATACTTTTAATGGACCCTGCTACCCCAAAAACAAGAAATACCTGAAAAAATGTGATGATGACATCATCATCATGTTTTTCAGGTATTTCTTGTTTTTTTGGGTAGCGGGGTCGGTCAAAAGTCTGCATTGTAGGTACTCGTTGGATGCGGAATCAAATTCCGAATCCAATGAGCTCTCCTGATTGAAATTTGAGTAAAAACACAGGGAGATATGTCGAAAATACGAACACAAAAAGTAGTTTTTTTCTTTCTTCCTCCAAAATTAATCAATATTATTTTATTATTTTAACTATTATTTTATTATTTTCCTTAGGAGGCCCATTTTAGACCCCAAAATTCCTCTAATGGCTTTCATTTTTCTTCCCCATGGTTGACCTACCAAGGCTAGGAAGGAACTGGATCCTTCTTTAGGGTCGATATTTCAAAGTCGACGTTAGTCGATATTCCTTTTATTATCGTATCAACATTTATCCAAACCCCAATGGGTTCGATCAGTCCTTGGTAGGCTAACTTGAGGTATATGCTTGACTCATGTAGTCGGGGTCTACCCAACTGTTCCCATGTATCATGAGTCATAATATTTACTAGTGAACTGAATTCGAGTACAACTTGTCGAACATGGTATCCTTCAATTTCTAGATCGACAAGTGGGTCAGCATCGCTCTTGTCTTTTTGGTTCATACTGCATATATTTTTGGTTTGTTTTTTTTGTATTATTATTGTGCTTCATATTATAAAATAATTCAATGAATTGTGACACCAATTTATCTTCTTATACCAAACGTATTAACTCTTTAACTTTGTTTTATCGACTGTCATAGACTTCTTCCTTCCTAGCAAATTCTTTAAACATATTTGATGCGTCGTTATATAATTTTTTTTTTTTTGTCAAGTTAGGATAATCATGATTTTCTTTGATTTTTCTTATACGTGGATTCTCATTTCCAATTTTTGTCCCTTGTCAGATTACTATGCGCAGGTTCTTTGTATTGATTACATCATGTTTTTGAACGCACGACAAGACATTAACGTTTTTCTTTTTATTAATCTTTTCGAGCATGGTGGGACAATCCTCTAATGAATGATCTCCTGTAAGAAACCACTGAATTAATAATTTTTCATCAATTACATAGTCTAATTGTATAAGGAGGTCTTTCCATCACTTATCATATTCCCGGATGGATTCTGCTGGTTTCTTATATGTTGTTTTCATGTTTTTGGATACCAAATGTTTTGCATCTGGTGTTTTAAAGAAAGATAAGAATATTTCCTTAATATCAGCTTTGGATGCTTGGGGATTTCTCTTGATATAATTCATATGCCAAGTCAATGCTCTTTTTCGTAAAGTGCCAGCGAACTGCGCCATATGTCTTTCTTCGATCGTAACTTGAGTTGCCTCCCATATTGACTCACAAATGAATTGATGTCATCTAGGGTCTTTGTCACCCTTGTAGAGAGGAATATGTGCTGATCCATGACCTGTGTTGGTGTTGCTATCTCCTCTAGGAGGTGGTGGTTGTGGGTTTGGTAGTGGGATACTATGCGTATCGCTTTGTTCACAGCTGTTGTCGATGGAACTGTCGTTCCTATCGATCGTTTTGTTTATTGTTTCTTCTCCGACAAGTGATTGGTTCGGGTTGACTTCTGTTGTCGATGTCCAACTACATTGATGTGTCTACAAGTTCGACTGTTATGAATTTTGAAAAGATGTGTTTGGCAAGGGGGGTGCTCCTTCATGTGTCAAGTAGAGTAAGTGGATACTTTGGTTGGAAGGGTATTGCTGAAGTGATACCCAATTTCCTTCCTCAGGTCGACTTTGCTAAATGATTATCCTCATTTACTTCATCATCTATTTGGATCCATATACCGAACTCACCAGCTCTTAGTCATAGGTCTTCTTCAACAATGGCCTAAATTCGGGTACTCAGATCTGTCGAAGACAGAGGTCTTAAATCCTGGGGGATTTCTAGTTGGAGAGCTTCTCGCTGCTCTATCCACAAGTCTTCCTCCATGGGTGATGTGTCTTCATCCATGCCTTCTTCCTGTCAGTCATGACCCAACTCTGGTGGATTTATTTGTTGTTATGTCACTCCATTGGCCATTCTTCTTTGTAGTGATATAGTCTGCTCTCTTCTTTCTTCTCTTCTTTTCAGCCTCTTCTCCCTTCCTAATCTCTGCAAATCTGACGTGCTTTTATGTGTTACTATCCATTCGATTTCCTTCTTAGGTCGACTTTTCATTGCTGGTGATGGTATTTGAGTCGACTAGAATCCTTTTTAATTTACCCCGAAACATGATCAACTACCCCCCCATAGCCTACCTGGTGCTTTCAAAGCCCAAATAGTTTTGTTTATTTGCTTAGCAAGTACTCCCACTCCATTTCGGTAATGAATTTCTCCCACTTCCTCTGTTTCTCCACCCAGTTAGATTTTGGTGGTGGTTCGTATAGTAATGGACGAGGCTCTACGATATGGCCCACTCCCTTTTCGATTAGGAATTTGAACAAAAGGGTCGATAAGTGTTAGGGTTAACCTTGACTTGAGATCGAGTCAAAGTGGTTAGGTCTAGCACATGGTTTGGGCACATGGTTTGTTATAGCCCATGGTATTTTCCCATGGTATTGCATGTGCTAACCTTGACTTGAGATCGAGTCAAAGTTGGTTAGGTCTAGCACATGGTTTGTTGTAGCCCATGGTATTGTCCCATGGTATTGCATGTAATTAAGCTTTTATAAGGCTTAAGGAGGCTCCATTGTAATCGTACTGGATATGTGTACTATAATTTACTGGATGTGGGCATTGTATTGTACTGGAAGAGAGATTGTGAGAGCGTGAAGATGAAGTGCAACAATTTTGCTGTAGGGTGTATCCCTTCATCTTTCTGGACTGCAATAAAAGGACTGGCAAATTTATTTGTGGACGTAGCCCATCGTTTGGGTGAACCATGTTATATCTGTGTCTCTCTGTAATGTTTACTGTGTTGTTTTGCATCTTGTTTATAAATTTAACTGTATATCTGGCATTGCTCTGCGGTCCTGTTTTTCTAACAATTGGTATCAGAGCCAAAAGGTCTATTTGGTTTGTAAACTCGCAGGAAAGAATGGTTCTTGGTTCGAGTGGGAGCAATGGCGGAAGAAGGAAAGTTTAGGGTCGAGAAATTTAACGGCCAAAACTATCAGTTATGGAAGATGCAAATGGAGGACTATCTGTACCAGAAATATCTATACCTATCGTTGGGAGGAAAAGCAAAACAACCAGTGGCTATGAAGGATGAAGAATGGGAGGTTCTTGACAGAAAGGCACTAGGAACAATACGGTTGTGCCTGGCTTCGTCGGTGGCCTTCAATATTTCGAAAGAAAAAAAAACAGAGGGTGTGATGAGTGCATTGAGTAAGCTCTACGAAAAACCCTCGGCTTCTAACAAGGTATTTTTAATGAAGCGTTTATTTAATATGAAGATGTCAGAAAGTGGATCTGTTGCTAACCATTGAAATGAGTTTAATACACTTACCAGTCAGTTAAGTTCTGTAAAAGTGAACTTTGATTATGAGGTTAGGGCTCTTCTAATATTGTGCTCATTGCCAGAAAGCTGGAATAGCTTGGTCATGGCTGTAAGTAACTATGTCCCTAGTTCAAACACTCTTAAATTTGATGATTTTGTTAGCATTATTCTTAGCGAGGAAATGCGAAGGAAAATCACAGGTGAGACATCAGGTAATGCGTTGACCATGGAGAGCAGAGGGAGACACAAAGAGAGAGGAAGGAGCCCAGGAAATTGCTGCAAGTCTAAAAAGGGAAGATCCAAGTCCAGATTCGGAAAAATAGAATGCTGGAACTGCGGTAAGAAAGGACATCTAAAGAAAGACTGCAGAGCACCAAAGAAGAAAGGTGAGAGGCAGCAAGAGACTACCCAGGAAGCTAATGTAGCAGGTGATGTGTTACAAGATGCTTTGATTCTTGCATTAGATAATACTAGTGATTACTGGGTAGTAGATTCAGGGGCTTCATGTCATGCTACACCCCATAGGAAATTCTTTTATGATTATGTTCAAGTTGATTTTGGGCATGTGTTAATGGGGGATGGTGAACCATGTAAAATTGTTGGAAAGGGTAAGGTACGGATTAAAATAAATAATGGAAATGACTGGCTGCTAAAGGATGTAAGGCAAATTCCTACTATGAAAATAAATCTGATCTCAACAGGGCAGTTGGGAGATGGCGGTTGTTTGTCTATGTTTGGAGAAACGTGGTGGAAGGTCACTAAAGGATCAATGGTAATTGCAAAAGGAGATAGGATAGGTATGTTATATTTATGTCCTCATAACACTGATTATTCTATTTTTGTAGCTTCCACATAAACAGGTGCAGCGTTATGGCATCATAGGCTTGGCCACATGAGTGAGAAGGGGATGCAAATTCTCCACTCAAGGAAACGACTTCCAGATCTGAAGCAGGTAAGTTTGGAATTTTGTGAGAACTGTGTTTATGGAAAACAGAAGAGAGTTAGATTTCTCAGGGTTGGGAAACAAAAGAAGAATGAAAAGTTAGAGCTTGTCCATATAGATGTATGGGGACCAGCTCAGGTACAATCTCTTGGTGGATCTCGTTATTATGTTACTTTTATTGATGATGCAACTAGAAAAACTTGGGTTTATTGCATTAGACAGGAATCTGATGTGTTTGATACTTTTAATAAGTGGAAAGCTTTGGCTGAGAATGAAACAGGAAAAAGGTTGAAATGTCTCAAATCTAATAATGGAGGTGAGTACTACAGCAAGGATTTTGACAGTTACTGTTCACACAATGGGATTCACAGAGAGAAGACAGTCCCTAGAACACCCCCAAAAAATGGCATGTTAGAAAGGATGAACAGAACGATCATGGAGCGTGAAAGGTGTATGAGATTGCATGCAGGGTTTCCCTTATAGTTTTGGGCTGATGCTGTAAACACTGTTGTTTATTTAATAAACAGAGGGCCTTCAAGCACTTTGGATGGTGGAATTCTAGAGGAGGCATGGACAGGTAAACAGGTAAAATACTCATTTCTGAGAACTTTTGGTTGTGAAGCATTTTTCCATATTGATAAATATGATAGAACAAAGCTTGAGGCTAAATCCAAGAAATGTACTTTTATTGGATACGGGGTTGATGATTTTGGTTATTGCTTATGGGATCTTAAAAATCACAAAATCATTAGAAGTAGAGATGTAGTATTCAATGAAAAGGTCATGTACAAAGATCAGTTGCAAGGAAAGAAAGAAGAAAAGGAAAACACAGAGTACACAGTGCTTGATGAAATCAAAGAAAATGAAGTTCCAAGAGCACCAAAAAATCAAGAGCAGCAGCAAGTACCTGAAACTCCTGTAACTGTAAGAAGGTCTACCAGGTTAAGTAGACCCATTAAACGATTCTCTCCTTCACTTTATTATTTATTGATGACTGATTCTGGTGAGCCAAAATGTTTTGAAGAAGCAATGCAGGTAGAAACTATAAAGAAGTGGGAGCAAGGCATGGATGAGGAGATGGACTCATTGGTAAGAAACCAGACTTGGGATCTGGTTAAGTTTCCTGCAGGGAAAAGGGTATTGAAGAATAAATGGGTTTACAAGTTGAAGGAAGAAGATGGAGGAAAGAAGCGGTACAAGGATAGACTTGTTGTAAAGGGGTTTGCACAAAAGAAAGGTATAGACTTTGATGAAATATTTTCTCCTGTTGTTAAAATGACTTCAATTAGAACTATTTTAAGTCTAGTGGTGGTAGAAAATTTGCATCTTGAACAATTAGATGTAAAAACAGCCTTTCTCCATTGGGATCTGGAGGAAGAGATTTATATGCAGCAGCCATAAGGGTATGAGGTCAAAGGGAAGGAGGATTTGGTTTGTAGGTTGAAGAAGAGCTTGTATGGCCTGAAGCAAGATCCAAGGCAGTGGTATTTAAAATTTGATAAGTTTATGACAGAACAAGGTTATGATAGGTGTCATTCTAACCACTGTGTTTATTTCAAGAGGCTAGATAACAGAAGATATATTATCTTGTTATTGTATGTGGATGACATGCTTGTTGCAGGGTCTAACATGCAGGATATAAATGTGCTCAAAAGAAAACTATCTAAATCATTTACGATGAAGGATTTGGGTGTTGCAAAGCAAATCCTTGGTATGAGAATAACAAGAGACAGGAAAAATCGCAAATTGACATTGTCTCAAGGTGAGTACATAGAAAAGGTGTTGCAGAGGTCTAGAATGTAGAATGCAAAACCAATCAGCACACCTTTGGCAAGCCATTTCAAACTAAGCAAGCATATGTGTCCAGAGACACAGGAAGAGATAGATTACATGTCCAAGATTCCCTATTCATCATCATTTGGGAGCTTTATGTATGCCATGGTGTGCACAAGACTAGATATTGCACATGCAGTGGGAGTTGTGAGCAGGTATATGAATAATCTAGGTAAAGAGCATTGGAAAGCAGTACAGTGGATTCTCAGGTATTTGAGAGGTATTACTTCTCATGCATTATGTTTTGGAGGTTCAGACACTGTTCTACAGGGATATGTTGATGCAGATATGGCTAGTGATAAAGACAGCAGGAGGAGCACCACAGGGTATGTGTTCACTATAGGTGGAACAGCAGTAAGTTGGATTTCAAAACTGCAACAGGTTGTTGCACTTTCAACAACGAAAGCAGAGTATGTTGCTGCTACAGAGTCTAGTAAGCAGATGATTTGGTTGCAGAGGTTCATGGAAGAATTGGGTAAGAAACAGAAGAATAGTAGGTTGTACAGTGACAGCCAGATTTCCATTCATCTTGCAAAGAACTCAGTCTTTCATTCAAGGACCAAACATATAGAACTCAATTACCACTTCATAAGATCTGTTCTAGATGAAGAACTGTTAAAACTGGAAAAGATTCACACTAGCCAAAATCCTGTAGACATGTTGACAAAGGGAGTAACTAGAGAGAAACTGAGTTCCTGCTCGGTTTTTGTTGGCCTTAAAGCATGAAGGTGAAAAGAATAAATTTTCCAAGTCCAAGGTCCAGCAAGTGCAGCAGCGGTAGAGTTGCTATGATTAGTCACCATGAAGGCACATGAAAAAAAATTGTAATGGGTGTATGTAAGATTCCTCGGTAAATACTTGAGGGGAGTTGGTGATTACTCCAAGTCAAGTTTAAAGGGGGGATTGTTAGGGTTAACCTTGACTTGAGATCGAGTCAAAGGTGGTTAGGTCTAGCACATGGTTTAGGAACATGGTTTGTTGTAGCCCATGGTATTGTCCCATGGTATTGCATGTGCTAACCTTGACTTGAGATCGAGTCAAAGGTGGTTAGGTCTAGCACATGGTTTGTTGTAGCCCATGGTATTGTCCCATGGTATTGCATGTAATTAAGCCTTTATAAGGCTTGAGGAGGCTCCATTGTAATCGTACTAGATATGTGTACTATAATGTACTGGATGTGGTCATTGTATTGTACTGGAAGAGAGACTGTGAGAGTGTGAAGAGGAAGTGCAGTGGTTTTGTTGCAAGGTGTATCCCTTCATCTTTCTGGACTGCAATAAAAGAACTGGAAAATTTCTTTGTGGATGTATCCCATCGTTTGGGTGAACCACGTTATATCTGTGTCTCTCTGTAATGTTTACTGTGTTGTTTTGCATATTGTTTATAAATTTAACTGTATATCTATTATTGCTCTTCGGTCCTGTTTTTCTAACAATAAGGAGTAAAGAAACTGCTCGGTGAGGTTTGTATAAAACCTTTTCTCAATGCTTTCGATTGAATCGCTTTCCTCCATAGCTTGTTCCTTGCAGAATTCGTTTGTGATATTTTCAAACCATTCCGACAAGTTTGTTCAACCACCTTGAATCAGTTTCTCCAGTATCTCTTGGTCCTTAGTTGCTTCTGGATTTTTCATCTAGAAGTTTTTTCAAAAGTTGGGGTACCAACTCTACAAACTTCTCATGTGTTTCAGTGAAGAATTTATCCTTCGCTTGAGCAATGGTCAATCTGTTTGTCCTTGCGTAGTTCTACAGATAATTTTCTATCTTACGCTCCCACCAATTCTTAATCTCTTGTTCTGATATCATATGCTTATGGTCATTACATCCGTATATGTACTACCAGCAATGGAACCAGTGTTGTAATATCACAAATCACATAGGGTTACCAATAATACAAATAGAAACATATAAACATAACAGACACAAGAGATCAGACTTGATAAGAAAGTAACATATTATATTATAACATTACATGAAGGTCCATACATACATAGAACTTAACTGAGTTTCCATATGGCTCAACAGCCTAATATATATGATTACAAATAAATACATGTCAGTTCGGTCAACCGACATGACTTTATGCGGCTGACCTAATCTCCGATTAGTCAGCTACTCGACTAGTCAGCTCACCGAATAGCTCCTCCAACAGAAGACATGCATTACATTTCCTTCATGGTGCAATGTATTTGATGGAAATGTGGTTGTACCAGTATCCAATCTAACATTTGTTAGCTTCCATTCTCCATGATATGGTGTTGCTAGAAGTTTATTTGTTCTTGTGCTAGAAAAAAGTCTAGCATATGTTAGATTTCATTGATTATGCATTGTTGTTGTAAGAAATGGTGTTATTCTTGAGATAGAAGGAAGACTAACATGGGTTAGATTTCCATCATACTGCAATGTATTTGATGACAATGTTGTTGTACCAGTTAGAAAGCTAACATGTGTTAGATTTCATTCACATACAATGTTGTTGTTAGAAATTTCCTTGTGTTTGTGCTAGAAGGAAATATAACATGCGTTAGCTTTCATTCAATGTGCAACATCATTGTAAGAAATGACATTGTGCTTGTACTATTAAACTAGAAGGAAAGATAATGCATGTTATATTTCCTTCATTGTGCAATGTTGTTTTAAATGATCTTTTATTTGTACTCGAAGAAAAGTTAACATGTGCTAGCTTTCCTTAACCGTGCAATTTTGTTGTTGATATTGCACTTGTTCATGTGCTAAAATAAAAATCAGAATTATATGGTATTTCAATTACTAGAAATTTTGGTTTTAAGAAAAATTCTAGTTTGGATTCCAACCTATCAAGTTTAAACATCAACGATATTCACTATGTGAGATATAAATATAACTGCTCCTTCTCATGGGACATCAGTGTTGAAATTGGGCATATTATCCATCTTAGAATTTCTTACATTTTACAAAGGACCTTGTGTTTCTCCAACTTCTGAAAATTTTCTTATGACAATGATTCATATACCTACATTAGTAATATAAGTACCATGTCCAAAGTTAAATAGAAACTTGGAGGTAAATTTATGAGATGATATATGCCATTCTCTCATACTACTTGGATCTATAATTATCAAATCTTGACGCATATCTTATGTGAAATTTTTATGTAAAGTCCATTTTGATAGGGTGCACTAGATGGTGGGGAACAATGTTTCATTGCGAACATAATTGCTTCCATGATATTTTGAATTATTTCAATGAATATACTTGTTTGAAGGTTGTGTATTTGCTAAAATATAAGAGAACAATTTACATAGTTTAACCTTATTTACGAATTACAATTCAATTGCGTGTTACATAATTTGAAGGAGTTACAATGGGAAATATAATTTTTAAAAGAGGGGACTATGTTGACCTCCTAATTAATGATCAATTAATTGGGCTAGGAAAGGTTGAATCTACATATATAACAGGAACTTGTTTTCGTGAAGAGATGGTTAATGCAGGCTATGTTATGGTTTTGATAATTGATGTTAGTCAACCACACTTGATTGTGGAAGATATTGATGAAGGGGACATACATTCATGTAATATTATTGATTTGAGGCATAAAAAAGTTAAATATAAATATTTAAGCATGTGTTAAGTGTTATTGACATTACATTGAATCTTGAATGTTATTTTCAGAAAATGTTAAACTTCTCTAATTTGTTGTACATGTGCAAATGTCTCTTCTTCATTTTCTATTGGAGACAAGGCATATCTTTTGGAACATAGAAAGAAGGTGGGTGAGGGATCCATATGAAATATATAGCTTTGGAATAAGGTGCACAGAAGGATGGTTAAGAAAGGATGCAGAGCGGTTAAAATTGAGAAGGTGTTAAAAATGATGCTCTTCTACCACATCCAACATGATTTGAGCATACACTAGGGAGTGCCTTGGAATCTTATGAGATTTGGCCAGAATCAAACTTGGAACCACATTGTCATGATCTACCATAAATTTTCTCCAATATAGGGTTACATTATCATGTAAAATGGTTTATCTTACACATGAATGCACAGGAACAAGCATGTGCATTTGTTAAAATATTGTAACTTCAGAAGATATTACAGATGTATTTTTTGTATTCCTCCTTCAGGATATTAGTTTGGTCTTGTTAATGTTATTTAAAGAATCAATGTAAACCTATTAATGTAATTTGGGTCAATAGTACCCAAGTGTCAATATAATAAATGTTTCTTTTGGTGTCCAGTTGGACAAGTGGGCCCAGTCAGTTAGAGAAATTGGATCTGTTAGGTTAGAGGTCAAGTCAAATGAAGAACATAAATAGGGAGGTGCTCTTATTCATTTTGTTATATTTTTAACATTAAGCTAGCATAACATTAGGATCTTTAAATGAGAGAACAACAAGCACAGCAATCAAACACAAGAGACAATGAACACAGTGTTTTTCCTTGGGGAAACCATAAATGGAGAAAACCCCACAACTTCCTCAGAGATAGAATCAACACCAAAAGTAAAACCCAAAACAATAAGATGATCTCCCGACAGCAGTAACCTCTTTCTTCCTTGCCCCAGTGTCTTTCTCTTCCTTAGCTATGCACTACAACTGAGTGTGAGTGATGTTAAATTTTCATATGCTTAGCTAAAACATCAGTATTTCATTTCATTTTCATAACAAAAGCATATAAAAAGGATCACTGAAAGATAGACAAGCACAACCATACAAAAAGAACACAAAGATTTATCCTGGGAAAACCCTAAAGGGAAAACCCCAGCAAACGCTTCCTCAATATAGATGCTCCAAAGAGATAAAAGATAAAACCAACAAGGAGATCAAAGCCTGATCCTCCTCCTTCTCCAACTACTTCTCTTATCCACTAATGCACTACACAAGTGAGAGTGTGTGTCACAAATGAGGAGAGCTACACCTCTATTTATATTCATTCGTTCACTTCAATTAACTCATTTGACATGTAGGCTTGAGTTAATCATGTAGGCTCGAGTTACATATGTAGGCTCAAGTAACCACATTGGGGTGCTAATGACCCACCTTTACAATTAGAGGGGACAAACTCATGACTCTTATTAGTTCTTCCGATTAGAATCATCGGGGTACAAGATAATACAAGTGGTTCTCTCGGTAGGACCATCGGGGACCACAAAAGATACGTATAGAATATTCTTCGAAGTTACAATATTTCAACACTCCCCCTTAATGAGAAGGGTATTATACAACAACATCAACAACAACAATAGTAGGAGAGAAATAGAGGACATCATCAGCATCATCAGGGTAACACATCTATAAATCATTGGAAGCTTTTCAACATTATGTTGTCTTCATCTTCAATCTTCAGTCTTCATCATCATTAATACTTTGACTACTTCGATCAGCAACATCTTCAGCACTTTGACCTTTCGATCAGCAACATCATCTTCAGCACTTTGACCTTTCGATCAGTAACATCATCTTTAGCACTTTGACCTTTCGATCAGCAACATCATCTTCAGTGCTTTGACCTTTCGATCAGCAACATCATCTTCAGTGCTTTGACCTTTCGATCAGCAACATCATCTTCAGCGCTTTGACCTTTCGATCAGCCACATCATCTTCAGTGCTTTGACCTTTCGATCAGCAACATAATCTTCAGTGCTTTGACCTTTCGATCAACAACATCATCTTCAGTGCTTTGACCTTTCGATCAGCAACATCATCTTCAGCACTTTGACCTTTCGATCAGCAACATCATCTTTAGCACTTTGACCTTTCGATCAGCAACATCATCTTCAGTACTTTGACCTTTTGATCAGCAACATCATATTCAACACTTTGACCTTTCAATCATCAACATCTTCTTCAGCACTCTGATCTCTCGATCAGTAACAACATCATCATCATACTCTGATCTTTTGATCAGGAACATCATCATCATCATACTCTGATATTTCAATCAGAAATATCATCATCAAAACATCATCATCATCAAAACATCATTATTATCAAAACATCAACATCATCAAAACATCAACATCATCATCATCAAAACATCAACATGATCCTTCCTTTCGGAATTACGGGATCAACATGTCTGTGGTACTCAGACGATCCTTCCTATTGGAATTATGGGATTTAGGTATTTACAAAGTTACTAACAATCCTTCCTTTCAGAATTACGAGATCAACACATCTGTGGAACTCAGACAATCCTTCCTATTGGAATTACGGGATCAAGTCAATGATCCTTCCTTTCGGAATTACAGGATTTAGGTATTTACGGAGTTACTAATGATCCTTCCTTTTGGAATTACAGCATCAACACAGTTGTGGAACTCAGACAATCCTTCCTATTGGAATTATGGGATCAAGTCTTTACTGATATACCAACGATCCTTCCTTTCAGAATTACAGGATTTAGGTCTTTACGTAGTTACTAACAATCCTTCCTTTCGGAATTACGAGATTTAGGTCTTTATGGAGTTACTAACGATCCTTCCTTTCAGAATTACGGGATAAACACATTTGTGGAACTCAGACAATCCTTCCTATTGGAATTACGTGATCAACACATCTGTGGAACTTAGACAATCCTTCCTATTGGAATTACGGGATCAAGTCAATGATCCTTCCTTTCAGAATTACAGGATTTAGGTCTTTATGAAGTTACTAACGATCCTTCCTTTCAGAATTACGGGATCAACACAGATGTGGAGCTCAGACAATCCTTCCTCTAGGAATTACGGGATCAACACACGTTCTCAAGTACTGAAGTCATCAGATCCGTTCTAAACTAAAGTTCAAGGATGATACAATCCTACCACCTTCTCGATGACCAAAGTTCACGGGATCCGTTCTGAACCGAATTCCAAGGATGATACAATCCTGCCACCTTCTCGATGACCAAAGTTCATGGGATCCATTCTAAACCAAAGTCCAAGGATGATACAATCCTACCACCTTCTCGATGACCGAAGTTCATCGGATCCGTTCTGAACCGAAGTCCAAGGATGATACAATCCTACCACATTCTCGATGACCGAAGTCACCGGATCACTTCTAGACATATGTCCCAAGATGATACAATCCCTCTTCATTCTCAAAGACTGAGGTCTCCGAGTCACTTTTGGACATATGTCCCAGGATGATACAATCCCTCTTCATTCTCGAAGAACAAGATCTCCAGATCACTTTAGGGAAAGTTCCCAGGGATGATACAATCCCACTGCAACATCACTACTCCCCTTTTCGGGGAAGGTCTTTTTGAACCACACCAAGCTTGTCTCGAAAGTGTTCAAACTTTACTCGAGACAAAGGCTTTGTTAGCACATCATCATCTAAACCATCTTCATCTACATTTTTAGTATGTGAATACTGAACTATCACCATCTGTATCTCCAGTATGTGAGTACTGAAAGCATCATTAGGTCACCATCATCTGCATCTACAGTATGTAAATACTGAAACATCATCTATATCTTCAGTATGGGAATACTGAAATCATCATCATCTATATATTCAGTATAGAAATACCGAATCACCATCATCTATATCTACAGTATGTAAATACTGAAACATCATCATCTGCATCTTTATCTTGAATGTAAAAATACCGTATTTTTATGTGTTACAACGAAACACAGGGTTCTTTGTTATCACAACTCTCATTATCACATAGAATCAATGTAGTATCCATCTTCAGTTCAAAGAGACCTGATATCAGCTTTCGAATCCATATGGCTTCACAACTTAGTAGAGCAATCTGTTATGTATTCTACTTCAGCCATGCTACGAGAAACACTGAACTGTTTCCTACTAAACCATGAACTCATAGCAGACCCCAAACAAAAGCATCTACCTGATGTGCTTTTCCTATCTGAGATACTTCCAGCCCAATATGAATCTGTGTAGCCATACAATCTATACTCATGGCTACCATCATAATATAAACCAAAGTCTATAGTCCCTTTCAGATGTCACATCCCCGGTTTTGACCCCGTTTGCATGATGTATATAATGTAATTAATCATGGTGAGGAGCTCAAGGAAAAAGCCCCACCATCGATTTTGTTGTGTATGTTTCGGCAATGGGGATAATTGCTGGTGGCATCTCGTGCTATAAGGCACATTATAATTCGGCATCATGTAAACCCACACATCAATTAAAATAAACCACAACCAGCTACGGCAGTGCAACGTTGAATGAAAAGGGCATGGTTCCAAAGGATAAGGGGTGGGGGGATGTCAAACCTTGGTTAAGGGGAAAAACCCATGTTTTATTGCCTTGTTGTTTTTCCACCTTTGTTATTTTTCACCCTTTTTGTCTCATCCAACCTTGTCAACCTCTTTAATGCTCAGCTGGTGGTTGAGGAGTTATGGCTGAGGGCATTTATTGCTGAAGTGGTGGTGGTTGTGGAAGGCTGTCAGCCTTACCCACTTGCTCACTCCACCTACGTTTGCCATTCTTCTCCCTCACGCACTATTCCCTTGTCATTTTACACACTCACCATGATTTTGGGTCTGTTGGTTCCTCACGCACAGGTTTTGGACGAATTTGGTCTCACGTGGGCATTTTGTTCCTCTCCACGAGTGGCTGAGCACCCGCTGACTGCAAATTCGCGTCCTCTCCATTGCTGTGCATTCTCATGAAGAGGGATTGCTTCCCATTTTTGTCTTCTCCACATTTTTGGTTGGCCGTAGTGCCCAATTCGTAGTGAGCCATTTTCCTACTGTGGTCTGTTCATCCTCACGCAGAGGTCTGTTCATCCTCACGCAGAGAAATCGGGTATGTATTTCCCGTGCATTTTTGCTGTTGGGTGTAAGTTCTTCCTCATGCATAGGGTGTTTGGGTCGTTTTCCCATGTTGTGAGAGCCGTTCTCACTGTCATGTTTTGGGGCTGCTGTTTCCCCTATGTTTTGTTGGCTGTGGTGTTCAATTTCGTTTTGAGCCACTGTGGGTTTCCAATTCGTGGGCTGAGTTTCTGTGTTTTGGAGCTGTGCATAGTTGCCATTGTTTTACTTTGAAATTGGGCTATTGTTGTTGTTTCCCTGGTTTGGGATGTTGTGGTTGAGCTGTTTTGGCCACGTTAGGGCCAAAACCAACTCTGGGTTGTCCCTTGGACTTGAGCTGTGCTCCTCCATTGTTTGGGGCTGTCCCCTGTTGTTTATGACTTCTTCACAGAGCTGTGAAGGGATTGTTTGGCTGCTGGTATGCAGTGGTTGAACCTTGGACTGTGCTGGCTTGGCTTGCTTGTGGAAAGCCTGTGAAACCCAGCAGTGTTGGTTTGGCTATTATGTGTCCCCTTGGCTATGTATAAGCCTGCAATTGACCCTTATTCTAGAGGAATCATGCCCAGCTCGGGGGTGGCAGCGTTGCTGAGAGATTGATGAGAAAGCTGGCCTATGGTTGGGTGGAACGTTGCAGCGACGTAGCTGGTTGGGGGTGAATTCTTCATCAAAAGACGAGTCTGTTGTCTATACTTCATCTCTGCAATTTATATTGATGTTAAATGAACTATAATGATCTTGTTGAATGCTGGTTTATGAGTTTGTGTGCTTCCGCTGTATGATTGAAGATAAATGCATCTGTGTATGCTTAATTCCAGTATTGATTTCCTTTGATTATGTACATGGGCTGGTTGCCCGACTGTGTTTGATGTGCTCATCGTGTCCTCTTCACCGGTTGAGGGACGGGGACGTGACATCAGATATCTCATCACATGTTTTGCAGTTACTAGGTGAACCCATCTTGGTTGAACAAGATATTGACTTAAGGTGTTCACAGCAAAACAAATGTCTGGTCTGGTATTTGTTAAGTACATCAATGACCCAATGATCTATCTATAATGAGTCATATCCACTAACTCTGATGAGTCATCAGTTAACATCTTTAGGTTGCAGTCCATGGGTGTGGCCATGACTTTGCATTCCAACATATTGAATCTCTTCAATATCTCTAACGCATACTTTACTTGGTTGAGAAAGATTCCTTCTGAACTTTGCCACACTTCCAAACTTAGGAAATAATGCATTAACCCAAGGTATTTCATCTCAAATTCTTCTTCTATTTTCTTCTTGCTTTCTATAATATATTTCTCATTCCCTATCAAGAATAAGTCATCCACATATAACAACAGGATGACAGGCTCATCTTTTACAACCTTAAGATAAAGGTTAGGATCAGCTTTACTCTTGGTGAAGCCCATGCTTGACAAGAAACTGTCTATCCTTTCATACCAAGCTCGAGGAGCTTGTTTTAGGCCATAGAGGGCCTTCTTCAACTTGCATACGTGAGTATGTCTATCTTCAACTTCAAATCCTTGTGGATGTTCTATGTATACTTCTTCTTCGATCACATCATTTAGAAAAGTTGTTTTCACATCCATCTGGTGTAAGTCCCACTTCATCATGGATGCAAGTGCCATGATAGCTCTAATCGAAGTATACCGTGCTACTGGGGAAAATGTCTCTTCATAATAAACTCCCTCCTTCTAAGAGAATCCTCTGGCCAAAAATATTTCTTTATACTTCTCGATACTTCCGTCAGCTGCATGCTTTATTTTGAATATCCATTTGGAGGATACTATAATCTTTCCTTCTGGTTTGGGAACTATATCCCATACATCATTCTAGTATCATAACATCTTCCATGAGTTTATCTTGTCAGGTCATCAACATATCCTAGTCTTCTTCATTCGACCTTGAAGGTTGGAACCCACTTTACTCTTGGTAAAGTCTCGATCCATCACGAAGCTATCCATCATCTTGCACCATGTCGAACTCAAATATGTAGTCACTCCCCCTGAAGTGGAGTATCATCTTCCTTCTTCATTTTGTACAAGTGGTTCTATGCTTGATATATACTTCTAGTAGGTCTGGTCAATAGAGTATGTTATTTCATAGTCTATTCTTTCAGAGGCAAATCACGAACCTTGCTTTATACACTTGTTCTTGTAGATCCATAGATACTACATACTTCTGTTTATGTCTTGAAATCATATCATATACATCATTCCCCATGATCAATTGTTATTCTTTAATCATAGCTTCTTTCATAGTATTATCATACCCATGGTGGTCTTCATCCTTCAGGGTGGATCTACTACTTTCTGAAGCTCTCTCTTCCGTCATGGTGTCTCTGACCCTGGGAGCTTCAGATTCATGTTTATTGGAGTGAATTTTGAATTGTCATCACTTGTTCTTCGGAACAAGTCTCATCCTTCTTTTCTTGTAGGAGGTTGTACATGACCTTTCCTACAATTCAAATGCACCAGTTGCATAGTTAGAACTATTTCATAAAACATATGCATAACGACAAATTCTTATGTATCATGCAACTATTTAGCCAATACAACATTCATCCATATCTCATGGAAACTTTTCTAGATGCCTTCCATCTCTACCAGGACAACATTGAGATTGTGCACTAATCCAATATGTCAGCAAAGAGGTTTCATTCTAGATAAGTAGCAATGGAGAGTTGTATAGCACCATGAGCTACTTACCCATCACATGCATATTAGTAGTATACAATCATTAATGCAAACAATCTATCATGCATAACACATCAACTGAATATAATCAAATGCATAACAAAACAATATCATGCAATGACGATTGAATACTTATCTTTTATTTGTTTCATGGGTAGACTCCTTCTTGATCCTTCTACTTCATCATTTTATTCATTCATGACATCATCATTTCTTATCCAAATGATAAGATGGATAAGAGGTTCTTCAAGAATTGAGTTCTTCACATTCCTCGTCGCTTGAGGGATCTTCTTTGAATGGAGAGAGCTTGATCTTCAATTGCTCCCATCTTCTTCTTCTTAGAGTTAGCTGAAAGTAATCACTTCCTTTTGGCACACATTCCTCGCATGAATGAATCCCATGATCATGGGAGGCCATTCAAGGTGGCTATCACCACTTCTGCATTCTCTGCTTCTTCTTCTACCGCTTCAAGATGTTATGCATTCTAGATCTTCACATTCTTCAATTATTTTCTCAAATCCATCTTCTAAATTATGTTCTTATATTCAAATAGCTTGATCAAGGAATCAAACATCTTCCCTGTCTTTAGGGAAGACACTTGTGGTACAATTTTATCCGTGATTGAATCAACAATGATCTTCTTGGCCTTGATCAAGTTCTTCTTGTGTAAGGCTTTGAGGCTCATCTCCCTCTAGAACTGGAACCTCTCTACTCATGTAGGTGTCCAATTCATTTTATTCAAATGGATCAAATACTTCCATGCTTGGAAGTTTTTCAACTTCACCAAGCTTATCATCAAGACGATGTGATATATCACTTTGAAATGAGAACCTCAAATGCAAATAGCAAAAGATTAGATCTTACTGATTTGAGGTGTCCGTCCTGCTTCCGGAGCTGGCTGATCTAGGGTTTGTCAGCGAAACCCTAATTTTAAAAACTTGGAATATTTTAGATATGGTTGGATGAAAATATAGATCTCTTACAATGGAGCTGTCCAATGTACTCCTTTTATGAAAAAAGTGGAGGGAAGCTCCCGAAACAGGAAGCCCTAGTTTTCCAATTTCTACTGCGAAAATGTCTGTTACTGTTTCTGTGATATCTCCGAAATTACTGC
The DNA here is from genome assembly GCA_001517045.1 of Pseudotsuga menziesii. Lineage (NCBI taxonomy): Eukaryota > Viridiplantae > Streptophyta > Pinopsida > Pinales > Pinaceae > Pseudotsuga > Pseudotsuga menziesii. The sequence continues at coordinate 138,767 of LPNX010431485.1, read as the reverse complement.
TCCTCTATGTTTGAAATTTCTATATAAGGTAACCTAGCATGTCCCTGATCCAACACAATAGGTTTCATCATAATTGGTTTCACCAATTGGGATTTAGGATCATTTTCCCAAGGTGACCTGTTACAAGACTGTTCAGAATAGTGAAGTTGTATGGAATGCCACATGTCACTGGTTCATCTTCAGGTTCTGAAATTCGGACCACAGAAATTAAAGTCTATGTGATTTCTTGAAAATCTTCAGGAATTCCATTTTGACCTCTGTATCTGGCGCTACAGCAATTCTCCCCAGGTGTCATGTTTAGGGATGAATTCTAGAAGAGGCTGGAACCCTAACTTGGAGGGGTCATATCTCCCAGAATATAGCGAATATGAGGCTGCATTTTGGATACAATGTAAACCAGGATGTTTTCTTCAGCCTCTACAATTTTCAACACCTAAGCCTTCTCCAATATTAGGATATAGCGAATGTACCAAACTTAGCAGTTTTAGTATTTAGGGTTTTTCCAGATCGGGGTCAAACTAGGGTTTGACTTTCCCAGAGTTTCACCCAACCAAATTTCTTGATCTAGGTCTCTAAACTTCAATTTTTATGTGGAGAAAAATCCTATGCTGGGCTCACTCAAAAATTCTTCTTCTGTAGAAATCCCTAGTTTCCCGCACCAAAACTGAAAATGCTCGGAATCGAATTCCGCTTCGACAGAAAGATGCGCCCTTCAATGGAGAGTCAATCTAGCCTTATTTTGGTGATCAATCATGGATAGAGACCCAAAAAAATAAGAATCCCTAGATTCTTTATCTGCACAATGTCTTCTTTTAGGGTGCCTCTGATACCATGTTAAATTTTCATATGCTTAGCTAAGACATCAGTATTTAATTTCATTTTCATAACAAAAGCATATAAATAGGATCACTTAAAGATATACAAGCACAACCATACAAAAGGAACACAAATATTTATCCTGGGAAAACCCTAAAGGGAAAAACCCAGCAAAATCTTCCTCAATATAGATGCCCCAAAGAGATAAAAGATAAAACCAACAAGGAGATCAAAGCCTGATCCTCCTCCTTCTCCAGCTACTTCTCTTCTCCACTAATGCGCTACACAAGTGAGAGTGTGTGTCACAAATGAGGAGAGCTACACCTCTATTTATATTCATCCGTTCACTTCAATTAATTCATTTGACATGTAGGCTTGAGTTAATCATGTAGGCTCTAGTTACATATGTAGGCTCGAGTTAATCATGTAGGCTCAAGTAACCACACTAGGGTGCTAATGACCCACCTTTACAATTAGAGGGGACAACCTCATGACTCTTATTAGTTCTTCCAATTAGAATCATCAAGGTACAATATAATACAAGTGGTTCTCCTGGTACGACCATCGAGGACCACAAAATATACATATAGAATATTCTTCAAAGTTACAATATTTCAACAAGTGAGTGTATGATAAATAGAGAGGCTAGCTCTCTATTTATACTAATTCCTAACTTGACTAAACCCAAATAGGGCTGAATTCACTAGGTGAGTCTAATAACCCTAGTGCCCTGGAACTACAGGGAATTTAACCCTTAGACAATAGGAGGGTTACCCACCTTGACTTTACATGACTTGTTTACATTATAGAAACTCCCTATAGGAACATCGAGGCATGACATGACTCAAGTACATTACAAATACATCCCAAAATAAACATCATGTTACAATACATAAGAAATACAATTGAATACATTCCAAAGTTACAATTACATCAACACCTCCCTCTTAGCTAGGAAGGCATTCTCTCGACACAATTTATCAGCACAAGTATTCTTCTCTGGATCATCATAGATTCCTCGTCATCTTCACCTTCAAGTCATCTCTATATTCAAGTCACCTTCATCTTCAAGCCATATTCACCTGGATCTGGATCATCATCACTAGATAAGGATCATCCTGCGATCTGGATCATCTCTAGAGAATCATCTCTGGATCTGGATCACCCCTCGATTTGGATCATCTCTGCTAGATCATCATCACTGGATCATCACGGGTGCTATCTCATGATTCTTCTCATCATAGGAAGTTCTATAGAACTAGCCCCTTTTTCATGTTGGTTGCAGGCCTAGCCTCCATGTAGGTCTTCTTCAGCACTTATATATGACCCTAAGTTAGAATGGCCCTCCCAACACTTATATCTGATCATTTAGGAACCAATCCTATAATCATATCAGAAAGGAACACCCAGCACTCACATCTGACCATGTGGGAACCAATCCCACAACCCTGTCAGAAAGGCCCAGCACTCACATCTAACCATGAGAGGAACCAATCTAGCATTCATATTAGAAAGGCTCTGCACTTACATTCAACACATGCGAGGAACCAATCCAACATACATGTTCGAAAATGCTCTGCACTTACATTTGACACATGCAAGGAACCAATCCAACATACATGTTCGAAAGGGCTTTGCACTTACATTTTCACATGCGAGGAACCAATCCAACATGCATGTCAGAAGGGCTCTGCACTTACATTTGCACATGCGAGGAACCAATCCAACATGCATGTGAGAAGGGATCTGCACTTACATCTGCACATGCCAGGAACCAATACAGCATGCATGTCAGAAGGGCTCTGCACTCACATCTGATCATGTAGAAACTAATCCTACAGTCATATCAGAATGGCCCTCAATCCCAGACTGAGATTTCTTGGTAACTAACCAGCTACCTCCATTCCAAGAATGGAATTCAATGCTTACTTCTGATCATTTAGGAACCAATCCTACAATCACATCAAAATGGCTCAATACTCACATCTGACATGGAAGGAACCAATCCTCTTATCATGAAAGAATGGCTCATCCCTTACATCTGACCATGGAAGGAACCAATCCTCTCACCATGTCAAAATGGCTGTAGGTCTCATCATTTCTCTTTGGAGGAAACCTCGATCTTGAGAACACCAATATTCTCCCTAAAGTACTCAAACTTCACCCTAGCTAATGGATTTGTCAACACATCAGCTATCTGTTCCTCTGTCGCAACATATTGGAGCTTCACTGCTCCTCTCTACACCATATCCCTGATATAGTGATACTTGATCTCGATGTGCTTTGAATTTTCATGGAACACTAGATTCTCTAACAACTTCACGCAACTCTGGTTGTCACAATGTATACAAGTAGCATCCATCTGGAGATCAAATAAATTAGATAGCAGCTTCCGCAGCCATACTGCCTCACAACTAGCTAAACAAGTTACAACATACTCTACTTTAGTTGTACTCAGTGCCACACAAGATTGCTTCCTACTAAACCAAGAGATCACACATGATCCCATACTGAAGCAACACCCTGAAGTGATCTTCCTATCGATGGCACTTCCTGCCTAATCTGAATCAACATGACCCTCCAGGTTAATCCTGTGATTCACCTCATACTTGAGCCCATAATCAATTTTAGCACTCAGGTACCTCAGAATATGATTTGCAACAATCAAGTGAACATGTCTCGGATCTGTCAAGAATTGGATCAAGGTGTTCACAGCAAAGCAAATATTTGGCCTCATATTCGTTAGGTACATTAAGGACCCAATCATCTGACAATACATCGTAGCATCAACTTCTTCTGATGAATTATCACTCAAAAGCTTCAGGTTCGATGCCATAGGTGTGGTCATGGCATTACAGTCCATCATCCCAAACCTGTTCAAGATCTCTACTGCATACTTCCCTTATCCGAGGGAGATTCCATCTGCATTCTGCCACACCTCCATGCCTAAGAAACAGTGCATCATACCCAAGTCCTTCATTTTGAACTCAACAGCAAGCTTCCTCTTCGTATCAGTAATAAACCCATCCATACCTGTTACAAACAGATCATCTACATACAGTAGGAGCATCACTGGGTTTCCATCTTCAACCTTGTAGTAAATGTTGGAATTTTCTTTACTTTTGGTAAAGCCCAAACTGGATAGAAAGCTATCAATTCTATCGTACCATGTCCTTGGTGCCTGTTTCAAACCATACAGGGATTTATTCAATCTACACACATGAGACTCCTTGTCATGTGTTTCAAAACCAAGTGGTTGCTCTACATACACTTCCTCTTCCACTACACCATTCAAGAAAGCAGTCTTGACATCCATTTGGTGTATCTTCCATTTCATCACTGCAGCCAAAGCAAGTACCTATCTGATGGAAGTGTATCTGGCTACAAGTGCAAAGGTTTCTTCATAATATATTCCTTCTTTCTGTGAGAAGCCATGAACCACAAATCTTTCCTTATATTTCTCTATGCTACCATCTGCAGCATGCTTGATCTTGTAGATCCATTTGGAAGTTACAACTGACTTTCCTTCTGGTCTTGGGACAACATCCCAAACATCGTTCTTCATGATCGATTGATACTCTTCGATCATAGAATCCTTCCACTCTTTTTCGTTCTACCGCTTCTTAATAATTGGAAGGTTCTTCATTGATAAAGTCACATAGTAAATGTACATATCTGGAGCAGGATCTGGTTCTCTTTCCTTCTCTATGATTCTCTTCTGGAGCCCCATATCTTTTTGCACCTTGGATAACTTCTTGTACCCAAGAAGGTTTCCTCTTATGAGGATTCTTCTCCTGAGGTGCATCTATAGGTCTTTGTGGTTCTTCAAATTCTCGATCTTCTTCTTGAGTTTCTTCATTCATGGTTGTATCATGAATTCTGGATGCTTCTGTTTCTTCAGGTTCTTCAGCATGTCTCTTTCTGTATTTGTTGCAAGTTGTGTCTTCATCAAATGTTACATCCCTACTGATGTCGATCTTCTTGAATCCTAGGAAGTATATTCTTTAAGCCTTCGAGCTTTCAAAGTATCCCACAAATATACCCTTCTTTCCTGAAGGATCTAGTTTTGTTCTCTTCTCTTTTGGAATGTGTATGTATACAGGACAGCCAAATATTCTGAGATGGTTGACTTCTGGTTTCTTGCTGGAAAAGACTTCTTCAGGTGTCTTGTTCTCGAGTACTCTCTGTGGAGTACGGTTATGTACATACACCGTTGTTTTGGCAGCTTCTACCCAGAGATGCATGGGAAGATCTTGATCATGAAGCATTGCTCTTGCATCTTCCATGATAGTTCTATTCTTCCTTTCTACAACCCCATTCTGTTGAGGATTATATGGAGTGGAAAACTACCTCTTAATCCATGATTCTTTGCATAAGTCTTTGAATTCATTTGATGTGAAATCTCCGCCATTATCTGATCGAAAGGTCTTGATCTTATTTTCTGTGTGGTTCTCGATCAAGGCTTTGAATTCTTTGAACTTGCTGAAAACTTCATCTTTGTTCTTCATGAAGTAAATCCATGTCTTCCTAGAAAATTCATCAATGAAAGAAACATAGTATACATACCTGCTTAGTGAACTTGATGACATTGGTCTGCATACATCGGAGTGGATGATTTCCAAGATTCCTTTTGCCTTGCTCTCGCTACTTGGAAATGTCTTCTTTGTATTCTTTCCTTTCACACATCCTTTGCAAACCCCTTCATGTTTTTCTTGAATTTTTGGAAGACCTTCAACAATTTTGCTTGCAAGTGGTAGTGCTCTGTAGTACACATGTGCAATCCTTCTGTGCCAAAGTTCATTTGGCTCTACTATGTCATGGACCAAAGCTTGTTCCGGATGGCCCTTCAACTTGTATAAACCTCCTTCTTGTTCTCCAATTACTATTGCATCGTCAATAGTCTTTCCTCTTGGCCACATGAGGACTTGGCCATCTACAAATGTAGCCCTCATGCCTTTTGCATCCAGTGCTGATATGGATATAAGATTCTTCTTTAGTCCTGGTATAAACAAGACATCCTTCATGTTCATAGACTTTCTTGAGTCTAGTTTTTAGGAGGATTCACCACTACCTTTTATGGGATATTGGTATTCATCCCCAAATTTCACCTTAGCAGTGTGAGCATGATGTCTTCTTTTGGAGTTCCTCTTCTTCTTGGGTCCATTCTTATTCATGGGAAAATTTCTAGCAAAGTGTCCTATTTCATCGCATGTATAACATCTAAGTTTGGATGAACCTTTTTTATGAGAATGGTTACCTTGGTGATGATGATTTTCCCTTCCTCCTTTTTTGGAGTGTACTGTGAAAGCTTGATCTTCACTTCCCATATTTTCTTCTCGAGCTGCTATTCAAGCTTCTATATGTATCCTATATGCTAGTTTAGTATAATACCTGCCACAAGCATTAACGAGTCAAGGTCTTGACGAAAGTGCACCACAAGGGGTTTCTACACAAAAAATTAGGCCAAACAACTGAAAATAGTTAATAATAAGTCCAAACTATAGGCCCCGTGGGTAAAAATTAAATAAATAAATAGTAAAACATGAAATTTTTACCATACCATTTGGTTTTTTACCCAAAATAGTGAATTTGGAGAAACTTAGACTTTGAAACTTCAAACGATGATTCCAAGAGCTATGGACCACAAAATCTAGAGTTGTCAGGTCCAGGTAATTCATAATCACATTCCTCATCTATTCAATGTATTAATTTTTAGTTTTGGTGGTGGATTTTTATGCATGAGGCAACAAAAAATGAGGATCCCATCCCACGTGGGTCATAGTTCATTGGGATGCATATAGGACTTGATGTAACTGTGAAAAGTGAAGCCTTCCAATGTACATACACTACTGTTTAAAGAATAGTCACGTATAGGGATGGGTATGTCCAATTTCATGTTGAAATCTAACAAAATTTTGATTTTTCTTGGGAGGATGGTTTTGGAATGGAGAAAACATGAGCACGAAGATGTTGATAGGGTAGTTCATTATGATGTGAATTCTCAAGAAACCTTAATAGGGTGTGGCTTATATAAATTTTGGAACCTTGGGGGTTTTAGGGCCTAACCAAGAATCTTCCATATGTTTGTGGATTACTGGGATCCAGACACAGAGGCCTTTATATTGGATGGTATGCCATTGAGACTAGAAGCAGAGGAATCACTATTCAAGAGTACATATCTATGTATTTCCTTCCTGACACAGAAAATATCAAAAGTCAATTTCCATTGAACGCTATCTAGAGTGTTAGTGTCAAGGTGATAGTTTTGTTATTGGAAATAATAGAAAATTTAGCATCTCTTCATCATGATTCATGACCTCTCATGTTCTACTTGGTAGATTGCATGAGACCTATGGTATATGATTGGAGCACAACACTTCTGAGCATTATGAAATAACAACTAAAGGACTACAAGCTAGGTGGGATGAATAAATTCAGGTATGCCAACATTATAAGAAATTTATTCTTTGAGAGGGTATTGTGCCTTAGCCCTAGAGTTTAGGTCCCTCCTTATATTCTACGGGATCCATCTGAGACACATTGGGTGGAAGTGATGCACAGGTTAAGGGGAGGTAGGACACCCACTCCTTTCCCACCTAACTTCTTCTACTGGTGGCGATGACATGTCATAGCCATAGAGGACTATCCCTATGTAGGGGTATACTTCCATGGAGATCTTGGCATTCCCCTACCACTAGGGTTTGCATATGGAGATATAAGTAAGATCCAATTTGTATGTATTTTTGAATTATAATTTCCTTTTCTGTATTTTTGATGTACTTGGAAATCAAAAACACATTTTTGGTGGTGACAAGTACTGGCATTAGGTATGTGTGCACAGATGTGGGTCTACGATGACCGTATGGTTTCCCTCGACATCAACAAAGGGGATGAGGTGAAAATATGTTCGGCATTGACGCTAAGCAGACACTCCAAAAAATACATGGAAACATCTCCTGACTAACATGCAGGATACACATGCTACAAGTCAAGGACTTTCCTGAGGGTATGCAAAGACACTTAGTAGGGATACCCCTTCTATGGGTGAGGATTTTCAGGCAGTTGTCCAATACATTCATATGTTATCATGATGATCACCCATGACCACATCCATAGATTCATATATAGAAATTTTGTATCATTCATGTGTATTTTGATGGCTTAAATCCCCATTTTTGTACTTATGAAAATTTTTTCTATGACACCATATTTGAAATCTATTCAGAAATAAAAATGTATAGAGATCGGTTTCGTATATTTCCAAATGTGTTTAAATGTGAATGTTTTTTAAATGTTTATGTTTATTTATTGATGTGACAAATGCTAGTCTAATATGTAATTTTCATATGAATTGGCAACATGATTATAAAGTCTAGGTATATGAATGTATGTGGTGTAATCAAATGGTCGCTCCAAAAATATTACCCTCAAGAACCTTCTCAATAACATAGGATCCCTAATACAGTACATACCATTAAACTGTGACACCACTAACTGGAATTCAAGTCAACTTCAATATATTGGACACCATTGGAAATGGTCTCATGTAATAATTCAACCACAGTGCTATACTCAACAACTTTATTAGATGACGAATGGAGACACACACATCCTGAAGATACCAATTGACCCTCAGGTGCATATATATCCCAAGAATATGAAGCTAAGTTCTGGGTGTGGTAGCTAGAACCATTAGTGATTCCTAAATAGATCGAATATTTCAGCGACATCTGCCACAAAAGAGGAATCATGTCAACAAACCGATAACACTACAAGAAAAAAACAAACTATACTAGTTGTACAGTAATATACAAGATGTTGACCTTGACTAAATTTTAAGCATACTATTTCTTATGATATATCCCATTTATAGGATCTTCCAAGGAATTCCCTTCATAATCCTCCATCTCATAGGAACCTTTCTCCAGGACACACTTTACCTTGTAAGGACCATGCCACATGGGGTTAAACTTACCTTCCCCAAGAGGTTCACTTGATTGATCATATAAGAGGACCAAGTCACCTTCACTAAATTAACAGGGATGGACAAAATTATCATACTTGGATTTAATGCGATGATTATTCTCCTCTAGAGCCATTAAAACATCCTGATGCTACTCATCCAAGTTCTCTAAGTGGACCAAACGTTCTTCTAAATTCAAAGTGTCAGGTAGAAACTCTATGGTTAGTTTTAATGAAGGAATCTCACACTAAACTGGTACAGCCAACCCCACCCCGTGTATTAGCTAGTAAGGTGAGAATCCAATGGTAGTCCCAATTGTGGTTCGATAATACCACAAAGCGAGGTAAAGCATGATATGCCAATTAGTTTTTATTTGTGTAATGGTTCTTTGTAAAATGGCCATAAGGGACTTGTTAACTACTTCAACCTAGCCATTCACTTGAGGGTAATAAGAAGAAGAATTATTTCTTATAACCTAGTTTCGAAGCTAATTCCATCATCATCTTATTTTGAAATTTCCTGCCATGGTCAGTGACAAGATCCTCTGGGATTTTGAACCAAGTGATAATCTTATTGAATACGAAGTAAGAGACCGTCTCATCGTCAGATTTAATTGTAGGAATAGCCTCTACCAATTTTTTTAATTAATCTATGCAAACTATAATGTGATTATTCCCCCCAGCTAACGTTGGGTTGAAATCCATAAATTCCACCCTCCACTCAGTCAATGGACCAGCGATGATAATAGGATGTAACGGGGCGAGATGCAAGCACATATTTTGTGCAAACACCTGACAAGGGTAGAATTGCTTGACCGCATTAACATAATATTTAAAGATTGACGACCAATAGTAACCTGATCTAATTATTTTTTGGGTTGTAGCAAGCCCAGATAAATGACCACCACATGCCCCACCATGGAAATCATTTATCATAGTCTCGGCCTCATCGTGAGTTTAAAAACGACACAAAATGGAATCCACCCTGTTGGAGCAGGGTCCCGCAGCTACAGAAGAAGCTGCTAGTTTAGCGAAGCGATAAGTTTTGGCGGAAAGAAGATAAGACAGGGTTACGACGCCATAGCACGTTTCTAGCTGTAGAGCAGAGCCGAAAACCATGACTTTTTAGATAGAGAAGTCAAGAAAGGAAACGGTACCTGAGCGGCCGAGAAGAGAGAGCTCACCCACTGCATTGAAGGCAGCGGCAGAAGAAAGGAGGGCTCAGCGACCCTCATAAAGGAGAAGGAGCAATGAGGCTAAAGCATTGAAGACGAAGGACAGAAAAGAGAAGCGGTGCATAGTACCCATGATCAGTGCCGGGAAGCATGGAAGACTGCAGAGAGTTGTGGTGTGACAGAAAGCGGCTACCTCAAGTACAGATATGGCTGACTGTCAGTAGTTAGGGTTTGGGTTACTGTTGGGACAGGCCCACAGTGTTGTAATGGCAAGACCTTTGGGCTACCTATAAAAGGATTTATTTTTTATTGTAAAGGGGTTAGCTAGTCATTTTGTTGGTTCATTCAATTGTTAGTTGTTTTGTAGATTATTAGACTATTGAAAATCCCAGCTCTAGTTCTGTTATTAGCGGTAGCAATCTTACTGTAAATAGTAGCAGGCTTATAGAGTATGCATGTAACAATCCGCAGGGATCGACAGAGAGGGAAGAGTATATTGTAGGAGAGCAATATAGAGAGAAAAGAGATCTAAGAAAGAGGATCTTGAGCTGCATATGCGGTGCAACAGAATTGTGTTTTACCTTCCCCTGAGCTATAAGAAAAACACAGTTCTGTGGACGTAACTTCCATCCTGGAGGTGAACCACGTTAAAATCAAGTGTTATGCGATTGGATTATGTGTTATGTTTACCTATGCAATTCTCAGTCATTTCATGGGATTTGTTTATAGTTTAATGAATGAATGTGTTAATCAGTTCACCGTAATATAGAAGGATAAACATAAGTCGAAGTCTTTGGCATGTTGTATATGGTTCATTTATGCTTTGCGTGAAACAGTCACTAGTTGCAGTATCGAATAGCCTTGTATGTTAAGTCTTGCACGTCGACACAAGCAACGCTAAGTGCACTAAACTGTGAAGGTAGGATATCACAGAGAGGTGATACCGCACCGGCAAAGGAGTTGCGGTGCGCAATACCGCAGGTTGAGGACTTAGCGTTGGTTAGGAGCTGCGTGTCGCACGGTGCGCGGCTTTGCAGTAAGGCTAGAGATATCGTGAGTCAGGGAAAGTGCGCGTCATAGAGAAGGACCGCATGGCGGTATAAAGAAATATCTCGCGGCTAGAGGAGCTGTGAGATGGGGAGATCACGCGGCGTGAGTAGAAGGTCATGCGACGCGCAAAGAGAGAGACCCCGCAGCTAGAAGAGCTGCGAGCTGCAAGTAGGATCACCACAGAACCTGGTCCAAGACACTTGAGTCCTTGGCCAACCCTTAAGAGTCACTTCGGGTGAGACTTCAGGCCGCTTTGCATTCTGTCGCCGAAAGGGCCAGTGAGCTAGGGGTGTTCTTGGTTGATTATAGTAAACCCGGGTCTGCCCATAGCAGCCAACACACCCCACAATGATACAATGTGTCACTGATAATAAGGTAGTTCTTATAATTATGATGTAGGCATCGTCGTTCATCCCTGTAAATGTGAGAGGGAACCTTCAAAGTCTCTAGATTGATGATGATATCACCATACCAAGGGTCTGTAGTCAAAGTGAGGGAATGTGTTCATCCACGAATGAATCCTCATGAATCCTATATTCATCTAGAGTAGGGATATAAGATATAAGATCCACAAATATTAACGACTTATTTTATTTTGTTGAAACAAACTTGAGGTCTAATTCTTGCAAAATGACAATCCATTTATTATATTCGCCCCCAATAATTCATATGGTCAAGAAAAATTGAAATGGATTGATGTGATATACAACGGTAGTATGGAGAAGTAATATATAGTGTCTCAACCGCTAGATTGCATGAATAGTCTCCAAGGGAAACTTCTCGATGTGGCTATATCAAAGTTCAGCATCAATTACATTCCATCTAATATAATAGATCGCATGCACTTAGATCTTGTCATCCGCTTGAAATAGAACCATACCAATCATCTCATGAGACATGACCACATATAATAAAAAATAACACCTATAGTCAGGTGGACTAAGCACGGGGGCTAATGCCAAGTATTTATTAAGGGAATTGAAGGACTCCTAGGCTCACTAATCCCATATGAATGGATTACCCTTATTTAATAAGCACATAAACCCCTTGGTCAAATTGGCATAATTGACAATGGATCAACGTAAGAAATTTACCATCCCTTGGAGACTCTAAAGTTTTTGAATTTTGCATGGGGAAGAAAACTGTAGTATTGCCTCAACCTTTAGTGGATTGACCATAATCCCCTCTTTTGATACAATGAGTCCCAACAAATGACCAACTTTCACACAAAAGATGCACTTTTGAGGGTTTAATTGAATTTTATAATGGCGACATCTTTCAAATACCAAGAGAAAATTATACGGGTGATCCACCCTTAGATGAGAAAGAGTAGCTAAATCATCCAAATAAACCTTGATAATATACTTAAGGTCGTGGAAACCAAAAGACATAGCTCGCTGAAAATTGGCTCCGGTGTTTTTAAGGCAGAAAGGCATTTTCTGGTATGAAAAATTACCCCAAGGAAAAATAAATGTAGTCTTATGTTGGTACTCGGGTTTAATTTGTATTTGGTTGCACCCTGAAAATTTGTCCATAAATGAGAAAACTTCGCTCCCTGCACACTCATCCAAAATATGATCAATGAATGGTGTGGGGAAATTATCTTTCAGACAAGCCCTATTAAGGTCTCTAAAATATGTGCACACATGGATGGTACCCTTATTCTTATCGTATGGAATGAGATTGGATACCCATTCTGTTAAGAGAACCAAATAGATGAAACCAGCTTTGAGCAGTTTCTCTATATCATCTTTAATGGCAGGAGCTTTGCGAGGGTTCATTTCCTGTAGGATTTGTCAAATAGGTTTAGTGTTTTGATATGTTTTGATCTCATGTTCAACAATCTGAGGGTCGACTCTTGACATATATTCGTATGACGAAGCAAAGACATCACTAAATTATTTAAATAGCTCTGTGTATCTTTTGATTTCATAGGGCGACCATTCTTCACCGACGTAAACATTCTCGATTTTATGCCGGTGAAGACTAACGCATGTTATATTTCTTTCTAGAACAAGCACAAGAGCATTTCTAACAACAACATTGCACAGTGAATGAAAGAGTACATGTGGTATCCTTCCTACTAGTGTAGCCACATTGCTATCAAATACATTGCACCATGAAAGAAATCTAATGCATGTTGGGTTTCCTTCTAGCACAAGCTGAGGGACATTTCTTAAAACAAAATATGCAGATTTAATGAAAGCCAATGTGTGTTAGATTTCCTACTGAAACAACCACATTACTATCAAATACATTATACCATGAATGAAATCTAATGCATGTTAGATTTCCTTCTATCACAAGCTCAAGGTATTTTCTAACAACAACATTGCACAATGAATGGAATCCAACACATGTTGGCTTTCCTACTGGGACAACCACATTTCCATCAAATACATTGCACCATGAAGGAAATATAACGTGTGTTAGATTTCCTTCTAGCACAAGAACAATATAATTTCTAACAAAAACATTGCAAAATGAATGAAGGCTAATTCATGTTGGCTTTCCTACCAGCACAATGACATTGTCATCAAATACATTATTCCATGAATAAAATATAATGTGTGTTAGCTTTCTTTCTAGCACAATCACAATAACATTGCACAATGAATGAAAGATAACAAGTATTGGTTTTCATACTAGAACAACTACATTATCCTCAATACATTACACCATGAATGAAGTATAACACGTGTTAGATTTCTTTCTAGCACAAGCACAAGATAATTTATAACAAAAACATTACATAGTGAATGGGAGCTGACTTGTGATACTTCCTATTTGCACAATCACATTGCCACCAAATACACTGCACCATGAAGGAAATATAACACATGTTAACTTTCCTTATAGCACAAGCAGAAGGGAATTTTCTACAACAACATTGCACAGTGAATAAAAGCAAAAACATGTTAGTTTTCCTTCTAGCACAAGTAGAAGAGAAATTTCAACAACAACAATGCACAATGAATGAAATCTAATCCATGTTAGCTTTCCTACTGGTACAACTCCATTTCCATCAAATTCATTGCACCATAAAGGAAATCAAATGCATGTTATCCTTTCTTGTAGCATTAAAATAACAAAACTTCTTACAACAACATTGCACAGTGAATGAAAGCTAGCACGTTCCAGCATTCCTTATAGCCCAAGAACAAAGACTTTTGTAGCAACAAAATATCATGGAGAATGAAACCTAATGCATGTTAGATTTCCTTTTGGTACAACCACATTGCCATCAAATACATTGCACCATAAAGGAAATCTAAAACATGTTATCTTTCCATCTAGCACAAGCACAATAGAATATCTTACAACGATGTTGTACAATGAAGGAAAACTCTCGTGTTTTAGCTTTCCTTTAAGAACAATCACAAGGGAATTTCTAACAACAACATTGCATGTGAATGAAAACTAACACATGTTAGATTTCCTATCGGTAAAGCTACATTACCATAAAATAAATTTCACCATGAAGGAAATCTAACATGTGTTAGATTTCCTTCTAGCACAAGGACAAGTGAAATTACTACAACGACATTGCACAATGAAGGAAAGCTAATGTGTGTTGAATTTCATTCTTGAAAAAGAACAAGGAAATTTATAACTGTAAGAATTTACTTCTTAATCAAATATAGGAGCTAGAAGAATGTTCACACATGAATTGTTTGACAAAATGTGCAAGTGAAACAATCAAAGAGACAAAAAATACATGGAATAACACATGTGAATGGCACTAATTTCTGATAATATTATTATCATACATCATTTAGATGTTATGTTACACATTTATAATACATTGGAATAAATTTGAGTGGCTCTGGCAGCTAATTGGGAAAGTACAAGTGTCATGATGAAATTTGAACTCAATCCCCCCTAGGTGGACCAATGGAGCCATAAATCAGCCCAAGCAGTCACAAATTGCTGTGTGGGAGTGGTTGAGGTGACATGGGGTTATAATAACACCTTGGCATGTGTGAGTGTGGAAAACTAGGTGGTTTAGAGGCTCTAGGTGGCATTAAATGCACCAAATCAACCCAAAATTGGACAAAATCTCCCTATAGCACTATTGTTCAACAAAAATGTTCACATTCAATGAGTGGGAGTGCACCATAAATGATGAGGGTGTACATGTGTATGGTTGAATGATCTGGAGCACTCATGTGTGTGTGAGTGCACCAATTTAGCTGGTTATTGGTCCAACTAAGCACCCTAAGTCCAAAACCTTAGTGTATTGATGCAAAAATGCACTAAATTTGAATAAGGTGTTATAATAAGGTACTGAGGATGTATTATTTCTCCTACACCCCCCCTTAATCCAGACTTAGTAAAATTTAATCAAAAATATTTATTAATGCCTTGGAAACTAAGGCACAAGTCACCTTTTACAACAAATTTTATTAATCCATGTAACCGAGGCAATGAGGAAAACCTCACGGGACAAAACCTCCCCTCAAAAATGGATATGGAAGAGATAAAAAAAAATATTTAGCAGGTCCTCTTATTCACTTGAATGGGCTGAAAGAACAACTTCTTGGTGATGGACTTGGTGAAGATGTTGTGGATGCCAAGATCATGCATCAATGCATCAAAGTGGTGTAAACAAAGATCATGTGGAGAGGCCCTTTGATGGTAATCATTTGATGATGGAGGGGCATCAGAAGAATGTATTTTTATGCAATAATACTCTGATCTGATAGAATAATCATTCATGGAAAATATATCTCTACATACTCTTTCCCAAATAACATCAAAAGATTCAACAAAATCTGCATTATGTGTAGTTGTTGTATCATGAATAAAACCATGAATATTTATCCCAATTTGATGAAGAATATTCAAAACTCTGTAACAAATATTATGAGGCTATGAAATATCAGAATATATGTTATACATAGCAGAAAAATCAGAGGTATGTTGTCTCCATGAACAAATGGATCCATAGGAAGAGAAGAGTGAGCAACTAGATCACAATTGCAATTGAGCGAACCTGGAAGATCTGGAGACTTGAGATTCGAACCATGAGTGGTGAAGTAAATTCCAGAAATATGGAACAGAATTCCCATGAAGACCAATGATATGTATTTCCAACCAATGAAATACATACAATACATAGGAGCAACATATACAAGAGACATAGCATTGGAAACTAGGCAATTTTCTAAATTTCGAACAAGTGAACTCAAGGGTTGTTTGGTCTTTTGGTCATGAAGTAATTGGGAAAATGAGTCAATGAATGTAATGGGGTGTATATAATCCTATAAATCATCTTAATAATAAGAACTGGAAATATCTGAATGTATTTGGGAAGAGCTTTCAGAAGGCACATCAAAAGCTAGTGAAAAATGACTAGCTTTGGAAGGAAGCTTTGATGAACTGACTAGGGATTGTTTCAAGGAAGGGATGGAGGTTTCAGGTTATGATATATCAGAATTTGAATCTGAAATAGATATATAAGAAATAGAGAAATCAGAATTTGGTTTTACCCATGCACCCAATGCATGCTCAGTCTTACCACTTCCTTGCTTACGCTCCCATCTTTTTGCAAATCCTGGAAGAGCAATGTGGTTCTCCTCAAAGAGCTTGGTCATGATGTCCATTTTATTTATGAAGAAAGCTCTCTAAATATTTGAACCTCTGCATTAATAACATGTGGGTATTTCTCTCTTGTTTCTCCTCCTGGATTTCAAGCTCCCATCAGTAGAACTAGAGCTTTCTGAACTCAATTCCTTCTTCTCTCTCTCCCTTTGCTTCAAATATTTCTCAGTAGAACAACATTTCATGTGAATGAAATATAAAATGTGTTAGATTTCCTATCAGTAAAGCTACATTACCATCAAATGCATTGCACCGTGAAGGAAATATAACACGTGTTAGATTTCCTTCTAGCATAAGCACAAGGGAAATTCCTACAACGATGTTGCACAATGAAGGAAAGATAATGTGTGTTAAATTTCATTCTTGAAAAAGAAAAAGGACATTTATAACTGTAATAATTTACTTCTTAATCATATCTAGGAGCTATAACAATGTTCACACATGAAGTATTTGACAAAATGTGTAAAAGAAACAATCAAAGAGACAAAAAATACTTGGAATAACACATGTGAATGGTGCTAATTTATGATAATATTACTATCATACATAATTTATATGTTATGTTACATATTTATAATACATTGGGAAAAATTCAAGTGGCTATGGAAGCCAATTGGGAAAGTACAAGTGTCATGATGAAATTTGACCTCAACCCCCCTAGGTGGACCAATGGAGCCACAAATCAGACCAAACAGTCACGAATTGTTGTGTGGACGTGGTTGAGGTGACATGGGGTCATAATAACACCTTGGCATGCGTGGGGGTGGAAAAATAGGTGGTTTAGAGGCTCTAGGTGGCATTAATGCACCAAATTATCCCAGAATTGGACAAAATCTCCCTATAGTGCTCTTGGTCAACGAAACTATCCACATTCAATGAATGGTAGTGCACCAGCAATGATGAGGACACACATGTGGATGGTTTACTGATTTGGAGTGCTCATGTGGGTGTGAATGCATCAATTTAGCTGGTTATTGGTCCAACTAAGCACCCTAATTCTAAAACCTTAGTGTATTGATGCAAAAATGCAATAAATTTGACTAAGGTGTTATACTAAGGTACTGAGGATGTATTATTGCTCATAGACTAATAAGAAAATTGCATGTTGAATCAAATCTAACACATGTTAGCTTTCCCATCAAATACACTGCAACACGAAGTAAATCTAATCGATGTTATCCTTCCTTCTAGCACAAGCATTGACAACATTTATGACAACAAAATTGTACAATGAAGCAAATATAACACATGTTATATTTCTTTCTAACACTATCCCAAATACATTTATAGGAACAACATATCATGGCGAATGAAAAATAATGCATGTTGGCTTTTCTACCGGTAAAAACCAGATTTCCATCAAATGCATTACATTATGAAGGAAATATAATGTGTGTTATCTTTCCTTCTAGCACAACCACAAGGGAATTTCTTACAACAATGTTGCATAATGAAGAAAATGCAACGTGTGTTAGCTTTCTTTATAGAAGAATCACAAGGGAATTTCTAATAACAACATTGCATGTGAATGAAAGCTAAACCATGTTAGCTTCCCTATGGGTACAACTATATTACCATAAAATACATTGCACTATGAAAGAAATCTAACGAATGTTAGCTTTCCTTATAGAATAAGCACAAGGGCATTTCCTACAATGACGCTGCACAATAGTGGAAATCTAACGCGTGTTAGCTTTATTTCTAGCACAACTATAATGACATTTCTAACAACAACATTGCATGTGAATGAAAGCTAACATGTGTTAGATTTCCTACAGGTACAACCACATTTCCATGAAATACATTCCACCATGAAGGTAGTCTTACGCTTGTAAGTTTTCCTTCTAGCACAAAGAACAATGACATTTCTTACAACGACGTTGTACAGTGAACGAAAGATAAGGCATGCTAGCCTTCCTTCTAGCACAACCACAAGGGAATTACTAATAACAACATTGCATGTCAATTAAATATAAATTGTTTTAGCATTCCTATCGGTACAACCACATTACTATAAAATACATCGCACCATAAAGGAAATATAGCATGTGTTAGCTTTCCTTCTAGCACAAGCACAAGGGCATTTCTTACAATGACGTTGCACTATTGAGGAAAGCTAATGCATGTTGGATTTCCTTCTAGCACAACCACAAGATAATTTCTAACAACAACATTGCATGTGAATGAAAGCTAACGTGTGTTAGATTTCTTACCAACACAACTACATTGCCATCTAATACATTGCACCATGAAGAAAATATAACGCATGTTAGCATTCCTTCTAGCATAAGCATAACAACAATTCTTACAACAACATTGCACAGTGAATGAAATCTAGAATGTGTTAGCTTTATTTCTAGCACAAGCACAAACATATTTGTAGCTACAAATATCATGGAGAATGAAATCTAACGCAACCTTTCTGTTATAGCTGATTTTACCACACTTGGTAGATCACACTTTTATGGCCTTCTATGTCCCTCTGCAAACTCTTTGGGCCCCCTTTGCTCAAAATATACTTTGATGTTCCAAGAAACACTTCAAAAACTACCTATTTATGTGTATACATGGGTCACAAGCTTACATCTCGCGTGTACACTTGGCTTGCCCCACTTGGACTCGTGTACATCGTGAAATGTGCCCAAAAATAAAATATTTTCGAGTTTTCATCATTCTGTCATGAATAACTTGACCTTTGACCTTCCATATTCCTAGAAATGCTCTGACTCAACTCTTCAATTCCTATTGGAGGGTTATATATTGGGCCCCTTGGATACAATGGAGGAGGAGAATAGAAGAGACAAAGGAAACTATAGTTCATTTGTGCCTCATTTACATATGCTTGAGTCTACATCCCCTTTGTCCTTGTGAGCATACATATTGATATTCCCAAGATTTTCTTTTCATTATGAACTTGACATTGAGATGGAGGATTGAAGTGGTGGAGGTTGAGGTGGAGGACTCAGTTTTGTTGTTTCGACGAGGTGCCGACAAAGGTTATCACTTGTATCTCTGTTCATTATTAATAGAAATATCCATTTCTCGTCCATTGTATATGTGTAACTATGTATGATATCTATCCATGGATGATTTAGTTACTTTGATTTTTATATATTGTATTTATATATGCTAGAGTAGGTCTAACACTTTAACATATATCATTCTTTCTTTGTTCGTTGTTGTTGAGGATGAATTATAGGTGCAAGCGTGGTTGAAAAGCTCAACGGGGATCAATTGCAACCTTCTGAAATAAGGTACGCCTTCCATCCCTTAGTGTTAGTTCTTTATATCTCTATTGCATATTGGAAATGGGTTTATTTATCGTTTCATTTAGTCTGTTGTGGTCCACCCCAATCCATTGGAAATATTTTGCGTAACAGAATTGGAAACTCCATTGAGGGAGTTCCTTGTTTTTCTTTGGGGTTTGGGTGCACGATGTGCTTTAATTTGTCTCTGTTTCTCTGAGTTTATGTGTCATATTTTGAAGTGGAGGAACCCTTTGGTTTCCTTTTGATGTAATTTTGATCTTAGCTTTATTGTTTCCATCTTCCTTTTTATATATGTTGTTCATAGAAGTCTCAGTCGCATATACACGTGAGTTGTTGCACTAACAGTCATGTATGCATGCGATTTTTCTTTGAAAAATCATCTATGCCCCTGCTTTTGAGTAATTGATGGGTGTTTGATATATGTTGGGTGGGTTTTGAAGGTTGCTAAGTCTTCCTAGGTGCCTTTTGTGTCTGTTTGTTTCTTTTGTTATGACCAGAGATCTTTTTTCTCTTGGTTTGTAGTTAAGATTTGTTCTTGTCATCTTTCTCCTTTTTGCTTTGGTATTAGAGCATTAGAAATTTTTTATCTTAGTGTATTTCTTGGATTTTGTTTGATACTTACTACAGGGTTTGGGAGTTTTAGATTCTTTTATTGCATTTACATATCATTTATTTCAAAAATACAAAAATATCTTATTTTTGGCATGTTTTGCATCATGCATTTGCATGGATTAGTACTTGCATTTAGGGTTTTCTTAGTTGAATAGTTATCAGGCCTTCATATAGGAAAATTTGCATTGAAAATTGAAGGAAATATTTATGCATCTCATGTAGTGGCATACCCTTTTCTTCATAATCAAAGACAAAATTGCACTTGGAATTGTTTGTTAGGTGTGCATATTTACTTCATTGCTGATTCATAACTTCACTAGTTGCATGACCATTTCCTTTGAGTAATCACAACCATAAAATAAACGCTTAATTTAAAATGAATTAAACTTTTTATTTGATAGTGGTGCATCAACAATCTTAGGTTTTTGAGTCTTGAAATAGGTTGTTGTTAGTAAATTTCTCGAAGACTACTAAACAAAACAAGTAGGTGTCTATATAGGTGAGGGAGAGAAATCCTTAGTATAATTAGTGTTCGCAGGAGGGTCCTCTTACAAAGGATTTAAGAATGAGGCAGCATACACATTTATACTAGGGATAGCCCCTTTCCACTATTTCTGTAGCGTCGGATATACTTCCAGGTTCTTCTTCGTATCTGGGGACTTTTGCGGTACCTTTGGTGCTTTTGAGTTTCAAGCTTTGTTACCCTTCCCATACGGTAGATCCCACCTGCTACTTTCCACCTGAGCATTGGTTGTATTGAGGTGGCCTTAGTTTCCCACCTAGGTATCATAGGGGGTACTTGTAGAGGTTATTTTGTGAGTTTCCTAGCCAGGTAAGGGTCGAAAAACACAATCTCTTTATGCATTGAAATTGAGGTCCACTATAATTGGTTACACACCTCCTCTTGTAGTGTATGGGAGTCTTGGACCTCTCCTAGGAAAGACATACTTGCTAAATTCAGGAGCTCATTTATCCTCCCTCTTGGCTTGTTTGCACTTGGCCTAGATTTTCTTAGGAGTGTGCTCTTTGTGCACTATATTGCTTTAGGGTTTGATATTGGTTGAGTATGTTTCTTTGGTGGATTCATCATGGATCAAGGTCTGGAACCCCACTGTTCTTGTCGTTTGGAAGGGATTTCTCCTTGTGGATATACCACTTCTCATTGAAACACGACTAGATATTCTAGGAATATTCATGCACGCTTTTATTCACAAACTGATATCATGAGTACTACATATGAGCACATGGAGATACCTCATTATTTGTCCTATGGGAGGGGGAATGTGACTCATATGAGTCCTGGGACTTTGGTTGAGACTGATCCTCATGGGACTGCTAGTTTTCACACTTCACAACCACAACTGTCATATTTTGAAGCTTCTTTTGTAAGGACTTCCTCGCGAAGATCAGGTGGAGAGACTCACCATATTTCTTATAGATCCAGGCCTTTTATATATGGCATGCCAGATATGATTGATAGTTTTCTGTCATCTTCCGTAGACCCTGGTAGTGGTCCTAGTGTTGTTCCTTGGGTAACTGCCATTCCTTTCCATGCTGATAGTTTTGTTAGTGGTCATATTGAAACTTCCACACCATTTGTGGTTGGATTTTCATACCCCTCATTTAGGAATAACACTGGGATTCCCTTCCACGGAGGTGACCCTATACATGTGAACATAGGAGGTACCTCTTATATTCCATCCTGTATTCCTTCATCCACCAGACATGTTCCTTCGAATGCATTTATTATGACACACCCTCCTCATAACCCACATGGTCCTTTGGGACAAAGGGATTATTATAACCATGTTGTTCCATCATCTTCCGGTACTTTTTTGTCGATAGTTTGTGTACCTTGTTATATACTTAGGGGGAAATCAGTTTACCAACCTTATAAATATGGTTATTCAGCACCTCACTCTCAAATAATTTTGAGTGATAAAATTTGAGTGCATCCTTTTATGGGTCATGCAGGAGGAGGTTACCATATGACTAGCCAAGGCCATGATATTTATAATCCCCAACCCTATATGTATCAATACTGTCAGGGAGCGTGGAATCCCATGGAAAAACCTAGGATCCCTTTCTTAGCTACATTGACCTTTCCTGACATATCGAGATTGACCAACGATCTGGTTTATCATGATCCAATGTGGCCGGTTGTTCCCGCAAAAATTCCTTCCGAAATTCCTAAATTTTAAGGTAAGGGTGGTGAGGACCTTGGAGAGCATGTTACCACTTTTCACCTATGCTGCTCTTTGAATTTTTTGAATCATGGTTCTATTCGTTTGATACTTTTTCAATGCACCCTCATAGGACCTACAGTGAAATGGTATATAGAGTTTCATGGGGGAACATATGGGACATTCAATGATTTAGCCTTGACCTTTTTGAACCACTTTCCACTAACAATATGTTACGATGCTAGTACCAAACTCTTGTCGACATTTTGGAAAGACAAATCCACACATATTTTTGATCACATTCAGGAGTGGCGTATATTGAAGAGGTTGATTAAGGACAACATTCCACCAATTTTTTTATTAGAATGATTCCTTAAGTATTTATTGCATTATATTGTGAAGGATGTTTCGACGCTCAGATTTATGAATGAGGAACATGCTATTTTCCAAGTTCATCAATTGGAATTGATTTACGATTAGTATGGGATATTATACAAGATTATCCCTAATGCACTGTAGTCTAATTTTGGTCCGAAGTTTAAACTTGGACCATATGTTGATGGCATTGTTAGTTCTGTGAGTACAAAATTCGTAGACCAGGTTATGAATCAAATGAAAAATTTATCTATTAACCATTTTGCGATTGGAAAAGCTACAACTTCATCCAAACCCACCCAAATGGTGAATGTACTTTTAGTACACTTGTAGGACCAAAAGGGTAACTAGTGTTGAAATATTGTAACTTCGAAGAATATTCTATATGTATCTTTTTGTGGTCCCCGATGGTCCTACTGGGAGAACCACTTGTATTACATTGTACCCCGATGCTCCTAATTGGAATATCTAATAAGAGTCATGAGGTAGTCCCCTCTAATTGTAAAGGTGGGTCATTAGCACCCCAGTGTGGTTACTTGAGCCTACATGTGTAACTCGAGCCTACATGATTTAACTCGAGCCTACATGTCAAATGAGTTAACTTAAGTGAACGGATGAATATAAATAGAGGTGTAGTGCTCCTCATTAGTGACACACACTCTCACTTGTGTAGCACATTAGTGGAGAAGAGAAGTAGATGGAGAAGGAGGAGGATCAGGCTTTGATCTCCTTGTTGGTTTTATATTTTATCTTTTTGGGGCATATATATTGAGGAAGATTTTGCTGGGTTTTTCCCTTTAGGGTTTTCCCAGGATAAATCTTTGTGTTTCTTTTGTATGGTTGTGCTTGTCTATCTTTCAGTGATCTTGTTTATATGCTTTTGTTATGAAATAAAATACTAATGTCTTAGCTAAGAATATGGAAATTTAACATGGTATCAGAGCTAACCTGAGAAGAAGACATTGTGCAGCTTCAGAAGCTAGGGATTGTTAATTTTTGTGTCTCTCTCCACAATCCATCAGCAAAAGTATGATAGGATGACTCTCCATTGAAGGGCGCATCTTTCTGTCGAAGCGGAATTCGATTCCGAGCATTTTCAATTTTCGATGTGGAAATTAGGGATTTCTACAGAAGAGGAATTTTTGAGTGATACCAGCATAGGATTGTTCTCCTCATCAAAACCGAATTTTAGAGACCTGGATCAAGAAATTTGGTTGGGTGAAACTCTGGGAAAGTCAAACCCTAGTTTGACCCCGAGCTAGAAAAACCCTAAATACTAAAACTGATACGTTTTGGTACATTCACTCTATTCCGAGATTGGTAGAGGATCAGGAGCTGAAAATTTCAAGGGCCAAAGATAAAATCCTGATGAAAATTGTGTCCACAATTCATCCTCATATTCGCTACATTCCAGGAGATATGTTCTCTCCAAGTTAGGGTTCCAGCCTCTTCCAGAATTCATCCCTAAACAGGACACCTGGGGAGAATTGCAATATCTTGGGCTACAGAGGTCCAAATGGAATTATGGAAGATGTTATATAAATTTAACAGACTTTAGTTTTGGTGTTCCAAATATCAGACTCAGAAGATGAACCAGTGACACGTGGAATTCCGTACAACTTCGTTGTTCTGAACAGTCCTGTAATAGGTCACCTTGGGAAAAGGATCATAAACACCAAAGGGTGAAACCAATTCTGATGAAACCTATGATGTTGGATCAGGGACATGCGAGGTTACCTTAGTAAAAAATTTCAGACACATAGGAGCATAAATTTCAGATATATCATAGAAACAATAACAGGCATTTCTACTGAAGAAATTGGAAAATTAGGGCTTCCTGTTCCGGGAGCTTCTATCCACTGTTTTCAGAAATGGAGTACATTGGACATATCCATTTGAAGAGATATATCTTTCTATCCAATAAGATCTGAAAGATTCCAAGTTTTTTAAATTAGGGTTTATGTGACAAACCCTAGATCAGCGAGCTTCGGAACCAAGACGGACACCTCAAATCGGTAAGATCTAATCCTTTGCTATTTTCATTTTAGGTTCTCACTTCAAAGTGATCTATCACATTAGCTTGATGATAAGCTTGGTGAAGTTGACAAATTCCAAGCCTAGAAGTATATGATCTCTTTGAATAAAATGGTTTGGACACCTACATGAGTATAGAGGTTCCAATTCAAGAGGGAGATGAGGCTAGAAGACTTACACAAGAAGAACTTGGTCAAGGCCAAGAAGATCATTGTTGATTCAGTCATGATTCAACTCGTACCACAAGTGTCTCCCCAAAGAAACTAAAGATGTTTGATTCCTTGACCAAGCTATTTGAAGATAAGAACTTAAATCAGAAGATGGCTTTGAGAAAAACAGTTGAAGAATGTGAAGATCCAGAATGCAGAAGTGGTGATAGCCACCTTGAATGGCCTCCCAGGATCATGGGATTCATTCATGCAAAGAATGTGTGTCAGAAGGAATTAATTACTTTCAACAGACTTTGGGAAGAAGAAGAAGCTCGATGGAAGCAATTGAAGATCAAGCTCTCACCATTCAAAGAAGATCCCTCAAGCGATGAGGAATATGAAGAACTCAATTCTTAAAGAACATCTTATCCATCTTATCATCTAGATAAGAAATGATGATTTCATGAATGAAGAAGATGATGAAGCAGAATGATCAAGAAGGAGTCTACCCACGAAATAAACAAAAGATAAGTATTCAATTGTCATTTAATGATATTGTTTTGTTATGCATTTGATTATATTCAGTTGATGTGTTATGCATGATAGATTGTTTGCATTAATGACTGTATACTACTAATATGCATGTGATGGGTAAGTAGCTCATGGTGCTATACAACTCTCCATTGCTACTTATCAAACCTCTTTGCTGACATATTGGATTAGTGCACAATCTCAATAATGTCATGGTGGAGATGGAAGGCATCTAGAAAGTTTATGTGAGATATGGATGAATGTTGTATTGACTAAACAGTTGCATGATGCATAAGAATTTGTCGTTATGCATATGTTTTATGAAATAGTTCTAACCATGCAACTAGTGCATTTGAATTGTAGGAAAGGTCATGTACAACCTCCTACAAGAAAAGAAGGATGAGACTTGTTCCGAAGAATAAGTGATGACAATTCAAGATTCACTCCAATAAACATGAATCTGAAGCTCCCAGGGTCAGAGACACCATGATGGAAGAAAGAGCTTTGGAGAGTGGTAGATCCACCTTGAAGGATGAAGACCACCATGGGTACAAGAGATAACTCAAGATGAAGAAAAGAATGCTATGAAAGAAGATATGATCAAATAAT
This sequence comes from Pseudotsuga menziesii, assembly GCA_001517045.1. NCBI lineage: Eukaryota > Viridiplantae > Streptophyta > Pinopsida > Pinales > Pinaceae > Pseudotsuga > Pseudotsuga menziesii. The sequence continues at coordinate 112,398 of LPNX010431485.1, read as the reverse complement.
AAAAGTTGATCATGGGGAATGATGTATATGATATGATGGAACAAGTGTACAAATCAAGGTTCATGATTCTCCCTAGAAAGAATAGACTATGACATAACATACTCTATTGACCAGTATATATCAAGCATAGAACCACCTGTACAGAATGAAGAGGGAAGATGATACTCCACTTCAGGGGGAGTGACTACAGAAAATTATATCTGAGTTCGACATGGTACGACATGATGGATAGCTTTGTGATGGATCAAGACTTTACCAAGAGTAAAGTGGGTTCCAACCTTCAAGGTTGAATGCAGAAGACTAGGATATGTTGATGACCTGAGAAGACAAACTCATAGAAGATGTTGTGATACTAGAATGATGTTTGGGATATAGTACTCAAACCGGAAAGCAAGAATGTGGTATCTTCCAAATGGATTTCCAAGATAAGATATGTTGCTGATAGAAGTAAGGTAAGAGTTGTGGCTAGAAGTTTCTGTTAGTAAGAGGGAATTAATTCTGAAGAGACACTTACTCCAGGTAGAAAGGTACACTTCCTTCAAAACTATCATGGTAGTTTCTTCCATGATGAAGTAAAGACAAGCCTTCCTTAATGGTATGATTGAGGAAGAGTCTTACATCGAATAGTCACGAGGATTTGAAGTTGAAGACAGAAGGAATGAAGTATGCAAGTTGAAGAAGGCCTTCTATGGCCTGAAGCAAGCTCCCAAAGCTTGGTATGGAAGAATAGATAGTTTCCTAATAAGCATGGGCTTTGCCAAGAGTAAATTCGATCCTAACCTTTCCTACAAGGTTGTAGAAGATGTACCTGTCATTCTATTACTATATGTGGATGACTTATTCTTAACAGGGAATGAGAAACAGATCATGGAAAGCAAGAAGGAACTAGTAGAAGAATTTGAGATGAAAGACCTTGGGTTAATGCATTATTTCCTAGGTCTGGAAGTATGGAAAAGTTCAGAAGGAATATTTCTCAACCAAGGAAAGTATGTGGTAGAGATATTGAAGAGATTCAATATGTTGGAATGCAAAGTCATGGCCACACCCATGGACTCCAACCTGAAGCTGTTAGCTGATGACTCATTAGAGTTAGTGGATGTGACTCACTATAGACAGATCATTGAGTCATTGATGTGCTTAACAAATACCAGACTAGACATTTGTTTTACTGTGAACACCTTAAGTCAATATCTTTTTCAACTAAGACGGGTTCACCTAGTAGCTGCAAAACATGTGATGAGATATCTAAAAGGGACTATAGACTTTGGTATATACTATGATGGTAGCCATGAGTATAGATTGTATGGCTACACAGATGCAGATTGGGCTGGAAGTATCTCAGACAGGAAAAGTACATCAGGTAGATGCTTTTGTTTGAGGTCTGCTATGAGTTCATGGTTTAGCAGGAAATAGTCCAGTGTTTCTCTTAGCACGGTTGAAGCAGAATACATAGCAGATTGCTCTACTAAGTTGTAAAGCCATATGGCTTCAGAAGCTAATATCAGGTCTCTTTGACCTGAAGATGGACACTACAATGATTCTATGTGATAAACATAGTTGTGATGACAAAGAACCCTGTGTTCCGACATAACACGTAGAAATCCGGTATTTCTACTTACAAGATAAGATGCAGATGATGGTGATTCCGTATTTCTATACTGAATATAGAGATGATGATGTTTCAGTATTATCATACTGAATATATAGATGACGATGATTTCAGTATCCCCATACTGAAGATATAGATGATATTTCAGTATTTACATACTGTAGATACAGATGATGGTGATTTAGTATTTATATACTGAAGATATAGATGATGATGCTTTTAGTATTCACATACTGAAGATACAGATGGTGATAGTTCAGTATTCACATACTGAAGATGTAGATGATGATGGTTTGGATGATGATGTACTGACGAAGCCTCTACCTCGAGTAGAGTTCGAACACTTTCGAGACAAGCTTGGTGTGGTTCGAAAAGATCTTCCCCGAAAGGGGGAGTAGTGATATTGCAGTGGGATTGTATCATCCTTGGGCACTTTCCCTAAAGTGATCCGGAGACCTCGGTCTTCGAGAATGAAGAGGGATTGTATCATCTCGGGACATCTTTCCATAATAGATCCGGTGACCTTGGTCCTCGAGAACGTGGTGGGATTGTATCATCCCTGGGCACTTTCCCTAAAGTGATCCGGAGACCTCGGTCTTCGAGAATGAAGAGGGATTGTATCATCCCTGGGCACTTTCCCTAAAGTGATCCGGAGACCTCGGTCTTCGAGAATGAAGAGGGATTGTATCATCCCAGGACATCTGTCCATAGTAGATCTAGTGACCTAGGTCCTCGAGAATGTGGTAGGATTGCATCATCCTTGGACATAGTCCTAAAGTGATAGGGAGTGATTATCCTGTAATTGTATCCAGTGGCTTCGGTCATCGAGAATGTGGTAGGATTGCATCATCCTTGGACTCAAGTCCTAAAGTGATAGGGAGTGATTATCCCGTAATTATATCCGGTGACTTCAGTCATCGAGAATGTGGTAGGATTGCATCATCCTTGGACTCAAGTCCTAAAGTGATAGGGAGTGATTATCCCGTAATTGTATCCGGTGACTTCGGTCGTCAAGAATGTGGTAGGATTGCATCATCCTTGGACTCAAGTCCTAAAGTGATAGGGAGTGATTATCCCATAATTGTATCCGGTGACTTCGATCATTGAGAATGTGGTAGGATTGCATCGTCCTTGGACTTAGTCCTAAATTGATAGGGATTGATTCTCCCGTAATCAATCCGGTAACTTCGGTTGTCGAGAATGGGGTGGGATTGTATCATCCCTGGACTTTAAGTCCAAAAATGATCCAAATATTTTTTTGTCTTTGAGTTGTTGATTGCAGGTTGTTGCTGATGATGATGATGCCATACTGATCGAAATATCAGAGTATGATGATGATGACATACTAATCGAAAGATCAGAGTATGATGATGATGACATACTGATCTAAAAGATCAGAGTATGATGATGACGCAGTATGATTATGATGTTTCTGATCGAAAGATCAGAGTATGATGATGATGTTTCTGATCGAAAGATCAGAATGTGATGATGATTATGATCGACAAATCAGAATATGATGATGATGATGTTGCTGCTGAATCAAAAGGGCAAAGTGTTGATGATGATATTGTTGATCGAGAGATCAAAGTACTGAAGATGTTGCTGCTGATCGAAAGGTCAAGGTGCTGAAGATGTTGTTGCTGATTAAAAAGTCAAAATGATGAAAATGTTGCTGATCGAAAGGACAAAATACTGAAGATGTTGTTGCTGATAGAAAAGTCAAAGTGTTGAAGATGTTGCTGATCGAAAGGTCAAAATGTTGAAGATGTTTTTGCTGATCGAACAGTCAAAGTGCTGAAGATGTTGCTGATCGAAAGGTCCAAGTGCTGAAGATTTCGTTGCTAATTGAAAGATCAAAATGTTGAAGATGTTGTGGATCAAAGACTGAAGATGTTGCTGATGATTGAATATGAAGACTACATGATGTTGAAAAGCTTCCAATGATTTATAGATGTGTTACCTTGCTGATGTTGATGATGTCCCCTATCTCTACTCTTGTTGTTGTTGATGTTGCTGTAGAATACCCTTCTCGTTAAGGGGGAGTGTTGAAATATTGTAACTTCGAAGAATATTCTATATGTATCTTTTTGTGGTCCCCGATGGTCCTACCGGGAGAACCACTTGTATTACATTGTACCTCGATGCTCCTAATTGGAAAATCTAATAAGAGTCATGAGGTAGTCCCCTCTAATTGTAAAGGTGGGTCATTAGCACCCCAGTGTGGTTACTTGAGCCTACATGTGTAACTCGAGCCTACATGATTTAACTCGAGCCTACATGTCAAATGAGTTAACTTAAGTGAACAGATGAATATAAATAGAGGTGTAGTGCTCCTCATTAGTGACACACACTCTCACGTGTGTAGCGCATTAGTGGAGAAGAGAAGTAGATGGATAAGGAGGAGGATTAGGCTTTGATCTCCTTGCTATTTTTATATTTTATCTTTTTGGGGCATCTATATTGAGGAAGCTTTTGCTAGGTTTTTCCCTTTAGGGTTTTCCCAGGATAAATATTTGTGTTCCTTTTGTATGGTTGCGCTTGTCTATCTTTCAGTGATCCTGTTTATATGCTTTTGTTATGAAATAAAATACTAATGTCTTAGCTAAGCATATGTAAATTTAACAACTAGAAGCTCGTACAAAATAAGAAGAAGGGAAGAAACAATAGGAGAGGTGGGAATAGGAAGGAGTACCCTAACAACTATAAGAACAATGCAGATGTTGGGGGGGACAAGAATTCTAAATGGAAGGTTAAATTCCATTGTAATATTTGTGGGGGAGACCATATTACTTACTTGTTCCCTTGTATCGATGAAGCCTCGAAATTCATTGCATAGATCCTAGTTGTGTTAATGGATCCTTTACCTCATAACCAAGATATTAATTAGAGGAATGTGGACTCTCAAAGTGGTTCTGGTGGGAATCAAAACCTGTGGAATGCTAAATGTGGCCACGGTTGTATCAACATGATGTCGACCTCTAATGTTGTGGCGCATGCTAAATATCATGGTTCGTCGCATCACAATATGGCGAAAGAGCTTGCACCTCATGAGGTTCCTTTGCATATTAACAAGCTTGAGCTTATACCTTGCATTACTAAAGGAGTCCTAAATCACTTGGGGCACAATCCTAATTCCCACGTTGCCCAACACTATTCTATTATCAAGGATTTGGGTCAGACTCCTTGTGCGATGTTATCTCTCAAAGTCCTTCATACTTGCCCTTCGCAGAGAAAGGCCTTATTGACTACCCTTGGGATAGTCAATTCTCATCCTTCCATAGTGATTAGATTTGAAACCCATGAGGCCCAACCTCACTTTCCTTACCATGTGTATTTTTAGTCCATATGGATTTTTTAGTCCAAGGAGATCCAAGTGAGATACCACCACTCACCTCTAGGCCACTTTACAATGTAGCTTTCTCAAGCCTTATAAATACTTCCTTACATGCAATACCATGGGACAATACCATAGGTCACCAAATACCATTGGAAATCAATACTATGGAAAAATAACATGACCTATAATAGAACAAGTTCCCAAACCATGTGCTACACCTCAACCATGTTTGACTCATTCCTAAGTCAAGGTTAACCCTAATAGTAAGGCCATTTTTTGATGCAGTTTCGCTAAGCCTTAATGGATTTTTATAATTTTTGAGCCTATTCGTGCCTTTGGAAGGTATATATCTTGACTAGCATGTAGGATAAGATTCAATTTTGCTTGCATTTTTGCATTATCCTATGACCATATCTCATAAAACTTAGGTATGATCCCACTTTTAATGACACAGAACCTTCGAGTTTCTTCTAGAAGTGTCATTATTTAAGTGGTAGGGATTTCCCGACCATGGGTCCCTTAGTTAGAGCTTGCTATGTCATTTGGTGCCCATGTTGAAGCATCTCATTAGGTATGGGAGTTCCTTGTAGTCCCTCCATGTATTCAAGTGGAAAACTCTTGCTCCTTATGATCTTGTTTGTTGACTATCTCCAATAGGGACTACCTTTTTTTATCAAGTTGTAAATGCATTGCATTCAACTACGTGCCTTATTAATCCTAATGCGATCTCCCTGCTTTAGTATTATAAGCCAAATTTATTGAGAGTGTCTCAATCCTATCCAAATAGATTCTACTATTTATCCTTTGCATATTGATCACCCTTCACCCTAGAGGAAACATCCCCCGAGTGTCCTTATATTGCATGCGTTTCTTTGCATTGAGCATAGGTATGTTCCATGTAATATCCTTGATCTGATGTACAGATCAGAATATTAGCTTGCTGCAATTTGTTTAATTAAAATTTATGAAATTAAATTGAACAAATTGCAGAAAGATAATATTCTTATCTATACATCAGATCAGGGATATTACAGTGGTATCGGAGCACTTTCCTCCACTTCTATGGAAAGAAGTCTCTCTGTTGACTAACATTGCAGATCAGTAAGTCAAAATTGCAACCATGAGGTTGCTACCAGTGATTGAAGAAGAAGAGTTGATCTATGTTAATGATGGATTGCAAATTTCAAGAGACCATGATGTTTACTTTTGTGAAAATGAGGAGTATGAATACAAAATGGTTGAACCACCAATGGCTAATCCTAAGAAGGATTTAGCAAAGATGATAGATGCCATTGAAAACTTGCCTCACCACTACAAAGAGTATCTTGCATTGGGAAAAAATATTTGTAAATTCATTCCTTTCAAATAATATTTTTATTTCAGATTTGGATTTAAGCCCAAGGATGTGGATGAGAATTATTTCAATGGCAGCAAATCATCCGTAGAGGAACCAAGTGGTTCCAACTATGTGAGTAAGGAAGAAAAAAGAGAATCCAAAAGAGAAGATGCAGAAAAGACATCTATTGGTCCAAGCATTATGAGATTGTTTGGGTGTTCTTCTAGTAGATCTTCCAAAATTGGTGGTAGGAGTAATATTCTAGAGAGTGAAGTTTCATCAACTTTATTGGAAAATAAAGAGCCACTGGAAAACCACCCTTCAAAGGAGAAGGTCATAAAATTTCCAGAGGAAGAAACATGTAGTGCTTCTAATGGAAGTATTGATGAGGAAAAAGAAGGGCATGTTGGTCCAAACCATCCGGATGGGAAGGATGAAGAGGAGGATGAGATCCCAAATCCATTCTCAATCCTAGAAAAAGGATATGATTCACTTAGTCCTTCAAGTGATAAAGGAAAAGAAAAGATCCATAAGGTGAAGTTCAAATCACCACAAGGTGGTTGCATAGGTGAAGGAGTTGAAGATGAAGGCACTTCAATTTTTTGGGTGGGTGATCTCCAAATCTCAAGGTTTTGGATCATGTATGGGTGGTGAAACATCTTTTGGATCAGATCCAAAATACGTACACAAATCAGATTTACAGCCACCTCCTGATCCACATAATGAGGAAGAAAACAAGGCCACATCGCTCAAGTGTGAACCAGGAAATTTGGTGGAGGTGTAGGCCACCAAAGTATATGCACATAAAGATGGGAAGATGAAGAAAATGGATGGTAAAATCTATTATTTTTGCAGCAGCCATATACACCTGCAACCATCTGGTCCTTGGGAGGATAAAAAGTCTTCACACCTTTCATGTTTCATGGAAGAAAATGTTTTGGGTATAATGGAGGGACCTGATCTAGAGGACAACCATGAGGGAGGAGCAGATTTGCAGGTGTTTGTAAAGAGCCCTGATGAAGATTATTTTGGCCAAGCACCTGTTGGTATGCAGAATGGCATAAAGGAGTTCTTAGCTATGAGAAATATGGATGAGGAAATTCAAGTGAATCAACAAGCAAACATGATCATCTATTCAAGGATTGGGTAACTAAAAATATCACAGAAATAGAGGATAAAATATGTACTATAATTGCTTGCACCGATGAAGGGTTGTCTAACACATATGCTTGGGAAGAGACACATTCTGACAACCCCTTATGGATGGTATAATATGATCTAGAGGAGGTGGCTGATCACATTCCATATGGATCAGAAAACAAAATTCCTTGTTCATCCATTGATTGGGTGGATAGAGACACCTTGGGAATGAAGATCATGGGAGGTAAAGAGTTTAATTTCTGCAATAAATCCTTTGGTGTGAATGGCATTGTCTTGACACATTGGAAGCCATAAAGACTTAATTTGCAGCCATTGGATACATTCCATACACATGCACATGAGGAACATTCTAAATTTTTTGTGCTTAAGGAATTTTGGGATGCAGATGATGAGTTCCAAGCAAATGGACATTTCCTGAGAAAGGATGAATTTTCTCATGGAAGGAGTCCTCTTTTCAGTGAAGAGTCAAAAGAGATCCCTTGTGTTGGATCAGTCCATGATGGGTTTGATGCATCTGCACCTTTGGTGGACACATTTTTTAGAGGATTGTTTTACTATAAATCAGTCCACACTTCTAATTCAGTAGGCACACATAGGGATGAAAATCGGGTGAAGGTATTTTTCCTATTGATGCCACACGAGGAGAAGGAGGCTCCCACATATTCCATTAATGAATTAATGGTTCATCCATGTGGTATCAAAATTTCACCATTCCCTTTCTGTGTGTACAAGAAACATCAGGGGAATCTATTTGATGTCTTCATCATGCATGGTTATGCATGGAAGTTCCAATTGAGTAAGTTTGGTGGAACAATTAGCATAATGTTGAGTTTTTGCACTAGAACAAAGATAGCAGATGAGGAATTTCATGTCTGTTGGGATAATTTTAAAAATTTCCAATTTTCCATGGGGAGAGATGAGCTTTCGGTATGGTGGTATGATTTTCATAACCTTATTTTCATCCTCTACAATGATAAAATTTTGTTGTTTTTACTGATAGGTGGAAGGAGGCAGATAAAACCATGGGATCCAGGCATTCTTAGGAATGATGGATTTCAAAAGGTGGCAGAAAAATTTGGGTCCTTATAGAGGAGGTAGTGGGACCTGAGAACTCTACTCATTTACCTTAACTGGGTTGGCAATATTGCTAAAGGAAGTGGTATTAGAGAAATGCCTATGATCAGAGTGGTGCAGCAAAAACATGGTGGGAAAATTTGCAGCACTCTGTGGTGCTTCTGCTTGAGGACAAGCAGATTTGGGAGGGGAGGACTGTTATGTCACCTCAATTTGACCATTAAAAGTGTTGAAATTGCTAAAGTTATTATGGGCTCAAATTGACATTAATTATTCTTTCTAGGAAAAAAATCTTGCTAATAATTATTTTGAGGCATGCATTTAATTTTATTTCATCCTTTTTATTAATTATGCAATTAAATGATGTGGAAATAAACTTGCCAATTTAGGAGGGCACATTGGGGACAATTCAACTTTCCTTGGTGAAAAATAAGAAACTCCATGACAAAAGCAATTAAGAAAATAAAGGGAAAGCTCCAAAAAGTAGAAGAAAAGTAGATAGAAATACAAGTAGGAAAGTTTTGAAAAGGTAGGGTGAATTTGCCTCTTAGAGAACTCACAAAAGATGTAAGGAGAAAAGAAGGAAAATTTTTTAGAAGGAAAGAACAATTTCCTTATGAGCCAGGAAAAGTAGAATGTTGTCATAACACAAAAGCAACATCTTTAACTAAGGGAGGGCACAGTTTCTAAATGCAATGGATTATTTGGACTTGGAAACAATTCCACATGGTCCTACTTTCCAAATTTCCCAAAGGAGGTGCTTAAGTGGCTAGGTTTAAGGAACCCATGGGGTTGACTTGCTCTCACAGGTCACCATTGACCTCCACTTGCTAAACAGGTCATCCATAAAGGCTATTAAAGGTGAATTCAACCACATTGCTTCAGTTTGGTTGATGATTTGATTGTTGAATGCTTATGTGAGAATTACTTCTGAGTGTTGTGCCTCAAACTACTGGGAGATGAGCCCCATCCTTCCATTCCCCTCTCCTTCCATCTCCTTATCTTCCATTGAAGGTGTGGAGCACTAGCTTGCAAACATTGAAGGATTATCAGGGTTATTTGCAACCTCCATCAAGTTCAGGTCGAGCTCCAGTGAAGCCCATGCTTCACCTATGCTCACAACCCCTTTCTGGTCATGATCTGGGCTTCCTACCCCTTATTTTTGGAGAATCCTTGTAATGGTCAATCCATTATGTAATTACTATTTTGTAGTGTCATAATATTATGAAAATTACATTTATCAGGTCGAAACATCTCTTCCCACAAAGAATCGTGTCTCAGTTTTTCCAATAAGGCCTATTTTATCAATGTATGGGGGAAAAAGAATAAATATGAGCCATATAATAAATATTCCATGCTGGGGAAGTGATTGAAGAGATTTTTCATATTTAGAAAGCTTATATTTACCTCTTTTACAATTCTTATGTTTTACAGAAATGAATTTAAGATGATTTAACTGCTCCTTTTAGACCCTACCTAGATTACTAGAATTACTAAAAATGATGTAAAACAAGTTCTGTTAACTAAAAATGATCCCTGTTAGTTCCTATGGGTCAATAATAGGCCCACCTTCCCATACCTAGCTCCATAACTTTCCCTTGGCTAAAACTGCTAAAAAAACCCAAATCCATCCAAATCTTCTCAGAACCTTCCAGAACTCTAGAAAATTGTCCAAAACCTTTAATTATGTTATATTAATGCTGGAACAACCCTCTACAAGTTTCTAGAATCCCCTGGTTGAAACAGACCGAACTACCCTCCTTAATTTCACGGTTTGGCTGCCCAAAAGCATGGTAGTAGGTTTCCACGAAGAGGATTCTGAACCCTAAATGGCACCAAATCTAAATGTGATAGGGGAGAGGGAATTCCATGTCTGAATGTCTATGGTTTCTTCCCACTGAAATTTCCCAGAAGAATTCCCCAATTTTCCCAGTCTCAGAAGGTTTTCTATGAATTAATTCAACTTCAGAATTTTTAATTTAAAATTTGCAGCAAGTTAATATTATGATCTGTACATCAGATCAGGGATATTACATTCCACCACTTGGAACTTGTTTTATTTCCTGTGACACTTGTTTCCTCTTTTTCACCTGGTGAAATCCTTGATTCTAGTAACCAAGAGGCTAAGAAGAAGAAGAAAAGGAAGAACAAATGGAAGAAAAATAAGCAAGGTGGAAATCAACTAGCCACTGTTAATTAAGCTAGGAATGTTGAGAAACCCATGAACATAGGTCACAAACCCAAGTTCCCTTGTAGGTTTTGTAAGGATGACCACCTTCTTATTCATTTCCTTGGTATTATCAAGGTCTTAGAAGTGTGGTCCAAATATTCCGAAAAACCTATGTCACCAACATCTACAGGTCATGGTAATGATGTTCCATCAACCCATATTAACGAGGTTGAGGGGAAAACGGTAAAGTTGGTTTTCATGGCCGGTTGCATGCAGAGATTTATTCACATACCATTTCCCTTGTATGGATGAAGCTTCACAATTGTTTGAAGAAATTGCGTCTTCCTAGAAACGACCATCAACAACTTTCCATGAGTCCATTCCTGACCAACCATTGGTCGATGAAGTGGTTGATATGATCCCATATTCGTTCTATCCCACCCTTCCTTTGGAGGGTGAAACAAATAACACTAAGGTTTTTCTTATCACTTCATATTCTTCTAGATAAGGGGGAATTTCACTCGTTTCAATGGAAGCCCCTCCCAGTACGAAGGTCATTTACTTTAATTATAATAAGGTGGTAGAGCCTCCTTTTCCTTCCTGCATACCTTTTCAAATCATCATGTGGTATTGTGATAAGGAAATATTTTGAAATATCATAGATGAAGGTGATTCTCTTAGTATTGTATCCTCAACTACTTGGTAAGCTATAAGTTCTCCTAAGCTTGTTCTAACCACTAATAATCTATTGTATTTTAACAAAATATACAATGAACCTTTAGGGATCCTTCCTCAACTGTACATCACTCTAGGAGGAAAAAATATTTGTATCGATGTTTTAGTATTTCAATTCCCCTTAGATTTTAATTTTCTCCTTCAGTGGGACTATATCTACCCTGTGAAAGTTGTTGTGTCCAAAATCTTTTGAGTGATGTAGTTTCCACATAAAAGAAACATAGTGACAATCAATTAGATTTTGTTTGATAGTCCTGATCATTGTATAACTACTGACCTTTTGAATTCCCTAAATGTTCCTTGTATGCAAGTGGTATCCCCCCCACCACAAGTTAATTATGTGGCATCATGCCCTATTCCTTCAACTACTGATGAGAAAGAGAATCTTTATGTTTTACTTCTCTTAACTTAGATTTAGTAATTGACATGGTGGACTTGTCAATGGGGGCATTGGATCCTAATAATCCCCCCATTTTTCTTATCGACTTTCTTTACATATTGTATTCTTTTGAAAGTATCATTCTTCCATTTGATTAATACATCCTAGAAGAGATGTCCAATCCCTATGAGCATAATTTCCTTTTTGTGTCAAACCCGTTAGAAAATGAAACAAATCCCCATTCCATTGAGTTGAGTATTCCACCTAATTTAGTACATAAACCTTCATTTCCTCTGTCTATGTCACGTGATCCTCCTTCCTCTTTCTTTGGTGAACACATTACTATTAGTACCCAAGATTGTCATTAGGTGAGGCATAAGAGTTGGAGAAAGAAGAGAATCTTAGGAGGAATGTATCCAACCTATTTACATTATGTTGGAGTTAATCCACTTAATAATTATGCTGGGGGCATGTACCAAACTCTAGACATAATATTGGGAATAAATATTCCAATGGGTCTCATTTCTATCATGGTTTATTTTGAGTTTCAATATCGTTAACAAATTAAAAAATCATTTTGAGCATAGTTCATTCTTTGTTGCAAGCTCGTTAAATGATGAATCAGATACCCTGGTTAAAACATGAAAACATGTTTTGAGCTTGTTAAAAATAGTAAGATGGTATTGACCTTACTTTTCACTTTTTTCATGCTCTGGTTAAAACATGAAAAAAAAATTGAGCTTACTTTTAACTTTTTTGTGCACTGGTTAAAACATGAAAAAAATTGTGAGCTTACTTTTTACCCTTTCTGTGCTCTGGAATAAAAAATGAAAAAGATTCTAAGTGCTTTTGATACCTTAGTTGTACTATGGTGCATGTGGATGGAAGGGGTTAAAGTATAGGTAATGGTAATTAGAAAGTAATAGGTAGGGTAGAGGCGATGAGTAGTGTTTATGCAGGTGTCCCGGTGCTGCTGTGTAAAAGTTGAGACCGTGGATGGAATTAAACAGATTATGGTGTTTTAGATAAAAAATTTGTATGGGCCCCCTTGTATTGAAAGAAGGTATGGATTAGTTGGGGAGAAAGGGTTTAGTTAAAGTGAATAGATTGTGAGTGGCTTAGTTCCATATGTTCATTTTTTCCTAAAGGTTGGTGGACTAAGAAACAAGTGTGTCGAGCTTAGTAAACTAGTGTGTAGAGAACTGATAGCTCCTCAACTATGTAGAAATTGACAACCTGAGAGATTTGATGTAGATATTTATATATTGAGAAACCTTAGTTCTTATACCATGTAGAAATTGAGGCTCTAATACCTTGTGGAACATGAGATGAAGATCTAGATACAAGAGATTTCTCACAAGCATGCACAAGAAAGAAAATAGAGAGAATAATAATGATACGGAATACAAGAGAAGTGGAGAATGATCCATAAATATTTCCATGTAATATTGATCAACATAGTGTGAATAAATAATGCATCCCTCATAGGTAAAATCAAGTTTCTTAGGAGACAATGCATGCTAGCTCATAAAGCATGATTACTAAATATGATAAACACCCATAGGTGACTAAAAAACTTTCCAAATGTATCAAGGACCTCATGAATAATGAGTGGGTTCTCATGAGTGATGGAAAATCATGTGAATCATGGAATCTGGAGAGAAGATCATGGAGGATGGGTCGACAACAAAAGATAACACTTTCCTAGTTGACTAGCATTACCTTATCAACTGAAAAGTAGGATAAAAGTAGTATAAAGATAGAATCTATAGTAATGCACAGTTACTAATCTAAGCAATCAATAAAGTAGGAAGGATCTATCTAGAATCAAGATAAAGGTGCTCTTGGGGTATATATGGCAAGTGTTGACCAAGTGGTGCAAGTGGATGCCAACTATCTAGTCTAGTGGATAGGAAATTAAACATAAATTATTAAATATTCGTATCTAAAGTATGGAGCGGGTTTTTAATATTCCAAAACCATATTGGGTTGTAATTACCTTGCTACTCATTGTGAAAAAATATGATTTATAAGAAATTATAAAAAAATTAAATAAAGGTAACGTCGGCTTGGGATCATAGAAATAAATCCTTTATGGTGCTATAAATTTGAGCATTGAATATTCTTACATTGGCTGGTAGTTGAAAGTGCATGAGGTATGAGCTGACTTGAGTTAAGGGGCATTCAGTTTTTATATATTGTTTAATTTTGGTTTGAGTTTTTTCTATGTTGTGCAGATCGTTCTTTTATTCAAATTAAGGTTGGTCTTGGTCGAAGTTATAAATCCATCCTACATACTTAAAAATAATGCAAATGGACAAGCTCATGTTTTTTGAAGAGAAGGAATGTTCAATATGGTGGTAGGAATTACCTTATTTTTTGAAAAATGATATATTTCCCTGGTTACCCTTAGATTCTCTGTGCATATTTTCAGTGATATGCAGTGAATAGAATGCTCTATTTTTTTCCACAAAATTTATAACTAATAGATGGGTGAAGGTGATTCCTAATCTAACTCCATTTATTATATTCTCTAGTGTAGTGCGAAGCCCAACTTTCCATCGATGGGTTATAGTTTCTTCATGCGAACATGGAAGACCTTTGTTTCCTTTAACTTTCTGCAACGAATGGAACAACCAAACCCAAACCTTCTAACTTAGATACTATGAATGAGTTGGCATCTTCTTGGTGGGTTCTAGTGATCTATTGAGCTCCTCTGCGTATGGTGTCTGCAATCCTCTCACTAGAAATTTGTTACATATAATGTTTATTACCATTTTTCAGGTCTCTATTACAATATAGAGAAACACAAATATAATTATGAACAACTATACATTACTATTCACCTATATCTAGGTATAGATTCTCTAAATATATTTTTTTGGAGTATAAAATGTTTGACTAAGAGAAACACATACAAAAACCATTAGATTTCAATAGTCCCTAATTGAAGGAAAGATATACAATGGATGCCATGTCTGCTGAAGTTATACAGTTAATAAAAGGTTGTGATCGTTCAACAAAATCATTGTGGAATATAAATAGGAAAGGTGTGAAGTACTATGATATAATTGATATCGACTTAAGAACAAAGAGAGAGTAGTTTGATATATTAGATTACAATGTGGTTGTACCAAAAGGAAAGATAACATGCATTAGATTTCATTCGCCATGCTATTTTCTTGCTACAAATGTCTTTGTGCTTGTGCTAGAAAGAAAGATAACACCTGTTAGCTTTTATTCATTGTGCAATGTTATTTTAATAAATATTGTTATGCTTATGATAGAATGAAGTCTAACATGCGTTATATTTCCTTAATGGTGCAATGTAGTTGTACTGGTAGAAAATCTAATGTGTGTTAGATTTCATTCACATGCCATGTTGGTGTTAGAAATCCCCTTGTGGTAGTGCTAGAAGGAAAGATAACATGTGTTATCTTTTGTTCATAGTGCAACGTCGTTGTAATATATGGGAGTGTGGTTGTGCTAGAAGGAAATCTAATTCACGCTACATCTCCTTCATGGTGCATTGTATTTTATAGTAATGTAGTTGTTCCGATAGGAAAACTAGCATGAGTTATATTTCATCCAATGCAATGTTGTTGTTATAAATTCCCTTGTGGTTGAGATAGAAGGAAATATAACACGCGTTAGCTTTCCTTTGTTGAATTTTTAATGGTTATATCAGATCTTAAAACATTTAGCATCATAACAGCATAACCATATGCCAAAAGATCACTGAAAGATAGACAAGCACAACCATACAAAAAGAACATAAAGATTTATCATGGGAAAACCCTAAAGGGAAAAACCCAGCAAAAGCTTCCTCAATATAGATGCCCAAAAAGATAAAAGGTAAAACCAAAAGGCTGATCAAAGACTGATCCTCCACCTTCTCCAACTACTTCTCTCTCCTTCACTAATGCACTTACACAAGTGAGTGTGTGTGTTCCAAATGAGGAGCGCCACACCTCTATCTGTATTCATCCGTTCACTTTAATAATTAAATCCAACATGTAGGCTCGAGTTAATCATGTAGGCTCAAGTTACACATGTAGGCTCAAGTAACCACATTGGGGTGCTAATGACCCACCTTTACAATTAGAGGGGACTACCTCATGACTCTTATTAGTTCTTCTGATTAGAAGCATCAAGATACAAAGTAATACAAGTGGTTCTCTCAGTAGGACCATCGGGGATCACAAAAAGGTACATATAGAATATTCTTTGAAGTTACAATATTTCAACAGTCCCCCTTAACAAGAAGGGTATTCTACAACAACATCAACAACAACAATAGTAGGAGAGAGATAGAGGACATCATCAACATCATCAGGGTAACACATCTATAAATAATTGAAATATTTTCAATATCATGTAGTCTTCATCTTCAATCTTCAGTCTTCAGCAACATCAACACTTTGACCACTTCAATCAGCAGCAACTTGACCTTTCAATCAGCAGCAACATCTTCAGTACTTTGACCTTTCGATCAGCAACAATATCTTTAGCACTTTGAACTTTTGATTAGCAACAACATCTTCAGCACTTTGACCTTTCGATCAGCATCAACATCTTCAGCACTTTGACCTTTCGATCAGCAACAACATCTTCAACACTTTGACCTTTCGATCAGCAACATTATCATCATCATATTCTGATCTTTTGATCAGTAACATTATCAATTATCATCATCATATTTTGAACTTTTGAATAGCAACATCATCATCACACTCTGATCTTTCAATCAGTATGTCATCACCATCTGACTCTGATCTTTCGATCAGTACATCATCATCATCATACTCTGATATTTCGATCAATACATCATCATATTCATACTCTAAGATTTCGATCAGTATGTCATCATCACCATACTCTGATCTTTTGATCAGTACGTCATCATCATCATATTCTGATCTTTCAATCAGTATGGCATCATCATCATCAGCAACAACCTGCAATCCATAGCTCAAAGACAAAAAAATTCTTTGGATCAATTTTGGAATTAAAGTCCAGGGATGATGCAATCCCACCACATTCTCGACAACCAAAGTCACCGGATTGATTACAGGAGAATCAGTCCCTATCACTTTAGGACTAAGTCCAAGGATGATGCGATCCTACCACATTCTCAAGGACTGAAGTCACTGAATTGATTACAAGAGAATCAGTCCCTATCACTTTAGGACTATGTCCAAGGATGATGCAATCCTACCACATTATCAAGGAATGAAGTCACCGGATTGATTACGGGAGAACCAGTCCCTATCACTTTAGGACTAAGTTCAAGGCTGATGCAATCCTACCACATTCTCGAGGACCGAAGTAACCGGATTGATTATGGGAGAATAATTCCCTATCACTTTAGGACTAAGTCCAAGGATGATGCAATCCTACCACATTCTCGAGGACCGAAGTCATCGGATCCATTATGGACAGATGTATCGAGATGATACAATCCCTCTTCATTCTTGAGGACTGAGGTCCCCAGATCACTTTAGGGAAATTTCCCAGGGATGATACAATCCCACTTCATTCTCAAGGATTGAGGCCACCGGATCTCTTTAGGGCAGGTGCCTAGGGATGATACAATCCCACTGCAACATCACTACTCCCCCTTTCGAGGAAGGTCTTTCTGGACAACACCAAGCTTGTCTCGAGAGTGTTCAAACTTTACTTGATACAGAGGCTTCATCAGCACATCATCATCTAAACCATCATCATCTACATCTTCAGTATGTGAATACTGAACTATCACCATCTGTATCTCCAATATGTGAATACTGAAAGAATCATCATCTATATCTTCAATATAGAAATACTGAAAGCATCATCATCTCTATATTCAGTATAGAAATACGAAATCACCATCATTTGTATATACACTATGTAAATACTGAAACATCATCTATATATTCAATATGGGAATACTGAAACATCATCATCTACACTTATCTCATATGTAGAAATACCAGATTTCTATGTGTTACGACGGAACACGGGGTTCTCTGTCATCACATAGAATCATTGTAGTATCCATCTTTAGGTCAAAGAGACCTGATATTAGCTTCCAAATCCATATGGATTCACAACTTAGCAGAGAAATATGTTGTGTATTCTACTTCAGTCGTGCTAAGAGAAACACTGGAATGTTTCCTGCTAAACCATGAACTCATAGCATACCCCAAACAAAAGCATCTACCTGATGTACTTTTCCTGTCTGAGATACTTCCATCCCAATATGCATCTATATAGCCATATAATCTGTAGTCATGGTTTCCATAATAGTATAGACCAAAGCCTGTAGTCCTTTTCAGATATCTCATCACATGTTTTGCATCTATCAGGTGAACACGTCTAGGTTGAACTAGATATTGACTCAAGGTATTCACAGCAAAACAAACGTCTGGTCTGGTATTTGTTAGATACATCAATGACCCAATAATCTGTCTATATTGAATCAAATCCACTAACTCTCATGAGTCATTAGCTAACAACTTCATGTTGGAATCCATGGGTGTGGCCATGGCTTTGTATTCCAACATATCAAATATTTTCAAAACTTGCACTGCATACTTTCCCTGATTGAGAAAGATTCCTTCATACTTCCAAACCTAGGAAATAAATTATTAGACCAAGGTCTGAATTCTTCAGTGAACTTATTCTTGCATTCTATAATCTGTTTCTCATTCCCTGTCAGAAATAGATCATCCACATATAGTAATAGTATGATAGGTTCATCTTCTACAACCTTGTAGTAAAGGTTAGCATCGGCTTTTACTCTTGGCAAAGCCTGTGTTCGTCAGGAAACTATCTATTCTTCCATACCAAGCTCTGGGAGCTTGCTTTAGGCCATAGAGGGCCTTCTTCAACTTCAAATCCTTATGAATATTTGATGTAAAACTCTTCCTCAATCATACCATTAAGGAAGGCTTGTCTTTACTTCATCATGGAAGAAACTACCATGATAGTTCTAAAGGAAGTGTACCTTGTTTCTTCTATCAGCAACATATTTTATCTTGCAAATCCATTTGGAAGATACCGCATTCTTGCTTTTCGGTTTGAGTACTATATCCCAAACATCATTCTAGTATTCTTTCATCATAACATCTTCCATGAGTTCATCTTGTCAGGTCATCAACATATCCTAGTCTTCCGCATTCAACCTTGAAGGTTGGAACCCACTTTACTCTTGGTAAAGTCTTGATCCATCAGGAAGCTATCCATCATGTCGAACTCAGATATCTTCTGTAGTCACTCCCCTTGAAGTGGAGTACCATCTTCCCTTTATGTCTCGAAACCATATCATATACATCATTCCTCATGATCAATTGTTACTCTTTGATCATATATTCTTTCATAGCTGAAAAAGGGTTAGCATTAATGATGTCACCCAGCCCTCTTACTTTGGTTTGGAAGTCTCACCATTCTTTTCTTCATATTGAGTTATCTCTTGTACCCATAGTGGTATTCATCCTTTGAGGTGGATCTATCACTCTCTGAATCTCTTTCTTCCATCACAATGTCTTTGACTCTAGGAGATTCAGATTTATGTTTATTGGAGTGAATCTTGAATTGTCATCACTTGTTCTTCGGAACAAGTCTCATCCTTCTTTTCTTGTAGGAGGTTGTACAGGACCTTTCCTACAATTCAAATGCACCAGTAGCATGGTTAGAACCATTTCATAGAACATATACATAATGACAAATTCTTATGCATCATGCAATTGTTTAGCCAATACAACATTCATCCATATTTCACGGAAACTTTCTAGAAGACATCATTGAGATTGTGCTAATACAATATGTTAGCAAGGAGGTTTCATTCTAGATAAGTAGCAATGGAGAGGTGTATAGCACCATGAGCTACTCAATCATCACATGCATATTAGTAGTATACTGTCATTAATGCAACAAGTCTATCATGCATAACACATCAATTGAATATAATAAAATGCATAACAAAATAATATCATGAAATGACAATTGAATACTTATCTTTTATTCGTTTTGTGGGTAGACTCCTTCTTGATCCTTCTACTTCATCATCTTCTTCATTCATTACATCATCATTTCTTATCCAAATGATAATATGGATAAGAGGTTCTTCAAGAATTGAGTTCTTCATATTCCTCATCACTTGAGGGATCTTCTTTGAATTGTGAGAGCTTGACCTTCAGTTGCTCCCATCTTCTCTTCTCTTATTATGAGTTGAGATTCTTCAGAGTCTGCTGAAAGTAATCACTTCCTTCTGGCACACATTCCTTGAATGAATGAATCCCATGATCCTGGGAGACCATTTAAGCTGGCTATCACCACTTCTGCATTCTCCACTTCTTCTTCTATCACTTCAAATTGTTCTGCATTCTGTATCTTCACATTCTTCAACTGTTTTCCCAAAGCCATCTTCTGATTTATGTTCTTCCCTTCAGATAGTTTGGTCAATGAATCAAACATATTTGGTGTATTTAGGGAAGACACTTATGATCCAAGTTGATCCGTAATTGAATCAACAATGATAGTCTTGGCCTTAACCAATTTATTCTTGTGTAAGGCTTTGAGCCTCATCTCCCTCTAGAACTGGAACCTCTTTACTCATGTAGGTGTCCAATTCATTTTCTTCAGAGAGATCATATACTTCCATGCTTGGAATTTGTTCAACTTCACCAAGATTATCATCAAGCTAATGTGATAGATCGCTTTTAAATGAGAACTTATTGCAGCTGCAACTGTTTTCCCAAATTTTTGAAATTTTGGACCCTCCTTTTAATTTTTATCTTGCCTAAAATCGTTTCGCTCCATGAACACTGTTTTTGTTTTCCCTCTGCTACAAGTTTGGATTGTTTTGAGGTCAACTGTTTTCATGATTTTTGGAAAATTTCTTATGTCTAAAACTGCTTTGGGTTGTGGAATTTGAAGTTTGATTTGAAATTGTTGTCCTTTGATCTGTGATTTCATCCTTTGATATCGGAAGTCTATTTCTCGTTTTCGTTGTTGTTCCAGAGGTGAAACAAACTTTTTCGACGCTGCCCGGCTGAAAGTCTTTTGGAACTTAACATTTTTTAGTTTGGTTGTTCGGAGGTCATTTAAACAACGCATCGGAGCCATATTTCCCTATGGAGCCTCCATTGCGGAAGCTGAACAATGAATTTTCTAACGGATAGCTTTGATTTTTCTGATTCCGTGATGTTATTATTTTGACTTGTTGTGCACTGTCAGAGTTTGGTTGAAGTTTGAGTCGGTGTTTTGATCTCTATGACGTCATTGTTTTGGAGATGAGACCAATTTTTCAGACCGCTGCACAACCTTAAGATTTTCCAAACACTTAACATTTTCATGATGTTTCTGCGCCATATCGGAAAGTTTTATGACTATAAGTCGGAAGACATAGTCTAATTTCTTTCCGCCATTGCGAATCCTGAGCGAACTAAATGTCTGCCATATAACTGCTCCACTCACCGATGTTTTGTTATGGTTTTTGCCGATATGTTTTATTTGCCGTGGAGCCTGTAGTCTTTCTGTCTTCCACCATTGTGACTGCATATCGCACTAACCACCTGACGTTTATGTTGTTTCATTCACTGACAAGGAGTTTTTTCCACCCAATGCTTTAGTATTTGGTCTTTCCAACGTCGATAGACTTAATGGTCTCACAGAACTCGTTGTCCATCTGAAGCCCTCCGTTGCGGCTGTTAATTAAACTATCCTGCCGATGCTTTAGTGATTTTCCTTCCTGTTCTGTGTGTGTTTTTACCCTATCTGATGGGTGGTACAGTTTTCATTTTCTATCATTTTAAGGTTTTCGCGACGAGAATGCAGTATAGGGCCTCATTTTGATGATCAATTTTATTGTTAATATGGTTTACATTTGTTGAAAAGATGCGGTTCGAATTAATGATGAATTTTGTTTTAACTGCAGATGGACTTAGAAGATTCTTCACATTACTGCTGCAAAGACGGCATAGTTGAAGGACAAAGCAGAAGAAATTTGGCTGAAAAGTGATAGGCAGAGATGTTCTGAGATCAATGGGATCTTTAAAAATACAAATAAAAGACAAAGCAGAATCGATAGCAGCAGAGGCCCAGGCTTGGAAAGGCTCATCAGTTACCGAGCTGGTCCTATTTTATGAAGTACTCATCAGTCATAAATATGAAATGTAACGTCTGTATGAATCATGAGCACTCACAAAACTGACAAAATTGTGAGATTAAAACGGTTTGGGGAGCCCAAAGGTCATGCGGGGGGAGGGGAAGCCCAAGGGTTTTGGCTATTTTTGTATAAAGATAGGAAAGTTGGAGGGAATAGGTGCTTTTTCCCTGGAGAAACTTGTGAACCACTTGTTGTAAGAGGAACTACTTCGTTTTACAATAATAAATTACAAATTTTTCCTGTTGGAGAAGGTGTTGTGTGGAATGTTCAAATGTGATAAAATGAACAATGTTGAAGGGGAACTATTTCATTTTCAATTGTGTTTCATTAACTATGAGAGATTTCTAACTTTTTGAACCTATTTTCTTATTTAAATGTTCTATGGTTTATTTTGTGATAATTTACACTATGAGTAATGGAGGTTTTAACAGTTGATGAGCTATCTTGTCGTGTATATATTTATTCATGTTTATGTGTTTTGATTCTAAGAATAGCTATCTATGATTTATCTTAACATGTGAACAGTATTACATTACTCATGAATTAATATCTTGCTTCCTAGGGACAGCTTAGTTAGTGTTGTTTTTCTAGTTGTGTGTGATTTAGATGTGAGAGAGTCTAAGACGAGAGGTAAGAACCTGTGCATCACATTGTGACCACTCCTTGCATTCTTAATCAATCTGTATTTTAGATAGGCACTTGCATATCATACTTAAAACTAAAACACAAAAATATACACGGTGGACTGGGACGCAACTAATAAAACCCTTTGTTTTGTTACTTGACCTACGGTAGCCGAACTGCAAACCGGACGGATTCCCTACACCAAATAGTCATGGCCTAGTTGGGAACATTGACTGGGGAGAATCCCTTACTGTTGTTTCCTACGAATTTCCAGGCCTCAACAGTTTCTAGCGCTAGAAGGAGGGCTTCCAGTGCATGGCTGGCTGAGGAAACCCGTTTTCTTGAGATTATTCCACCGATGATGGTTCAGAAAGTAGTTTGTTTCCCAATCCAATTCCTAAAGAGAAGGGTAAAGAGCACTTGTATTCTGTCAATAACGAAGTAGTTAATGATCTAAGAAGACACACTAGGGAATATGTGAATAATATTGGAGGATTACCGATTATCCTTGACTTTCCCAGAAGAGAATATAAAAAGAAAGACCGTCCTATATTGGAAGACTCGGTGTTGGTTGGAGATTTGGAAGAACTGGTAGAAACAGCCTTACAGAAAGTGGTTCAGCCTTTAAATCAAGTGGGCCCAAATATGCCTTAATGTTCACCTGTTCATACTCCTATTCATTCACCACCTCACTCTCCACCCAGACTCATGGCAGGCGTAAATGCAAATCAGCCACCCAACCCACCAAATCCACCACCTGCTTGGAAAGCCAAATCACCTTTAAACCTACACCTCCTTTGCATGATTTACCTCAATCTTTTGAAAAGATGTTGCCTAAGTTTGATCCAAATGAGAAGATGTTAGTAGATGACCATTTGCAAAGTTTCTATTTGGCAATAGAGGGATTAAGGGCTCGGGAACATGAGGATGTAGTTTGTAGACTTTTCCCACACACCCTTAAAGGAGCAACAGCATCATGGTATTTTGGTTTGCCTGCAAACTCTATCCCAGATTGGGATACCTTTGAAAGGTTTTTTAGAAGTAAGTATGCAACCCAAAAAACTCATGCAGCTCTCATGAAAGGACTGTGTGCCTTAAAGAAAGAAATATAAGAGAAGGTGCATAGTTTTACCCAAAGATTCATATCCTATCTTAAGAATTTTTTTGAAGCTGACAAACCCTCAGATAAAGTCCTAATTGAATATTATACCTCAACTCTAGGACCTGAGTTGGCCATGTTTTCCAAAATGAAGGCCAAACCTACGCTAGCAGAGACTTATGAAAAAGTAGAAAGAGTAGAGGCTGAAAAAGAAAGCATAGAGGATTATCCTGAACAGTCAGGAGAAAAAAAATTTGGGAGGAAAGCTTTGTTATTTACTAAGCCTAAAGAGGAGCAATCACCAGATTTCGAAGGAATGGAAAAGATGATGCAGAAGCTCTCTAACATAATCATAGACTTGGAAAAGGAAAAGGAAGACCAAAAGTTCTATAAGCCTTATTACAAGAAAAGGGAAGATAACAACCAATCCCAACCCCCTCCGCACAGCCCTGCGTCTATGAACTTAACGGAGGTAGGAATGGATAACTTTTGCACTTTTCACCAACAACCCCATTATAAAAAGAATTGTCCTCAATGGATAAATTAAATGACGTTGGTCATGAATCAGCTGTTGGATTCCAAATTAACTGAATACAATGATGAAGAAGGGAAAGACAACAATAAATCAACAAAAAAACAGGAGGATGAGGCCATGGTTTTATGGACTGTGTATCGTTGTTTGATGCCGAGGAAGAAAAGGATCTAAGACATGAGGACATATTGGAAACAAATGTAACAATGAGAAGCCAGGGGTTGATTAAGGAAAACAATCTTATGCTCCCAAAGATTAAGAGACTTCAAAAGAATGTTAAGAAATTTCAAAACAACTCCTCGGCTAATAAAATTCAAGAATTTACCATCACCAGTCAAATTCTTAGACAAATCAACCTGCTTACTAATCCCAATGAAGAAAAGATAAATAATGTTAAACTGGACCTCACAGGACATAAGATGGATTACGACATTGTGGAGGATATCGAAAAGGTAAGGGAAAACATCTCATTATTTGAAATGTGCAATGTGCCGCAGTAGAAAGAAAAGCTATTGAAAGCACTTGAAATATCAGAGGAGAGGATGCCCACTGACAATCAGACCCAAGAATAAGAAATTGGTGAAGCAAGTATGGGAGGTAAGCCTAAATGCAAGACTCCACATTTTCTCCTTACTTTTGATATTTTCAACCACAATGTACATAACTGCCTAGTAGACTCGAGGGCATCAGTCAACGTCGTGCCACTGTCGGTCTGCAAAAAGATAAATGGGCAACCTAAACCATCTACCTGGAGGGTCATTCAGTTGGATAGAATGAATGTGAAAGTAATTGGGGAAATGGAGAATGTTCTCGTTCGCTTATCTTCAAATGATAAGGTATGTCAATTCATTGATATTGTGGTGGCTGACATACCGAAAGCTTATGGACTTGTTTTGAGTAGATATTAGTCAGCAGAGCTGAATGGATATTTTGCCTCGAACTGGTCACATATGTGGCTACCATATAAAGGAAGCCCAAATCAAATTAAAGTTTTGAGGGATCCCCACATGAAACATAATTTTACTCAGTTCAAAGGTAAAAATGAACCAATGGATTCTGTTTTGGGAAATTACTTTATTGAGTTACAACCAGGAAATTATCAAGCGGAAGAAGCCAACGATACATCAGACGCTCAGCCTGATCTCCTTCGGTTTTCACTGGCTGATGAAATTGATTGTAAAATAGTAGAATTAGCTGTAGATGTAGATGTTAATTCTCGCACATTAGTGGTTAGCAATTTTTGGACGCTTTTCTTTGATGGTTCTAAAACTTTAGAGGGGTTGGGAGCCGGCTGTGTCCTGATTGACCCTAAGAAAAACAAACATTTTATTTAATGTAGGTTAGAGTTTGAATGCACCAATAACATAGCTGAATATGAAGCACTAGTTCAGGGAATAAGAAAAGGAATTGAATTAAAGGTAAAAAATATGAAGGTGTTTGGGGATTCTGAAATAATTGTAAAACAAATTCAAAATCAAATACATTGCATTTCTCCTCATTTAAAAGCTTATCAAAATGAAGTATGGGATTTACTTAAATGTTTTAATGCATTTAACATTGTATCGATTCCAAGACTTAAGAATGCAACAGTTGACTTGTTGGCCACCTCAGCTACGAGGCTTGTGCCCTCTAATAATCAGTGCTCTGTTGAATTACTTTTCAGGCCTTTAGTTCCATATATGATTACCAATCTATGAATGTTCGATGATGATCAGCAGATTATAGAATGCTTGAAAAATGATGAGACATTCAAAGGGGCGATTATTGATTATGAAGAACATCAAGCCGAGCTAAAATTTGATAATTTTATTCCTAAAGGAGTCAGGACTTTAGAACAAATGTTTGATTTAAAGGACAAATTTAGAAGACCAGCGAATGTGAAGACTCATAGCTTGTGTCTACAGTTCGAGTTGATTAATTTGGGGACTGAAATTGGGCCTAAATATGTGAGTTTGGGAAAGTGTTGATCCCCAAGTGAAAAGAATAAGTTTATCAGTCTTTTCAAACAATACAAAGATTTTTTCGCCTAGACATATGAAGATCTGAAGACATATGACACCAATATAATCCAACATGTTATCCCCATCAGGTCTAGAATTAAACCCTGTTAGCAGCCTTTAAGGAAAATGCATCCAAAATTAGAACCTTTAATATAGAATGAAGTCAAGAAACTATTGGATGCTAGAATTATCTTCAAGGTTAGACACTCGGAATGTGTTTCAAATCTTGTACCGGTAAGAAATAAATATGAGAAATTAGGCTATTTGTGGATTTCAGAAACTTAAATCGTGCTTTACATAAAGACAATTATCCTGTTCCACCCATGGAGCAGATATTGCAAATGGTTTCAGGTTCTGAACTATTCTCTTTATTAGATGGATTCTCAGGAACAATCAAGTATTAGTAGTTGAAGAAGATAGACTTAAAACGACATTCAGAACCAGGTGGGGGACTTTTGCTTACAGAAGGATGCCCTTTGGACTCATAAACGTTGGAGCTACTTTCCAGAGGGATATGGACATAGCCTTCTATAGTCTAATTGGTCGTAGTGTTGTAGAATACCTTGATGACATCATGATATTCTCAAAGAAAAGAGAGGAACACGCATTTCATCTAAAGCATATTTTTGAAAGCTGCCGAAAATATGGTATCTCACTAAACCCCAAGAAGTGTGTGTTTGCCGTTATATAAGGTAAGTTGTTGGGTCATGTGGTTTCTAAGAAGGGGATCTCCATAGACCCAAAGAGGATCAAAGACATCGAACAGATTCCTTTACCCCATAATAAAAAGGGCATGCAATCATTTATGGAGACAATAAATTTCGTGCGAAGGTTTGTGCCAGATTTCGCTCAAATTGTTAAACCTTTGCAGAAAATGGTAAAGCAAAGTGTACAATTCAAATGGACTGATGTAGAGAAGAATGCATTTAGTAAAATAAAGACATCTGTCGTGCACGCACCCTCCCTCAAAAGTCCAGATTTTGAGAAAGATTTTATTTTGTACACTTCTGCATCTAATGATTCATTAGCAGCTGTGCTTACCCAGAAGGAAGATGGGGGAGATGAGTTCCCAATATCATTTATGAGCACTGGTATGCAAGGGGCTGAATTGAATTACCCAGCTGTGGATAAAAAAGCTTACGTAGTATTCAAAGCGGTGAAACAATTCAGACCATATATACTTAAGAACCAGACAAAGGTAATAGTTCCACACCCAGCTGTGAGGTTTCTTTTCGTGCAAAAGGAGTTAGGAGAAAGAAGAGGCAATTGGGTAACATCTCTACAGGAGTATGACCTCAAATTCAAGCCAGCCTCCATAGTTAGAGGGTAAGGATTGTGCAAACTGATGACTGAAAGTAAAGACAATGAAGAACATGACTAGGAAGATGAAGCTGAGTTACATTTGATGGATGTATGTCCTCTTTTCACAGCTCCGGACTCTTGGTATCAAGACCTTGTGCATTACCTTCAGGCGGGATTGTTACCAAAACATTGGAATTCTAAGCAAAGAATAGCACTGCGTCTTAAATCAGCCTCATATCAGATTGTTGAAGGAATATTATTCAGAAAGAATTATGATGGAGTTCTTCTTAGATGCTTAGAGAAAGAAGATGCAAAGAAGGTAATGATAGACTTACATGATGGGCCTACTGGAGGACATTTCTCTGGAGATACGAAAGCACATAAAATTCTCAGAGATGGATATTATTGGCCCACACTATTCAAAGATGCACATGCCCATGTCAGAAAATGTGACATCTGCCAAAGGTGTGGTGGAAAACAAGTTAAAGCAGCAGGACCATTAAATATTGTTATGATAACAGAACCTTTTGAGCAGTGGGGGATGGACATCATTGGAGAGATAAAGCCAAATTCTTCCTTGCAACACAAATATATTCTGACGACAACTGACTACTTCACTCGTTGGGTCGAAGCCATTCCGTTGCATAAAGTAAATGAAGATGCGGTCATGGACTTCTTGCAAGATCATATTATGACCAGGTTTGGAGTTCCAATTTATTTAGTTTTCGATAATGCTACTTACTTTTCCTCGATTATATTAACTGCATTTGCTCATGAGAAAGGAATTAAGTTGCATTACTCTGCAAATTACTATCCACAGGGAAATGGTTTGGCTAAATCTACGAACAAGAATCTGATTAGGATTTTAAAAAATACGGTGATAGAAAATCAGAGGAGTTGGCACTCAGCATTACCAAATTCTCTTTGGGATGATAGGGTCACCCCCAAGACTTCGTTAGGTGTGTCCCCGTATACCCTTGTTTATGGAAAAGAGGCCATTCTACACCCGAATATCATGCTACCCTCTTCCATAATAGCTTAGGAATCGAGAGGATCAGATAATGAAGTCTTGCAGATAAGGATACATAATATCTTCTGAAGGCAGAGGAATCTAGATCCAGGTCCAGAGAACGTTTTAAACAAAAACAGGAGATAGTAAAGAGATGGTTTGATAAACACAAAGCTGGAACTAAAAAATTTGAGGTGGGAGATTTGGTTCTCAAATGGGACCACCCCCATGATGAGAAAGGAAAGCACACAAAATTTCAACAGTTATGGGTAGGCCCTTTCCAGATTGCGGAAAAACTTGGCCCCTCAACCTAGAAATTGCAAGATTTACAGGGGTGGGAAGAGAACTTACCAGTAAATGGTTTAGTTCGCAAACCTTATTTTTCCTAAGTTTTGTTTTTGTTCTTTGTTTTGTACATAAATAATTTGCTTTGTTGTTTGTTTATATTTGATTTATTTTATGTCTGTTGGGTTTAGTTAGATTTTGGTTGATTTCAATAAAAAGAGGCAAACTTTTGGTTGCATAAAGAGAATCAGAATTCTGGATTAACTAAAATCCTTGATTATAAGACTATGTACTATTGTTTTATCTGAAAGAATTTCTCCTAGTTCAACAGTTTTCCTAAATGGCTATGAACACATTGAAGTCCTACTTAATCCTTGTAAAATAAATCAGGATCAAAAGTCTAGAGTACTCTTTCAAGGCTCCATCCATCTCACATGTAAAATGTCCTAGGGGGTGACAGCAAAAGACCCACAGAAAGGAAGCAGGGTAAACAGGTATATTATATATAAATGATCCCATGCCAAGAATATAAAGCCAAAAGGCAGACAAGAGTCAAAAAATTCCTATGAAAGCAATAGGTACCAAAACAAATTATTGAATCATTTAAGTACAAAATTGCCAAAGTTATTCTCCATCTGTGAGCTAAAAGTCAAATGCATCTCCCACACATGTCTGTTGGGTTTAGTTAGATTTTGGTTTATTTCAATAAAAAGAGGCAAACTTTTGGTTGCATGGAGACAATCAGAATTCTGGATTAACTAAAATCCTTGATTATAAGACTGTGTACTATTGTTTTATCTGAAATAATTTCTCCTATTTCAACGGTTTTCCTAAATGGCTATGAACACATTGAAGTCCTACTTAATCCTTGTAAAATAAATCAGGATCAAAAGTATGGAGTGCTCTTTCAAGGCTCCATCCATCTCACATGTAAAATGTCCTAGGGGGTGACAGCAAAAGACCCACAGAAAGGAAGCAGGGTAAACAATATATTATATATAAATGATCCCATGCCAAGAATTTAAAGCCAAAAGGTAGACAAGAGTCAAAAAACTCCTATGAAAGCAATAGGTACTAAAACAAAGTACTGAATAATTTAAGTACAAAATTGCCAAAGTTCTTCTCCATCTGTGAGCTAAAATTCAAATGCATCTCTCACACAAAAAGACACTATGGATAGAGGAGCCTGAATAAAAAATTCAGAAAGAAAGGCATGCAGGACGACTCATAAAAAAGGACAAAAAGGTCCAAAAGCACAAAAAGTGCAAAATGGTATGGGAATCAGGAACAAATGAATATTTATGTTTATCATATGTTACGATCTTGTGGTGTCCAAGCTAGAAGCTACCCGAAGATAGAGGTAAAAATGAAACTCATATTCTTGGCCTCGAAAGAGTTTTCTTGACATTGGAATCTTGGTTCCCATTTCCCTAAATTGGAATATCATCAATGATTAAAAGTACATATATTTTCCATTTGGGAAATCCAGACATCTAGAAGAATTCAATATGTTCATTTTATCGTTAAACAGTCTGTTACTTAAGGAACAAATTGTCCAGAGATCTAGGTTCACCAAGTAGTCGCCAATTGTTGCAACTGTAACTGTTTTCCCAAATTTTTGAAATTTTGGACCCTCCTTTTAATTTTTATCGTGCCTAAAATCATTTGGCTCCATGAACTTTGTTTTTGTTTTCCCTCTGCTACAAGTTTGGATTGTTTTGAGGTCAACTGTTTTCATGCTTTTTGGAAAATTGCTTATGTCTGAAACTGCTTTGGGTTGTGGAATTTGAAGTTTGATTTGAAATTGTTGTCCTTTGATCTGTGATTTCGTCCTTTGATATTGGAAGTCTATTTCTCATTTTCATTGCTATTTCAGAGGTGAAACAAAATTTTTCGTCGATGCCCGGCTGAAATTCTTTTGGAACTTAACATTTTTTAGTTTGGTTGTTCGGAGGTCATTTAAACAATGCATCGGAGCCATATTTACCTACGGAGCCTTCGTTGCGGAAGCTGAATGATGAATGTTCTAACGGATAGCTTTGATTTTTTCGATGTTGTGGTGTTATTATTTTGACTTGTTGTGCGCTGTCGAAGGTTGGTTGAATTTTGAGTCGGTGTTTTGATCTCTATGACACCGCTGTTTTGGAGATGAGACCAACTTTTTAGACTGATGCACAACCTTAAGATTTTCCGAACACTTAATGTTTTCATGATGTTTCTGCGCCATATAGAAAAGTTTTATCACTATAAGTCGGAAGCCATAGTCTGATTGCTTTCTGCCATTGCGGCTCCTGAGCGAACTAAATGTCTGCCATATAACTGCTCCACTCACCGATGTTTTGTTATGGTTTTCACTGACATGTTTTATTTGCCACGGATCCCATAGTCTTTCCGTCTTCCACCATTGTGGCTACGTATCGCACTAACCACCCGACGTTTATGTCGTTTCGTTCATCGACAAGGAGTTTTTTTTACCCAATGCTTTAGTATTTGGTCTTTCTGACGTCAATAGACTTAATGGTCTCATGGAACTCGTTGTCCATCTGAAGCCCTCCATTGCGACTGTTAATTAAACTATCATGTCGATGCTTTAGTGATTTTCCTGCCTCTTCTGTGTATGTTTTTACCCTATCTAATGGGTGGCGGAGTTTTAATTTTCTATCATTTTAAGGTTTTCATGATGAGAACATTGTATAGGGCCTCATTTTAATGATCAGTTCTATTGTTAATATGGTTTACATTTTTTGAAAAGATACAGTCCGAATTAATGATGAATTTTGTTTTAACTGCAGACGGACTTAGAATATTCTACACATTACTGCTGCAAAGACGACATAGTTGAAGGACAAAGTAGAAGAAAGTTGGCTGAAAAGTGATAGGCAGAGATGTTTTGAGATCAACGGGATCTTTTAAAAGACAAATAAAAGACAAACCAGAATTGATAGCAATAGAGGCCCAATCTTGGAAAGGTTCATCAGTTACCGAGCTGGTCCTGTTTTATGAAGTACTCATAAGTCATAAATCTGAAATGTAATGTCTGTATGAATCATGAGCACTCACAAACTGACAAAACTATGAGATTAAAATGGTTTTGGGAGCCCAAAGGTCACGCGGGGGGAGGGGTAGCCCAAGGGTTTTGGCTGTTTTTGTATAAAGATAGGAAAGTTAGAGGGAATAGGGGCTTTTTCCCTGGAGACACTTGTGAACCACTTGTTGTAAGAGGAACTACTTCATTTTAAAATAATAAATTACAAATTTTTCCTGTTGGAGAAGGTGATGTGTGGAATGTTCGAATGTGATAAAATGAACAATGTTGAAGGGGAACTATTTCATTTTCAACTATGTTTCATTAACTGTGAGAGCGTTCTAACTTTCTGAACCTATGTTCTTATTTGAATGTTCTCTGGTTTATTATGTGATAATCTCCACTATGAGTAATGGAGGTTTTAACAGTTGATGAGCTATCTTGTCGTGTATATATTTATTCATGTTTATGTGTTTTGATTCTAAGAACAACTATCTGTGATTCATCTTAACATGTGAACAGTATTACATTACTCATGAATTAATATCTTGCTCCCTAGGGATAGCTTAGTTAGTGTTGTTTTTCTAGTTGTGTGTGATTTAGATGTAATGTTGGGAATGTAGAATGGGGAGAATCCCTTACTGTTGTTTCCTGTGAATTTCTAGGCCTCAATAGAACCTCAAATGAAAATAGCAAAAGATTAGATCTTACCGATTTGAGGTGTCCATCCTAGTTCCGGAGCTGGTTGATCTAGGGTTTGTCAGAGAAACCCTAATTTTCAAAACTTCAAATATTTCAGATCTGATTGGACAAAAAGATATATCTCTTCAAATGAATTTTTCCAATGTGCTCCTTTTCTAAAAATAGTGGAGGGAAGCTCCCGGAACAGGAAGCCCTAGTTTTCCAATTTCTTCTTCAGAAATGTCTCTTACTCTTTTTATGTGATATCTCCAAAATTTATGCTCCTCTATGTCTGAAAATTTGCACTGAGGTAACCCCGCATGTCCCTGTTCCAACACCATAGGTTTCATCTGAATTGGTTTAACCAATTGGTACTTATGATAATTTTCCCAAGGTGACCTGTTACAGGACTGTTCAGAATATTGAAGTTGTACGGCCTGCCATGTGTCACTGTTTCATCCTCTGGGTCTGAACTTCATACCATAGAAATTAAAGTCCATTCAATTTCTGTAACATCTTCATAAATTTCATTTGGACCCCTGTATCTCAATATTTAGCAATTCTCCCTAGGTGTCCTATTTAGGGATGAATGATGGAAGAGGCTGGAACCCTAACTTGTAGGGATCATATCTCCCAGAATATAGCGAATATAAAGCTGAATTTTGGACACAGTGTAGATCAGTATTTTATATTTGGCCTCTAGAATTTTTAGTTCCTGAGCCTTCTCCAATCCTGAGATATGAGAATGTACCAAAACATAGCAGTTTTAGTATTTTAGGGTTTTTCCAGCTCAGGGTCAAACTAGGGTTTGACTTTCCTGGAGTTTCAGCCAACCAAAAATCTTGAACCAGGTCTCTAAACTTCGATTTTGATGAGGAGAACAATCCTATGCTGGGCTCACTCAAAAATTCTTCTTCTGTAGAAATCCCTAATTTTTGTACCGAAAATTGAAAATGCTCGGAATCAAATTCTGCTTTGACAGAAAGATGTGCCCTTCAATGGAGAGTCAACCTAGCATACTTTTACTGATGGATTGTGTAGAGAGACCCAAAAATTAACAATCCCTAGCTTATGTAGCTGCACAATGTCTTCTTTCAAAGTGGCTCTGATACCATGTTGAATTTTTAATGGTTATATTAGATCTTAAAATAGTTAGCATCATAACAGCATAACCATATGCCAAAAGATCACTGAAAGATAGACAAGCACAACCATACAAAAAGAACACAAATATTTATCATGGAAAAACCCTAGAGGGAAAAACCCAGCAAAATCTTCCTCAATATAGATGCCCAAAAAGATAAAAGGTAAAACCAGAAGGTTGATCAAAGACTGGTCCTCCTCCTTCTCTAGATACTTCTCTCTCCTTCACTAATGCTCTACACAAGTGAGTGTGTGTGTTCCAAATGAGGAGTGCCACACCTCTATTTATATTCATCCGTTCACTTTAATAATTAAATCCAACATGTAGGCTTGAGTTAATCATGTAGGATCGAGTTACACATGTAGGCTCAAGTAACCACACTTTGGTGCTAATGACCTACCTTTACAATTAGAGGGGACTACCTCATGACTCTTATTAGTTCTTTTGATTAGAAGCATCGAGATACAAAGTAATACAAGTGGTTCTCCCAGTAGGACCATCGGGGACCACAAAAAGATACATATAGAATATTCTTTGAAGTTACAATATTTCAACATCCTTCACTGTGAAACATAGTTGTAAGAGATTCCCTTGTACTTGTGTTAGAAGGAAAGCTAATGCACATTAGATTTCCTTCATGGTGAAATTTATTTTATAGAAATGTAGTTATACCGATATCATGAGTTAGATTTCATTCACATGCAATGTTGTTGTTAGAAATTCCCTTATGGTTGTGCTAGAACGAAAGCTAACACATGTTAGCTTTCCTTCATCGTGCAATGTCGGTGTGCTTGTGCTAGAAGGAAATATAGCATGTGTTAGATTTCCTTCATGGTGTGATGTATTTGATGGAAATGTAGTTGTACCAATAGGAAATAAAACACAAATTAGCTTTCATTGACATGCAATGTTTTCATTAGAAATTCCCTTATAGTTGTGCTAGAAAGAAAACTAACATGTGTTATATTTTCACTACTGTGAAACATGGTTGTTAGAAATTCCCTTATGCTTGTGCTAGAATAAAGATAATGCGTGTTATATTTCCTTCATACTGCAATGCATTTTATGGTAATGTAGTTGTACCCTTAGAGAAGCTAACATGATTTAGATTTCATTTACATGTAATGTTGTTGTTGGAAATTCCCTTGTCATTATGTTATAAGGAAAGCTTACACGTGTTAGATTTCCTTCATTGTGCAAAGTTGTTGTAAGAAATTCCTTTTTTTGTGCTAGAAGGAAATCTAACATGTGTTAGCACTCAAAATATACCCAAGGTTGTGAAAGGTAATCTTAAGGTAACAACAAAAACCACTTTAGAAAGAAACTGACTTTTATTTCCAGAGAGGGATCTCTCAGATATAAATTTAACAAGGCCAGATATTAGAGTCAACAATTTAAGTTATGCAGATGGTTGAAAAAACACATATAACCATTGGTCAATGGAGTCAAAACATATAAGGATAATGCAAAGCTTCATACAAAGAATTTCAACAAAGGTAGGATAATCATTCAGTTACAGTCATTCATTGATTTTCAGGCGATAAGAGAGAAACATGAACAGTCCATCAATATAGAGCATCACAAGATGAATTCCATATCAACTTTAGAGGAAATATTTGTGAATATCTGAAACAATATCCAGAGCATAACATGTATGAATTATGAAACTATTAAACACTATGTTCAGATATGAAAGAAAACAGAATGGAAGGTAAACACTCAGAAAACAATCACAAGGAAAGTAGGCACAAACTGTAACATAAATGACATGTGAATCTTTAAAGATAAACTAGCATTCATCTCTGTAATTTCATTCAAAAATCATAAGTTCTCAAAAACATCGGTCCAAGATTATGGGTTCCAACCCCCAATACATCAAATAAATTCAAATATATACAAAAATAGTTTCTTCCCAAGAAGATCAATAACCCATTAATCTGTTAATCATAAGTTTTTGTAACCATATCCCTAATAACTAGGAATAATAATTACATGCTTTGATTGAAATAACAGATTGCTTGATTATAGAAAACTTAGTAACTGCAAGGTATCCCGAACAAACACCTTCATGAACTGCAACACCTGTCTTCATGAATGTAAATATGTACTTGGTCTTTCCAAATTTCTCCATGACCTTCCATTGTTCCACATTTGGAGTGTCGTATTCTGTCATCTCTCTTATTGACACCTCCAAATCCACATAAGTTTCATAATACATGGCAGACAATCCTTTCTTAATAGTTAAAAACTTATCCAATATCTCAAAGTCCTCTGTTAATTTTTCCAAAATGACCTTTCATGTTAACACTTTGCCTAAATCTTCAAATTTGGAATGATCCATACGATTCTGTACCAATAAACTATGATATTGCTCCTAGGAAAATAACTGTCCTTCGCCATCCCAAAGAGAAGGAAGACCATCATCAAATAGAACTTTAAAAGCAAGCATGAAATCCTTTATTTGAGAAGACATTTTATTCGCCTTATCCTGCACCACTTTCATGATTTGATGTTTATTTATAAACTTCTTTTCCCAAAACACAATTGCCACTCTATCTTTGATCCCAATGTCCTGCAAATTCTGATATGTTAAAGAATTTAAGAAATTCAAATCATTGTGAGTAGTATTCAAAGGCTTCTTTTCCATAGTTTCATTGGCTAGTTTCAATCTTTGAGTAGCTAAATTGACTGGTGCACTTTCATCATCAATGAAATTTAAATAATGCTTAAACTTGGTGATTTCCGCAGACAAAGTATCCCAAATCAAATGTTTAGCTTCCTGTAAAGAAGCTTTTCCTGTACTTCTTTCTTTTAATTCATTGAATTTTTTATGTAATTGGCTTTTATCATTCCCTTCTTTATTCTTTTCCTCAATGCTCTTAGCCAATTCTGATTTAATATTTTCATTTTCCTCTTTTAATTCTTTAATTTCCACCTCTTTCAAACTCACCTATGACATAGGAACTAATAAAGCATCTACAGAAAATTCATTTAATGGTCTTTCAATATTAACAAGGGGTAAAACAATGTCAACAAAGGGTTAACTCATCAATTCTTCCATAACTTCCTTTTCATCATTTTGATCCTTTTTCAACTTTACAATCTGAGCCATCAATTCAGTTCTTTATACTTCCCAGTTGTTTCTCTCCTCCTAAAGCTTCAATGATTTTCCTTTATAGCCCATCATTTCTTGATAAATTTTCTATTTTTCCTCCTGAAGTGTGAATAATTCTGAAGACTGAACATGTTCAGCATTAGGGACTTTAAGCTTCTTATTCAATACTTGAATAGTATTTTCCTTCTCCTCTAGAATCTTTTTGGTCACATGCATATTACCCGGTTTGGTCCCTAGGCTTACAACATCTCCCTACAACTTTTTAATTAGAATCAAATTTGCTTTATTTTCAACCTTTTCATGCTTCAATTGAACCTCCATCTTATCTACAAGGGACTGTAATTTAGTAATTTTCATAATAGCATGTAACAAATCAGAGTAAATAGCATCTCCAGTTTGTTTATGGAGTTGTATTTTATCAGGAACACTGATTTTGTCTAGCTTCGCCTCCATTTTGGACACTTTCTTGTCACTTACCACGGCGAATTCTTGGGTATTCCTCTCTGCGTCTCGAGTAGAAATCAATGAAGTCTTTTGATTGATTAAATTTCTAACTTGAGGAAGCAGATCCTTAGTTTCCTCTGATGATTGCATTTGTTTATCAGCATAACTTGATATTAACTCTATTATGTATTTGTAGCGGGAACTGGACTCTGTGTTACTTTCTTCTCTGAAGGAATATTGATGCATCTATACAGACTTTTTCTGGAACAAGACCATATTCTTTAGGTCTTCTAAAAATATTTATTATGTAATAGTTTGATCATCTTGAGGGTGTGTTTTGATCTTTTTATGAGAAATATCTTCATCTACATCCATGCCATCAGTTTTAGAAAGACTCCTCTTATTCAAAATGTTGGAATTAACAGGTGTTTGAGCCACTGTAGTCAATCTGTTCCTCTTATCTTCATCAGCTTCTAATTTTTCTTCAAAATTAGCCAAATTTGCTATTTTATCTAAGCCTTCAACAGTTTGATGATCAAATGGTTTATTTTTGTTCAACTACTTCCTCTGAGAAATAATGTGATGTGGATCATAATTTACTTTTAGCTTCTTCTGAAAATCCATAACTTCTAACAATTTCTCTATGACTAACAAGGCACTTTTATTTTTAAAAATGAAAAGACCAACTTTGAGAGGAAATTTAACATTGGAAGATTTTTTAAATTCCCCCAAATGTTCTTCTTTTGCATATAACCTTTGTCTCATAAAATCTAATGCGATATTCTTGGATTCAAAAAAGCAGGTAACATGTATGGTTCTCCATTGAACCCATACACTCTAAGAACAATAAATTATTTATACAAGAACCAATCTCCTGTTTTGTATTCTAAGGAAGATTGTAACATAAGTCTCATGTCTTCCAATACCCTTGGAAAGACATCATCAAAAAGCAATTTGTAAATATCAGCCATGATTGTATTTACGAACTCAAACATGTTAATCTATTTCGGGAGGTCCGGAGAGAACATAGTGGATAAGAACTGCAACTCTGACACATTAGAACATAAAATAATGTTTAGTAAATATGATTGATATCTAAAGAACCTGACTTTAGGGAATTCGACCAACTGGGTATGGATAACTTCGGCTAAATACTCATCAAGATTAAAACAATGGGTTGAATGGGATTTAGGGTTAATTGAACCTATAATTTGCAAAAAAACCTAATATGACTTCAGTAATATGAGTATCATCATCCAAACACAATTTGATCGACCAGTGACATGACCAATTGTACTTCCTCCTTGAAAATATTAACATTATATGGGAGAAATAGACCTTCTAATGACTGACCATCCTTCAAAATACTGGATAAAAACTGGCATTTGTCTTCAGTTCTACAACTTTTATACATTTCAATTAAAACTTGTTCATTTAAAGACTCACGGCTATCAGGGAAATTATCAGGTAGACTCAATATCCCACGAACAGTTTTCGCGTCAAATTTACAAAGTATTTTTGATGTTGTATGGTTCATAGTAACTCTTTCGGAGGAGGAGTAACTATTTGCGTACCATTCAACAAATTTGGGGAAAGGTATGGTTTGTTCAATAGAAAAATAATATAAAAAATAACTACAGACATTCAAAATATCATTCCCTTGTGAATTATGTTGCCACAAATGCTCCTTTGAAACTGATACACTACAAACTAACAAAATAGGGTCACATAAATTCCTCTCCCTATCAACAACAACCTCTTCTCTCTCATCCAAAACTATGCATAATATTCTGAAACCTTGATCCTTCTCCATAATAAACAATGGCGATGAGTCTTCAATCAAAGTCTCATTGTTTCAAGGCTTACCTGGTAACTGTGGATACGTAGAAGTTGAATTTTGAAAAAAGATGGCGCACTGTCCCTTCTTCTTCTCACCCACAGTGTGCAAACGAAATGAATTTACCTAGGTCAACTCACTTTTTACACAATGGATTATTTCGGGGCCCTTACCAAGTTATTTTTCCTTTACCGCTTTCCTCAGCGAAACTCACCAAAAGTCACCATGTGGAAAGTGGTTTAAATTCCGATACCACTCATCCTTTTTAATTATCTCACAGCTTTGCACTCCAGAATAGATTATGACCGTTGATAAGATTTCATCTTTTGTTTGAACCGTTGTATCAAAATCTGTTCTACATAATCCGCCATCATTTCTTATTTTTTCAAGCGTGCATCTTCACACCGCGGACTACCTCATAATCGTAGATTTTATTTACTTTATTTATTAGTCGTTGATCTTTCTGTCTCATTAGCCACTTCTGCCTCTCCGTCAAAAACTTCTCCCTTGCACAACTTTCCCTAGCGGATCAATTGTCAATCGTATATTTTCACACCCATAAATCTATACCTTTGAATTTTGCAATGAATTAACCAAAATGAGCATTTTAATAAGGGACTCAAGACTACCAACCTTTACCAATTTTTATGTATCCCTTTATCATTTCTCAACCACATTTCTTCCTCAATTTTTCAACATAAGGGGTGTTAACAACTAGCTCCAACTGGGGATGATATCCTCCCTGTGAGGTATCAAAGAACTTGTAGACCAGGTGCCTGTCTCTAACTTTTGTATCCAAATATCCAAACTTTTTTCATTTTTTTTCTGATATATATTTTCTAAATAAAGAAAAATGGCTATCCTCCTAAATCTTAGGGCCTTCACTTTGCGCTTCAAAAATATCCAGTTCACCATATGTACTGCTTTCAAGAAAATAAATATTTACAAACTATGGTACAAATTTTACCCTCCACCTTAAGACAGGTAACGCTTCAAAAGTATTCCATTAACAAGGTTATTATCCAATGAAACCCCATTTGGATATTCCAGAATAAATGAATTTTCCCCTCTGTGACCTGCAATAACATAAGGACCTACCCACATGTGGTCAAATTTTCCATGCTTATCATCCTTAGGAGCATCCCATTTTAACACCAGGTTCTCAATTTGGAACTGTTCTTCTTTCACCCTTCTATCAAAAGTATTTTTCATTTTTTCTTAGTGTACCTGCACTTTATCATAAGCTTTATTCCTTTGCTCCTCTAATTCGATGATTTGGTTTATCCTTCTCTGCATGTGGTTTGGCTCATCTTGTTGTTCTTGAAAAATATTTCATAATTGGAACACCCAATGATGCTAGAAAAATGACTTCACTTCCATATACCAATTGAAAAGGAGACATTCCAATTTCCCTTTTAGTGCTAATTCTATCATCCCACAAAGCATACTTAATCCTAGTGTGCCAAGCTCTCTTGTTATCTTCTAACAACTTCTTGATAATTCTTACCAGACTCTTATTAGAAGACTCGGCCAATCTGTTTCCCTATGGGTAGTAAGCAATTGAATGATTTAAACTGATATGATACTTATAAAAAAAATTAATCATCTTTTTGGATTTAAAATTTGTTGCATTATCAGTCACTATTCTTCTAGGACACCTAAACCTAGCCAATATATTTTCTTCAATAAAATCCATAATTACAAACTCAGTAGCTCTCCTGGTAGGTATTGCTTCAATCCACTTTGTGAAATAGTCTGTAGCTGTCAGAATCCATTTATGTTGTCCTGAAGAATTTGGGTTTATCTCTCCAATGAAATCCAAACCCCACTGCTAAAAAGGAGCTTCTACTATTATTGGATTAATAGGGAGTGGAATTACCTTTCTCTTACCATCAAAAATCTGGCATTGATGACATGTGCTAGTTTCTTTGTACACGTCCGAAAACAATGATGGCCAATAAAAACCTGCTCTTAAAATTTTGTTCGCTGTCACCTTCCAAGAATGATGTCCTCCACAATATCCTTTATGAAATTCTTTCACTATGTATTGGGCTTCATTTTCTAAAAGGTAATTAAGTAACACACCTCCAGGATCCTTCCAATAAAGGTACTGATTTAAAATACAAAACTTAGCAGCTTTCAACTTCACAGATCTTGCTCTTGTTTTACTTAATCCTGCAGGAGCTTGTAAATTTTGAAGAACATGTGTAGCAGGGATTTATCCTTGCTACAGGGGTAGGAATGGCTCCCTTCAATCTATAGGATGGAAGGGTAGGTTCCTGCATATGGAAATGCAAAAAAGAAAAGCAGAACGGAAATAAAAGCAAATGGACAAGAAACAACCGTGAGCCCCTCTACAAACAAGGTTAGGGCTTCACTCCGAGAACCTACAAACAACTTATTAGAAACAATAAACCTGCAAAAACATGTTAGAAATCAAACCTGCAAGCAAATATGGGTTAGAAAATAACTAAGCTAACAAAGCAAACACATAAGCAAAACTAGATTATACCTCTCCTTTGGTGAAATGGGCCACCATGCCTTGGCTGGAAGAAGCACCTCTCTCTCTCTCTTGGCAATGGAGGAGCTATGGCTCAATGGGGAGAATGAATGGAGGAGAGAGGGGGATGTGGGTGTCTTGACAGACAAAAGGGTCTCAAGGCATCCATGGGTAGCATAACAGTATGCAAGGGAAGAGTTGTTTGAGAGTGACCCCCCAGCCTCCTTTTATAGCTTTTTTGGGGACTTTTAGGGTTTTAAGCCCTTGGTCAAGGATTTAGCCCCTTTTTTGGGATTTTGTTGATGTATATGTAACTTCGGAATGTATTCTTATGTATTGTAACCCGATGTTTATTCCAGGATGTTTTTACTATGTATTTGAGTCATGTTGTCATGCCTCGATGTTCCGATCGGGAGGATTAATAATGTAAACAAGTCTTGTCAAGTCATTGTGGAAGTCCCCACAGTTTTGGGGCACTTGAGTTATTATACACTAATTAAGGTGTAGGCTTGAGTAAGTAATTGTTGGTTAGGACGACATGATTAAGTGCACTTCAAGTGAATGGAAGAATATAAATAGAGAGTGAGAGTCTCTCTATTTATCACTTGTACATCACATCACTTACTCTCTCAAGTGTGGCACACTA
Organism: Pseudotsuga menziesii; assembly: GCA_001517045.1. Classification (NCBI taxonomy): domain Eukaryota; kingdom Viridiplantae; phylum Streptophyta; class Pinopsida; order Pinales; family Pinaceae; genus Pseudotsuga; species Pseudotsuga menziesii. Next base: position 70,198 of record LPNX010431485.1, on the reverse strand, counting down.
GTGAAGAAGGAAATATACTGGGACTAGGAGACTACTGCTGTCAGGAGTGCATCTTACTATTTTGGGGTCTTACATCTTGTGGTGATTCTATATTTGAGGAAGTTGCGGGGTTTTATCCATTTATGGTTTCCCCGATCAAAAATCTTTGTGTCTCTTGTCTCTTGTGATGTGCTTACGTTTTATTGTTGTGCTTGTTATTCTCTCAGTGAAAAGATCCTAACATAATGCTAGCTTAAATGTTGAAAAAAACTAACATGGTATCAGAGCTAACCTGAGAAGAAGACACTGTGTAGCTGCAGGAACTAGGGATTCCTAGTTTGTGGATCTTCCTCCATATATTTTCAGCAAAAGTAAGGTGGAACAACTCTCCTCCTTAGGGCACATCTTTCTGTCAAAGTAGAATTCGATTCTGAGCATTTTCAGTTTCGATGCGGAAATTAGGGCTTTCTATAGAAGAGGAATTTTTTAGTGAGACCAACATAGGATTTTTCTCCTCATCAAAACCGAAGTTTAGAGACCTGGATCAAGAAATTTGGTTGGGTGAAACTCCGAAAAAGTCAAACCCTAGTTTGACCCTGAGCTAGGAAAAACCCTAAATACTAAAACTGATAAGTTTTGGTACAGTCACTATATTCTGAGTTTGGCGAAGTATCCAAAGCTTAAAATTGCAAGGGTCGAAGATAAAATCCTGATGAACACTGTGACCAAATATCCACCTCAGATTCGCTACAGTCTGAGAGATATGATCCCTCCAAGTTAGGGTTCCAGCCTCTTCCAAAATTCATCCTTAAACAGGACATGTGAGGCGAATTGCAATATCTTGGGTTACAAAGATCCAAATGGAATTTCTGAAGATTTTCTAGAAAGGTAACGGACTCTAATTTTGTTGGTCCAAAGATCAGACTCAAAAGATGAACCAGTGACACGTGGAATGCCGTACAACTTCGTTGTTCTGAACAGTCTTGTAACAGGGAACCTTGGGAAAAGGATCATAAATCCCAAATGGTGAAACCCATTCTGATGAAACCTATAGTTTTAGATCAGGGACATGTGAGGTTACCGTAGTTATAAATTGTAGACACAAGGGATCATTAATTTTGGAAATATCACAGAAACAGTAACAGGCATTTCTGCAGAAGAAATTGGAAAATTAGGGCTTCCTGTTCCGGGGGCTTCCCTCCACTGTTTTCAGAAAAGGAGTACATTGGACAGCTCCATTTAAAGAGATATATCTGTTTGTCCAATCAAATCTGAAAGATTCCAAGTTTTGAAAATTAGGGTTTCTGTGACAAACCCTAGATCAGCGAACTCCGGGACAAGGACAGACACCTCAAATCGGTAAGATCTAATCCTTTGCTATTTCCATTTGAGGTTCTCATTTCAATATGATATATCACATCAGCTTGGTGACAAGCTTGGGGAAGTTGACAACTTCCAAGCCTGGAAGTATATGATCTCTCTGAAGAAAATGGATTGGACACCTACATGAGTATAGAGGTTCCAGTTTTAGAGGGAGACGAGGTTAAAAGCCTCTCACAAGAAGAACTTGGTCAAGGCCAAAGAAGACATCATGCTCATGCTGCAGAGGATGATGAACCATCGAGAAAGAGATCCAAATATGAAAGTGAATATTCTTCAAGTGAGGATGAATATGTTCTGATATCAGCTCTCATAGGTAACATTACTTATGGAAGTGATGATTGGCTTATAGACAATGGGGCTTCCAAACATATGATGAGATTCAAGGAATCCTGTGTAAGACTATCAGAACATGAATCACCTCACAAGGTGAAACTAGGAGATGACTACCAATATCCAATAAAAGGTAGTGGGGAATCTTCATACAAGCTAGACTCTGGTAAGTCTCTAACAATGAAAGAAGTATTGTTTGTTCCAGGACTCAAGAAGAACCTTCTCTCCATTTCAGCATTGATGCAAAAGGAATGCGAGTTGCATTCATAGATGGTCAAGTCATCATGTGGCCAAAAGGAAAGACTATCGATGATGCGGTAGTGATTGGAGAATAAGAAGGAGGCTTGTACAAAATGAAGGGCCATCCAGAACAAGCCTTGATCCATGACATAGTAGATCCAAATGAGCTTTGGCATAGAAGGCTTGCACATGTGCATTATAGAGCACTACCTATTGCAAGAAAAGCTGTTGAAGGTCTTCCAGAATTTCAAGCTATTTGAAGGGAAGAACAAAAATCAGAATATGACCTAAAGAAACCAGTTGAATAATGTGAAGATCTAAAATGTAGAGACCATGCAGTCATAAGAGTCTCTCAAATCAAAGAACAAATTGAAGCGGTAAAAGAAGAGGTGAAGAATGTAGAAGTGGTGATGGCCACCTTGAATGGCCTCCCAGGATCGTGGAATTCATTCATTCAAGGAATGTGTTCCAGAAGGAAGTGATTACTTTTAGTAGACTCTGAGAAGAATAAGAAGCTCGACTCATAAGAAGAGAAGAGAAGATGGGAGCAACTAAAGATCAAGCTCTTACCATCCAAAGAAGATCCCTCAAGCAATGAGGAATATGAAGAACTCAACTCTTGAAGAACTTCTTATCCATCCTAGAATTTGGATAAGAAATGATGCTATCATGAATGAAGAAGACGATGAAGTTGAAGGCTCAAGAAGGAGTAAACCCACGAAACAAATAAAGATAAGTATTCAATTGTAATTTCATGATATTGTTTTGTTATGCATTTGTTATTGTATTATGCATGATAGGATGTTTGCATTAATGACAGTATACTACTAATATGCATGTGATGGGTAAGTAGCTCATGGTGCTATACAAATTCTCCATTGCTACTTATCTAGAATGAAACCTCTTTGCTGACATATTGGATTAGTGCACAATCTCAATGTTGTACTGGTAGAGATGGAAGGCATCTAGAAAGTTTCAGTGAGATATGGATGAATGTTGTATTGGCTAAAGTAGTTGCATGATCATATATTTATGCATAAGAACTTGCCAGTATAAATATTCCTTATGAAATGTTCTAACCATACAATTGCATTTGACTTGTAGGAAAGACCGCATACAGAATCGCCTACAAGAAAAGAAGAATGAAGACTTGTTCTAAAGAACAAGTGACGAAATTTTAAGACAAAGAATAATATGATGAATGCAGTGACATCATTGATGCAGAACCTTCCAGCCATGAAGAAGTAAATAAGAAGAAATGGAAGACCGGTTCAAGAAGAATGATGTCAGGGCATATTATCGAGACCTGAAGAGAAGTTCATAGTTCCATCATGTAGTAGATGGAAACATCATGGGATACAAGGCAAGATTCGTAGCATGAGGCTTCTCACGAAAGGAACGCCTAGACTAGGAAGAGACATTTGCAGCCAGTAAGAGTTGAAACACATACATGATGAGATTGATGAATATCTTAACCTTTGCTACAAGGTTGAAGATGCAAGTCTATACACTAGATGGTCACATAGAATATTAGTAGCATAGGAATCTACTTGTCACTCTAGTACAGAATAATTTCAGTGCATAGAGCACAGAAGACAGAGGGAGTATGATGCTCCGCTTCAGAGGGAGTGACTACAGAATATACTGAGGTTCAACATGGTATGATAGGATGGGCAGATTGCTGATGACTCTAGGCTTTACTAAGAGTAAAGTGGAATCCAACCTTTGCTTCAAGGTTGAAGGCGGAATACCAGTGATACTCTTGTTATGTGTCGATGCACTATCATTCTAGGTATGGAGGTGTGGCAGAGTGCAGATGGAATATTCCTTGGACAAGGGAAGTATGCAGTAGAGATTCTGAAGAGGTTCAGGATGATGGACTGCATGACCACACCTATGGCATCGAACATGAAGCTATTAAGTGATGCTTCATCAAAGTCGGTTGATGCTACGATGTATCATCAGATGATTGGGTCCTTGATGTACCTGAGACCAGATATTTGCTCTGTTGTGAACACATTGAGACAGGCTCACTTGATGGATGCAAAGCATGCAGGGGTACAGTTGATTATGGGCTCAAATACGATGCGAATCAAAAGGATTAACCTGGAGGGTTATGTTGATTCAGATTGGGCAAGTAGTGCCATCGATAGGAAGATCACTTTAGGATGTTGCTTCAGTATGGGATCAGGTGTGATCTCTTGGTTTAGCAGGAAACAATCCTGTGTGACACTGAGTACAACTGAAGCAGAGTATGTCGTAGCTTGTTCAGCTAGTTGTGAGGCAGTATGGCTGTGAAAGCTACTATTTGATATATTTGATCTCCAGTTGGATGCTACTTGTATACATTGTGACAACCAAAGTTGCGTGAAGTTGTCAAAGAATCCAGTGTTCCATGACAAGTTGAAGCATATCGAGATCAAGTATCACTATATTGATGAAGCCATCGGCTAGGCTGAAGTTCGAATACTTCAGAGAGAGACTTGGTGTTCTCCAAATCGAGGTTCCTTCCAAGAGAAAGTGATGAGACCCATAGCCATTCTGACATGGTGAGAGGATTGGTTCCTTCCATGGTTAGATGTAAGGGCTGAGCCATTCTGTCATGGTGAGAGGATTCAGTTCCTTCCATGTCAGATATGAGTGCTAGAGATCCAAAGCCATTCTAACGACCAGGTCAGATGTAAGGGCTGAGCCATTCTGCCATGGTGAGAGGATTTGGTTCCTTCCATGTCAGATATGAGTCCTGACTGTCATTCTGGGAATGGAGGCACCTGGTCAGTTACCAGGAACACTCAGTCGGGGACTGAGGGAGCCATTCTAATGAGCAGGTCAGATGTAAGGGTTGAGCCATTCTGTTCATGGCTAAAAGATTAAGTTCCTTCCATGGCATATGTGAGTGCTGGCCATTCTGTCGAGTAGGACAGATGTAAGGGCAACTGCCACTCTCTGGGAGAGTGGAGGCACCTGGTCAGTTACTAGGTAGCTCAGTCTGGGACTGGGGGGCATTCTGACGAGGGTGTAGGATTCAGTTCCTACCAGGTCAGATGTGAGTGCATGCCCTTCTGATGAGTAGGTCAGATGTAAGTGCAGAAATCTTCTATCATTGTGAGCAGGATGCGATTCCAGCCTAGGTGAAAGTGTGGAAACCTTTCATCACTGTGAGTAGGATGTGTTCCCACCTGGATAGAAGTCTTCCATCATTGTGAGCTGGATGCGATTCCAGCCTGGGTGAAAGAGTGGAAACCTTTCATCATTGTGAGCAGGATGTGTTCCCGCCTGGATGGAATTGTGCCTTTCTGACGAGTAGGTCAGATGTAAGTGTAGAGCCATTTCATAGATGATAGTTGATGTGCCTATCATGCTGGTGAATGTGAGTGCTGGGCCTTTCTGATGTGATTTTAGTTTACTACATGATCATATGTGAGTGTTGGGAATGCCTTTCTAACAAGCAGGTCAGATGTAAGTGTTGGGAGAAGACCTACCTGGTGGCTAGGCCTACAACCAGCATGAAAAAGGGCTGGATCTGTAGAACTTCCTATGACGAGATAGTACACACATGATGATGACCAGAGGAGATCCAGATCGAGCTATGATCTAGATCTAGTTATGATGACTCCGAGAGATCTAGATCGAGTGATGATCCAGATCCGGCAGTGATGATCCAGATCGAGAGATTATCCAGATCCAAATCCAGATCGAGTGACGATCCAGATCCAGTCTAGTGATGATGATCCAGATCGAGTGATGATCCAGATCCAGTGATGATGTTCTATGATGATCCAGATCGAGAGATGATCCAGATCTGATAATGAAGATGACTTGAAGATGAAGATGACTTGAAGACGAAGATGACTTGAAGACGAAGATGACTTGAAGACAAAGATGATCCAGTTGATACAGAGAAGAAGATCAGTGCTGAAAATCGTGTTGAAAGAATACCTTCCTAGTTAAGAGGGAGTGTTGATGTATATGTAACTTCGGAATGTATTCTTATGTATTGTAACCTTATGTTTATTCCGGGATGTTTCTATTATGTATTTGAGTAATGTTGCCATGCCCCGATGTTCCGATCGGGAGGATTAATAATGTAAACAAGTCTTGTCAAGTCATTGTGGAAGTCCCCACAGTTTTGGGGCACTTGAGTTATTATACACTAATTAAGGTGTAGGCTCGAGTAAGTAATTGTTGGTTAGGCCAACATGATTAAGTGCACTTCAAGTGAACGGAAGAATATAAATAGAGAGTGAGAGTCTCTCTATTTATCACTTGTACATCACATCACTTACTCTCTCAAGTGTGGCGCACTAGTGAAGAAGGAAATATACTGGGACTAGGAGACTACTATTGTCGGGAGTGCATCTTACTGTTTTTGGGTCTTACATCTTGTGGTGATTCTATCTTTGAGGAAGTTGCGGGGTTTTCTCCATTTATGGTTTCCCCGATCAAAACTCTTTGTGTCTCTTGTCTCTTGTGATGTGCTTATGTTTTATTGTTGTGCTTGTTATTCTCTCAGTGAAAAGATCCTAACATAATGCTAGCTTAAATGTTGAAAAAACTAACAGCTTTTAGCCCCTTTCTCCCTAATTTTAGCTCCTTTTAGGGTTTTAGTCCCTTTTGGGGGGCTTTAGCCCTTTTTGGGGGGGATTTAGCCCCTAGGAGAGTTATTTAGGCTCCTTTTTGGGGTTTTTAAGCCCTTTTCTTCATTCTTAAGACTTTTTGAGGGGGTGGGGGTCTAATGGAGTGATATGAGGGTCGTGCGTGGGTGTCCTTGGGTGGTGTAGGCCATGTAGAGCTGAGTGAGGGATTTTTTGAGTTAAAATATTTCCCCATGATGTGTGAGGGCAGGAGCTCATCGTATGGCCAATGGACATCATAGGATTTTCTACAGAGAGGTGGTGCTTCCGAGGTTGGGGCATGGTGAATTTTGGTTTTTGTATTAATATGGTTCCTATCAATGGGTGAGATACAAATAATGTGTGACATGTATATGGATGAGGTGAGCATCCCCATGCTTGTGACAATGTCAAAAGAATAATGTGATCTATGCTCTAAAATACAAGAGCCGATCATATACAACTGATGATACAATAATGGTTTCCTCAATTAGAGGTCGAATACAATATTGATCTGAAGAACTGCTACATCGAACCCATGGCATCATGGAATGCTATATCTTCGTGGCTAATAGGCTGCTAGATCTGGAATGGTACATAGTTGTATGGACTCATTAATGGAGAGTGTTAGTGCCAAAATTTGTTCTCAGACTACAAAAGAACAAGCCAACACAATCTCAATAAACTAAATTAAATAAAATAGGTATTCTAGGGTTTTGGTTGTACATATTGAATACAAGAGGGAAAACATTCATAAGACCAAAGATAACACTAAATCATGAGCATTTGAATGACTGAGATGCATAACATATAAACCATAATCCAAATAGAATAACACAGTACTGAGTTTCACCCACGGTTAGCAAGCATTTAAAGCATAAAAACCTTAAACAGGAAATGAATATACCAACTGAGTAATTAACACAAATTAGAAATGAAACCAGTCAATAATCTAAAGGGCATATAGTTGCATATATTTCAAAGTTCGGTCATCAAAAACACATAAGATTCTTTACACTTAGCTCATAAACCAGCCTGATAGCCTCCCCTTGCAACAAAAATCGAACCCTTTGTCCTCTTTCAGACTTACATTTATCTTGTTCCTTCAAAAACAGTTGCATAACTGAACCCTAACTACTTTTAGGTCATCTATCGAATTGTTCAATATAAACTAGAATTATACAAAAATAAAATAAAATAACTTTTCAAACTAATTGATAACTGTTCTCCTTAAAGAAATTTACAAATATTTTATTGCTTCAGCTAATATAGCAATTCCCTCCAAATCCTGACCTTTCCTTCTAGCTTTCAAATGGTTTGCTTCCAATTCTGCAACCCTCTTTGTTAACTCTTCATTCTATTGTGTCAGCTCCTGGATAGTTTGCCTTAACTCTATGAGTTGATTCTTTGTTTTTCTTTTCCTTTCAAGAGCTTCTTTAGAAACTGCAATCAATTCCTGGTAATGACTGTTAACTTCTTCCAAGTCTTCTCTAAGTCTCCTATTTGCAGTAACTAATCCATCATTAGTTTCATGCATATATTCAATTTGATGCTTGTATTGCTTGATGCTCCTTTGTAGATTTTCCTTTTCAGAATCAATACATTTATCTCCTGATATTGTTTGCATTCTTTCTGGTGTCCATGGGATTTTTCAGCTTCCTGTAGATTTCTTCATCCTCCTTCATAAGATCTATGAAGGTCACAGGAATATCTAGATGTTCTTCAGCTTCAATATTACACTGAAATTCTTCTTCAATTTCCTCTTTTTTCTATTAAAACGACTAATCCAACTGTTGGAATCCTATTCTCCTGTTTGCCAAGTGTCGAACTACATGCCCCAATCTTCTCTGACTGTTTTGACAACTCTAGACGACCGCTCCCCAAAGCTCTAAATTTACTCTCTTTCAAAATTCCGATTTTCAAGTACTGATTTTTCACCACGATCTCCACCTGCTCTACGTGCACTTCAGGGAAAACATGATTCGAAACGCCTTTGTCTCATTATGGTCTGTTATCATTATTGCATCACTTCTGCAAGAAACCGCCATGATTCGCCTTCATGATGATATTCACACCTGTCACAGTGATTAATATTTGAATGTTTCCATGGTATCGGGGTCTCCCATCACTAACAACTAATCTTTCTTAGCATCGGCAATCAAATCCCCAAGACTAAATGTATCGGTGCTTTCAATTACTATCTTGTCGATGATCAGAAGTTGTAATCGCTAATGCATCAGAACCTCAAGACTGAACGCTGTCGCAGTGTTGGAGTTGTAAACCACTAGCTTCGCGATCGGTGATTGGAGGCTCTAGCAACTATCTCGTTGGAGCTTTATACCAGAATGTTGTCACTGTGTCGACGACATAGAGAACTAAATCTCTGAAATGTTGAATGATGATTTTTAACTTGCATGACTTTCTTGTAGCGCCTGTGTGCATTTTTTTTTGGCTTGCGCCACAAGAAAATTGAAGTTAATGATTTTCAAAAAATAATCTCATGATATAGGTTTAAACTTGATTTAGAGACCCTAATCAAACTTTAATGTTATTTTTTAGACCTTTTAATCCATATAAGCCTTCTATAATCCCTCTGACTATGAAATCAAAACAAAATTTTCAAAAAATAAGACTAGGAAAACAAATAACATGAAGATTAAAGAAAAAACAATTCAAACTATCCTAGGCAACAAAATTTTCTAAGAGTAATGCATAAAACGAAGTTTCAAACCATAAACAAAAGTATTAAAATATGGAAAACAAAAACATGATCTAACATCTGGCTCCTACTGCGGGATGAAGTCCTCCTTGTGAGGCTTCAAGAACTTGTAGACCAATGCCTTCTGTGCTGCTACCTGCTAGTCTACAAAATTTCCATTGGGTCATGGAGTCGTTATTTAGTTATTCACACTGATATATACAATGAAAATGAAGTATCCCTCTCAAAAACTGTAAAAATGCTTGAGGAATCGTCCATTAACTGGATTGGACAATTCCTCACCCTCCATAGACTGTAGTACAAAAGTATTGTTTTCTAGAACCTTTGTTACTATGAAAGGACCAAACAAAAGGTTATCAAACTTGCCATGCTTTCCTTTTTTCTCCTTCCTAGCATCCAATCTCAAAACTATCTCTCCCACTGAAAAATTGTTATCTTTGATCTTCCTATCAAATATTTCTTTGGTCTTTAACCTATACAGCTGAGCCTTTTCTTCCACTGTTTCTCATTTCTGTTGTAACTCTATCATTGCATAGATTCTTCTTTGCATATCATTAGGTTCCTCCTAACTATCTTGAAAAAACTTCATTACTAGGATACCCAATTGAACAGGAAAAAATTCATCAGAACCATATAGTAATTGGAAAGGAGAAGTTCCAATTGCTTTTTTAATTGTTATTATGTCTGCCCATAATGCATATTTCAACATAGAATCCCATGATCATTTATTCTCCTTCAATAATTTCTTGATACTCTGAATAATATTCTTATTAGATGACTCAGCTAACCCATTCCCCTAAGGATAATAGGAAGTTGAATGTTTCAACAGGATCCCATTCTTTTCACAAAATGCCCCCATAGTCTTAGATTTAAAGGATTTAGCATTATCAGTCAATAATTTCTGAGGACATCCAAATTTACTAAGAATATTATCTTCAATAAAATCTATGATTACCTTGTCTGTTGCATTCCTTGTGGGAATATCTTCTACCCATTTGGTAAAGAAATATGTAGTAGTCAAAATCCACTTATGTTGCCCTGAGGAAGATGGATTTATCTCTCTATGAATTCCAAACCCTATTGTTGAAAAGAGGCATTGACTGCAATTGGTTTTAATGGTAATGATAGCAACTTTTGTTTACCAGCAAACTTCTGACAAGGGAAACATGCTCTTACCTGCTGATACACATCTGAGAATATGGAAGGCCAATAGTACTCGACTCTTAGAATTTTGTATGTTGTTTCCTTCCAATACTTATGTCCTCCATAAGAACCTTCATGGGATTCAGATATTACTCCTTTAATTTTTGGTTTATCTAAACATCTGAGTAGAATACCCCCTGGATCTTTCCAAAATAGTTGTTGTTCTATCAAACAATATTTAGTAGTTTTCAACTTCAAAGACCTAGCAGCTTTCTTGTCTAAGTGTTCTGTACATTGCAAATACAAAAGAAAGTGTACAATATCTGCATACCATGTGGATGCTAAATAGTGGTCCATAATCTTCTCTTTCTCCAGCTCTGCTTGACTTTCTTCCTGTGCTGAATGTTCTGTCATGAGATGTATACCTAAAGCTTGGCAATTTGAATCAGCTAACAATTTAGCCAAACCTTGTCCCTTTACTAGATTTGTAGGTCTAATTTCCACATCATATTCCATTATTTTTGCAATCCACCTTCCTCTTTTTCCCTCACTGTCATGATGAGTTAGAACATCCTTGATGGCAACATTAGGTACATAAGCAATAACCTTGGAATATAAAACATAAATTCTGAAGAACTTCAAAGCTTTTACCAATGAGTAAGCCTGCTTCTCTAAGGTGATGTATTTTAGCTCTGAGTCTCTGAGAGTCTTGCTGAAAAATGCAATTGGCTATTCAAGGCCATCCTTATTCTTTTGTAATAAAACAACAGCTAATGTATCTTCAGATGCAAAAGAAAAAGTTAAAAATTCCTTTGTAAAATCAGAACTTACTAACACTAGAGCTTCTGTAAGAGCCATCTTGATTTTTTCAAATGAGTTTTTTGCTTCTGCAGCCCATTTGACCTCCTGATCTTTCCTCAACATGGCTTTAATTTGCTTGATGGTTTCAGAAAAAATTGGTATGAACCAACGCAAAAAATTGGTTTTACCAATAAACGATTGTACATCCTTCTTACTCCTTGGTAAACTTATCTTTATTATTGCTTTCACCCTTTCTGGATCAATCCTTATGCCATCAGCTGAAACAAAATGACCCAGCAATTTACCTTCTTGTACAGCAAAATGAGATTGCTTTGTATTGAGAGATAAACCATATTTTCTACATTTCAGAAAAATTTGTTTTAAACCTTTTAGATGTTCATCATCTGATTGTGAAAAGACTGTAATATCATCTAAGTAAATCACTACAAACTTATCTCTTTCCCCTACAAAGGCTATGTCCATAGCTCTCTAGAAAGTAGCTCCTGCATTCATTAATCCAAAAGGCATTTTATCGTACATGAAAGTACCCCAAGGTGTAGTAAAAGATGTTTTTTCTCTGTCATCAGGATGCATGGAAATTTGATTATATCCTGAAAAGCCATCAACCATAGAAATTCTTTGTGCACCAACTAGCTTCTGCAATATTTGTTCTATTTTTGGAAAAAGGTAATTGTCCTTCAATGAAGACCTATCCAGATTTTGAAAATCAACAGACAGTCTGATTTCACCATTCTTCTTCCTGATAGGAACTAAATTGGCTACCCATGAAGAATATCTGAGGGGAACAATAATCTTAGCATCTAATAACTTTTTCACCTCCTTTTCAATAATAGGGAACAAAGCTGGATTTATCCTCCTTAATTTCTGTCTGAAAGATTTAACATTTGGTTTTAAAGGCACTTTATGCTGTATAATTCTAGTATCATATGTCTTGAAATCTTCATTTGACCATGTAAAAACATCAACATACTTCTTTAACAACTTGATGTACCTGTCTCTCTGCTCTACTATGAGTGCTTTTGAAATCTTCACCATTCTAGGATGTTCAGGGGTACCAATATTACAGTCCACTACATTTTCTTCTGAGGACTGTACAACAGGTTTTAAAGGTGTATCATCCTTTGAAAATATCCTCTCTAAAGGCACCAAGCCTTTAGGAATGAAATTTCTTTTAAGTTCAATAATCTTATGACTTGCAATTTCATTTTATGCAACACCTTCAAACTCTTCAACCTCATCATCTTGTTCTTGATCAATCATGGAATTGGAAAACTCTCCTATCAACTCCAAGAACCTTTTTATTTCAATGTCATCTTCAAAAAAATTTCACTGCTTTACATTATCAGGCACAGAAGGTCTGTACCTAACCTTAATAGGATACTTTAGCTGTGTTGTTTTGGGAATCTTGAAATGAGTGGTTGCTAGGGCAAGAGAATCAGCAGTTTGATTATGATCCCTAGGAATATGAGTGATGTTAAAGGCCACAAAATAATTGTCTATTATATCCCATACTTCATTACGGTATACCTTCAGCAAATCTTGTTTTACTTGATATTTTTTCCATATTTGCTGAACAACCAACTCGGAGTCGCCATATACAAAAATCTGTTGAATACCTAGATATTTTGCATCTTTCAAACCCAACAACAAAGCTTCATATTCTGCAGTATTATTGGTGGTAACAAATTTCAATTTATGCATTAACCTTATCGCTTCACCATCATGAGATATTAGAAGAACCCCTCCTCCAGCACCTTCTTTGCATGATGATCCATCAAAATACATTTGCCAAATTTCATCTTCTTGTTCCCTAGTATGTTTGACTGGATTTTCTTTTTCAACCTGTAATAAACCAGCATTATTATCATCATCACTAAAATGCAACATACAAGTACCCAAATCTTTGTCAACAACATACAAGGGATGATTTGTAGGGTTCTTGTCATCAGTCACAATATAGGAAAATTGTAACTCTCTATATAACCTTTTGTTCTCTCCTCCAAATATAGGAATGGTGGCATATGTTAAGTCCATTTGTAGGACCCCACCAACCTTCTTGGCCCAAGATCTAGAGAGGAGCAATCCAAACTTGGGTGTAATTTCTGCCACTACCACATCCATAATCACACTCTTCATTGGCAACTGAGCTAAACTAGCCACCATATCTTATATCACTCCCAAACATTTTACAGTTCTTGAATCAAAAGCATACAAATAATGATAAGGTTTTGTTATGCTCAAACCTAAAGCCTCCATGACAGCTTTTGGAATTAGGTTATGAGATGCTCCTGAATCCAGAAGGCAATTATGTATCATCTGCTCATGAATAGTCAGTGTGATGTAAAAAGGAGGTGATGCACTTGCATCATTTTCAGTTTTTTCTGCCAAAGCTAATCCAATAAATATTTTAGGGCTTTCTTCTTGTAAACATTTTCAGAACTGAATTTTTATAATAAGGATTCTTCAATAACTCACTGAAAGGCATAGGGATCTTGATTTTGCCTAATTCATTTTCAAGGCTGAAATTCTGCATATTTTTGTTTACCTCTTCAACTTCAATAGTCTTATTTTGTTTATCCTGACTTTTTTTTTCTCTAACACTGGATCGGACTGCTATTTAGGAGGCAAGACTACCTTTTTCTTAGGGTTTTGAACTACTTGCTTTGGACCTGATCTTAAATTTAAAGTTTTTTTTGGATCAGTCTAAAATGTATCAGCAGTTACAGCAATCACTTCAAGATTCAAATCATTTTCTATTTCAAACAAATCTGCATCATAATATTCTAAGTTCAAAAAATCCTCTTCACTCACAAAACCTTCAGTCAACTGTTCTCCAAAATAATTCATATCCTGATCTGTATCCTCAAAGAACTATTCCTCTTCAATTTCTTCTTCATCAACTACATTATTCTAAAGTGGAGGTGGCACTTTTTGATCCTTAGTTTCTCTCCTTTCTCGTTGTATATCATTGTTTCTTCTCTCTCTAGGAATGAAACGAGGTACAAACTGTCTTCTGAATTGGTTTTGATTATTAGGGTTTCTGTCTCCCTCTTGAACAGGATTATTTGAATTATTCTCTAATTCCAACTTGTTTAGTTTTGATGTCAGGATCTTGACTAGCTTGGCCATCTCATCAATTTTATCTTCTACAGAGTGGGATGTTGAAACCCCTGGAGCTGCCTCCTTCTTACCCTTCTTGTCATATATCTGTTGAGTTGTATTTCCCTTCAATCTATTAGAGGCTAATATATTAGACTCCACCTCTAATGCTGCCTCCTGCATGTTCTTTCTCTTAAGGGAAGAGATAACTCATGATCAAAAGCATTGGCATACGTGAGTTTTGCAGAATTTTCTGAAGGTTTTATCTCTACAGGAATTCTGCCATACATTTTATTAAACCTCTTCAAAAAATCAGCTATAGTTTCATCCTTCTTTCTTCTAAGGGCTCCAAACTCAGTAATGTAATACGTGTGATCTTTGGTATCACCCCATTGTCTCATGAAAAGATCTTGAAGCTCTTCTATGATAGTGATAGAATTTAAAGGCAACTCTCTAAACCATTTCCTAACCTCTCCGTCAATACTCTGTACAAACATTCTCATCCACACATCCTTTGCCTCAATATTCTGATAATCAGCATAGCTAAGAAAAGCATCCCAATGCTCCTCACTGTGGTTTCACCTTGTCCATTAAGCCTAGGAAGGTATTTTTGGTAGTCACCCCCAGGAAGTGCATTCAAAGGCTGAGGTAACACTAAAGGTGCATACCTAGCTGCCACCATTCGGTCCATCATGTCTCATGGCTGATTTTGGGCTGCCATCTTTAAGCTAATTGGTTTAGGTGATGGAAGGATCTGACTAGAACTTGGATGAAATGGATTTTTACCAACTTTGAGATGAAATAAAGGGATTTTTCCAAGAGACACAGTCTTTGCTTTCTTGAAAGATTTAGGATCAGT
The DNA here is from genome assembly GCA_001517045.1 of Pseudotsuga menziesii. Classification (NCBI taxonomy): domain Eukaryota; kingdom Viridiplantae; phylum Streptophyta; class Pinopsida; order Pinales; family Pinaceae; genus Pseudotsuga; species Pseudotsuga menziesii. The sequence goes on along the minus strand of LPNX010431485.1, from coordinate 55,011 downwards.
GAAAACTTGAAAATTACTAACAGGAAATATAGGCTTCAACCAAGGTGAATCTTGTTCTTCTCCCTTCAAAACAGAAAAAGGTGATGAAATATATAACTGATCAAGGTTACATAGGGCTGGTAATGACTAAGACCTTCTGATTTTCCTAGCTACTTTCAATATTTGTTCTGGGTCTGGGACACCTAGCTACAAAGGTGAACTAGGTCTACTCCTTATTCCAACTCCCTTGGTAGCCACTGTGAAATGCTGGTGAATACTAGTCTTTAATAATTTGTTGGTTTAAGTTCACCTCTCAAACCAGTGAAATGATAAGTATCCCAGGTAAAATTGGTTTTCAACTTCATCCCTGGAAACAGCGCCAAAGATGTTAGTGCCAAAATTTGTTCTCAGACTACAAAAGAACAAGCCAACATAATCTCAATAAACTCAATTAAATAAAATAGGTATTCTAGGGTTTTCGTTGTACAGTTTGAAGACAAGAGGGAAAACATTCATAAGACCAAAGCAAACACTAAATCATGAGCATTTGAATGACTGAGATGCATAACATATAAACCATAATCCAAATAGAATAACACAGTACTAGGTTTCACCCACAGTTAGCAAGCATTTCAAACATAAAAACCTTAAACATGAAATGAATATACCAACTGAGTAATTAACACAAATTAGAAATGAAACGAGTCAATAATATAAAGGGCATATAGTTGCATATATTTCATAGTTCATTCATCAAAAACACATAAGATTCTTTACACTTAGCTCATAAACTAGCCTGATAGCCTCCTCTTGCAACAAAAATCAAACCCTTTGTCCTCTTTTAGACTTACATTTATCCTGGTCCTTCAAAAACAGTTGCATAACTGAACCCTAACTAATTTTAGGTCATCTATCAAATTATTCAATATAAACTAGCATTATAAAAAAATAAAATAAAATAACTTTTCAAACTAACTAATAACTGCTCTCCTTAAAGAACTTTACAAATCTTTTACTGCTTCAGCTAATAGAGCAATTCCCTCCAAATCCTGAGCTTTCCTTCTAGCTTTCAAGTGGTCTGCTTCCAAGTCTGCAACCCTCTTTGTTAAATCTTCATTCGGTTGTGTCAGCTCCTAGATAGTTTGCCTTAACTCTGTGAACTGATTCTCTGTTTGTCTTTTCCTTTTAAGAGCTTCTTTAGAAACTGCAATCAATTCCTAGTAATGACTGTTAACTTCTTCCAAGTCTTCTCTAAGTCTTCTATTTGTAGTAACTAATCCATCATTAGTTTCATGCATATATTAAATTTGATGCTTGTATTGGTTAATGCTCCTTTGTAGATTTTTCTTTTCAGAATCAATACATTTATCTCCTGATATTGTTTGCATTCTTTCTGGAGTCCATGGGATTTTCAGCTTCCTGTATATTTCTGCATCCTCCTTCATAAGCTCTGTGAAGGTCACAAGAATATCTAGATGTTCTTCAGCTTCAATATTACACTGAACTTCTTCTTCAATTACCTCTCTTTTCTATTAAAACAAATAATCCAGCTGCTGGAATCCTATTCTCCTGTCTGTCAGGTGTCGAATTACATGCCCCAATATTCTCTGACTGTTTTGACAACTCCAGACGACCACTCCCCAAAGCCCTAATTTTACTCTGTTTCAAAATTCTGATTTGCAAGTACTAATTTTTCACCACGATCTCCACCTACTCTACGTGCACTTCAGGAAAAATGTGATTTGAAACGCCTTTGTCTCATTATGGTCTGCTATCATTATTGCATCACTTCTGTAAGAAACCACCACGATTCGCCTTCATGATGATATTCACACCTGTCACAGTGATTAATATTTGAATGTTTCCATGGTATCAGGGTCTCCCATCACTAATGACTAATATTTCTCAGCATCGGTGATCAAAGCCCCAAGACTAAACATATCGGCACTTTCAATTACTATCTTGTCGGTGATCGAAAGCTGTAATCACTAATGCATCGGAACCTCAAGACTGAACACTGTCACAGTGTCAGCGTTGTAAACCACTAGCTTTGTGATCAGAAATCGGAGGCTTTAGCAACTATCTCATCGGAGGTTTATACTAGATTGTTGCCGCAATGTCAGTGACATAGAGAACTAAATCTATGAAACGTTGAATGATGATTTTTAACTTTCCTGACTTTCTTATAGCGCCTGTGTGCATTTTTTTTTGGCTTGCGCTACAAGAAAATTGAAGTTAATGATTTTCAAAAAATAATCTCATGATATAGGTTTAAACTTGATTTAGAGACCCTAATCAAACTTTAATGTTATTTTTTAGACCTTTTAATCCATATAAGACTTCTATAAGCCCTCGGACTATGAAATCAAAACAAAATTTTCAAAAAATAAGACTAGGAAAACAAATAACATGAAGATTAAAGAAAAAACAATTCAAACTATCCTAGGAAACAAAATTTTCTAAGAGTAATGCATAAAATGAAGTTTCAAAACATAAACAAAATTATTAAAAGATGGAAAAAAAAAACATGATCTAACATCTGGCTCCCATCACTAATGACTAATCTTTCTCAGCATCGTTGATCGGAGCCCCAAGACTAAACGTATCGGCGCTTTCAAATACTAGCTTGTCGGCGATCGGAAGCTGTAATCACTAATGCATCAGAACCTCATGACTAAATGCTGCCACAGTGTTGACACTTTAAACTACTAGCTTCACGATCGGCGATCAGAGGCTCTAACAACTATCTCATCAGAGCTTTATACCGGAGCGTTTCCATAGTGTCGGCGCTGTAAACCACTAGCTTCGTGATCGACGATCGGAGGCTCTAGTAACTATCTCGTCGGAGATTTATACCAGAATGTCGCCACAGTGTTGGTGACATAGAGAACTAAATCTCTAAAACGTTGTATGATGATTTTTAACTTGCATGACTTTCTTGTAGCACCTGTGTGCATTTGTTTTTAGCTTGCACTACAAGAAAATTCAAGTTAATGATTTTCAAAAATTAATCTCATGATATAGGTTTAAACTTGATTTAGAGACCCTAATCAAACTTTAATGTTATTTTTTAGACCTTTTAATCCATATAAGCCTTCTATAAGCCCTCTGACTATGAAATCAAAACAAAATTTTCAAAAAATAAGACTACCCTCACAGGAACCCTCGCAGGCAACGGCGGGAGATTGATGGAATGCTGCCACATCTGGAGCAGCTTGCTACTGGGGTCTCTGATGATGGTGGCAGCATCCGAGAAATGATATGATTGCTTCTATTCACGGATTTCCTCCAGAGTGGACTGGTGTGATGAGGAGGATGGCTATGTCCTGTGAGTACATTCGTCGAGCGGTGAGAGGCAATCTTCCTACAGAGGATGATTCTTCTGAGGAAGATGATGACACCGAGTCAGATGATGAGTCTGAGTCGGATTAGAAACCTAGTGAGGTTGTCCCTAGTGTGTTGGTGCACTTAGGAGTTTTTGTGTCGCTGTGTATATTCAAATGAGAAAGCATATGTGGCTTCTCATTTTGTACTGGACATATTTTGGACATGCGACTTATATCTTTAGATATATATATCTATATCTATATATATATATATATATATTATGCAGGTCGATGCGCTTTTATGGTTTTATTAGGTGAGTCTTTTTATTATGATGTGAAATGCAAATGGCTAGATGATGTATTATTACACTTGTGTGTGTATTTTTGGATATGATTATGCATGATGTTATGGTTGTATGTTTCCTATATGCGATTATGAATGTGCCAGTTTAGAATATCATTAGCCATTTGATCTGCGACACTATTGAGGTTTCTGGGAATATGTGTAAATGTGATGGATTCAAATGTTCTAACCATCTATTTAGTGCACAGGAATTTTCTAAAGAGGCAAGGATCATGTACCCGACAGTAGTTGTTCAACAGAGAAACAAGCAGCTGGGAGTCTAAGAATACATTGATATGGTGAACGCCTAACTGGAGAACAGCGGCTAAGAGGCCATTGACACCGTCATATTCATCCTGGTTGTTGGTCGAAGTGCCCATGCATATTTTGTCGATATGGATCAACTCGTGCGATGGGGAGTAGATGACCCATGCAGCAGAGGTGAAGTTCGGAGACCATCTGCTTGCTCCAATAGAGAACCCCACATATCGGTCTGAGGTAGGATCCATCTGAAGCAATGAGGGGAAAAGATACATAAGACTCATTCTTGAAAAATGTGTAAAACAAAAAGGGGAAAAACTATAATACAAGTTGTACTATTGTCACTCAGAGGGGTGACGTTAGAGAAAAAGTCGTTTGGAATTTCAGGGGGTCAGTGGTCATTCCTCTGTGTGACACAATGAACCCTAGGAGACAGCCCGTTGGGACACAGAAAACACACTTAAAAGGTTTCAAGCAGATTCTATTGTGGCGACATCGTAGGAAGACTTGTTGCAAGTCATCTATGTGTTGTGTTTGCTTCTGGGACTGCGCGATGAGGTTGTCAAGATGAACCATCATGATGTGAACGAGGTCGCGGAAGCAATATGTCATGGCGCGCTGGAAGGTGGTTCCAGTGTTTTTCAAGTGAAAGGGCATGACTCAATACATGAATGTGCCCCACGGGGTTGTGAATGACATCTTATAACAGTCTTCTTTCCAGATTTGGATTTGGTTATATCCAAAAAATCCGTCCATGAAGGAAAAGGCTTCATGTCCGGTGCATGCATCGATAATCTGATCGATGAAAGGTGTGGGGAAGTTGTCTTTGGGACATGCCCCATTGATGTCACGGAAGTTTCTACAAATGCGGATGGTACCCTATTTTTTTTTCATGGGAACGGGATTAGAAACCCAAGTGGTGTATGCAATGGGATAAATGAAGCCGGATGTGCGCAGCTTCTCTATCTCGGCTTTGACCACAGCCACTTTGGAAGGGTGGATTGGTTGTTGCTTTTGGCGTATGGGGGCCACATCAGGCCATGTGTTGATGTGGTGTTCCATAATGGATGGATCCAAGATGAGCATTTTGGTGTAAGACCAGGTGAAGATGTTGAGGAATTCTTGAAAGAGGGCTTTGTAGGCAGCGACCTCTTCCAGGGAGCAAGATGCCCCTAGCATGATTTCTTCAACAACCTCAGGATTGGTTGAGATGTTGATTTTGGTGGTTGGCAAGATGTTGGCCATGTTCCCTTCTTCGAAGGCATCTGGTGTCAAGATGGGGTTCTTGAACCAGTCGACTTTCCCATGAATGAAATCTTTGGTCTCCATGGAAAACTAGTCAAACTGCGACACAAGTTATTCGAGTAGGAAGAACGAGCGATGGTGCATGTTTTCCCATGGGTATTCTGAGGTAGTAAGAGCTTTAAGTATCTCCTCATCATTGTGAAAGAAATGAAGAGACAGGTCTGATGGACCGTCATTGGAGGTGGAGATGAGCAGGTCGGTGGAACTAGACATCATGTAAATGGACATGGTGTCTGAAGAAGGAGGTGGGGGGTGAACTTGTTTGATTAGGGTGATCTCAGACTCAAGGGAATGTTGACGGAGGTTGGCCAAAGCCATTCAAAATTTGGGCAATTCTTGGAAATGGTGAGAATAGTGGCCATACAACCCGTAGAGGGTGCAAGCATGGTTTTTTCTTAATGACTTGTTTCTTACTACTGGCGCACTTGGAAGCTCAACAACAGTGAGGTTTTCATTTGTATCCATAGCGTCCAAGTGCACATGGATCATTGGGATTTCAAGGAAATTCTGAGTTGGATTGCCCTATTGCTCGTAGACAGCGCAAGGTGAAATCTGCCTAGGTTCTGCATTAGCTTTTGCATTCTTCCCCCTGGCCCTTTTTGGGTGGGACAGTGTGGGTGCGGTGGTTGGTTTTTGTAGACCAGGTGGAGGGTGAGACTCGACCTCAATGGGTTACACTGGCGTTAAGACAACCTGGGGCATTTGTGGTTGAGCTGGTGGATCAAGATACCACACTGAAATTCCCAATGTAAAGTTGGGTAGGCTTAAGGTGTCCATTACCGACTTTTTCATAACACTAGGCAGGGGAAAGAGTTGTATGGACTAGAGATGAGCCCAGATAGCTCCCTGACAGTTGCATGTATGGGTGAGGTTGTGGTTGCGACTGTGCGTAATGTTGTGGCTATGGATGATGTTGTGGCTACTGTTGGTGTTGTGGCTACGGGCAATGTTGTGGTTGTGGTTGGGGCTGCGGCTACGGTTGTTTCTTGGGTGCAGCAATGCTGGATGATACCATACACAAGTCTGCAATCTCATTTTGTGTTGGTGGTGGTGACACTAAGGGGAAAGGAGCCATCATGGTGGTATCGGAAAACAACCCAAGGCCCACATTCAACAATGGGGAGGCTAGTGTGTTTTCAACCATGGTGTTGATTACAGGGATGACATTGGCGTGTGTGGTTGTCCCTTGTGGCTCAATGGCAGTGATGGTAGGGATAACGTTGGTGGGTGCCATTAACCCTTGCAAATCATGATAAGTAAGCTGATCAACCGTCACGATCTTCCCTTCATGGGGGAACATCATGAGATGGAAGACAGTTGATGCGACTTCTCTCATGGTGTACATATAACTTCTCCCAAGGAGAAGGTTATAGTCTAGTTGAGCATTGACAACCTCTATGTCAATCAGAACTGTCTTCTCGGCTAATTTGAGGGGGACATGGGGGAGGATTCCTTGGGCTTTAGTGGGATGGCCATCATAAGCCCGCAGAGTTGTGGAGGATGGTTGCAGAATTGGGGATCCCAGTTTCTACCAGACTAAGGTAGACATAATGCACGTGGATGCCCCCTCATCCACTATGCACCAGTGCACAACCAAATTTTGAATAGACATTGGGATTTGAAAGGCAATGGTCGATGGCATGCGCGGTTCTCCATTCTCCATGTCGAATGTGATCAACTTGGAGTTGGAGGGGTCTACTACCCCAAGGGCGGCTAGTAAGGATTTCTGCTGCGTTGGGCACATTTTGAGTACCTCGAGAGCAGACATGGAAGTTGGTGTTTGGGCCAAACCGTCCACGATGTTGTGGCTGATAGCAGCTCTAGCTATGGCATTATTGGAAACTCTGTGTATGGGGGGGCACGAGAATGGGGGTAACTGAAGAGGTAGGTTGACTATTTTAGATGTTGATGCCACTGATGGGTCAGTGAGTTCAGTGTTGGCTCCGTACTGATTCTATCTAGTTTGTAAGTTGACCTCTTCAGTTGTCATGGCTAGCAGGTGGTGGACACCTATTTCTTCCATGGGATGTGTCCTCGGAGCATTGGGATTGGGTTGGGGAGGGGGTGTGGTTGCCACCAATCTATGGACTGGTAGTGGTTTTTGAAGCACCATGAGAGGAGGCCCTTGTGGTGTCGGGTTGGGTTGGGCTTGGTTTGTAACGTTGGAAACCTGTTGGACCTCGTTTCGAATGTCCTTCTTAGCGCAACCCATGAGGGGACACTCAAATGTGTAGTGCCCGTAGACCTCACAGAGTGTGCATGGTTGGTTTGTGTGCAACGGGGTGTTGCATCTTGGTGCATTTGGTCGTGGGGGGTTTTGAGCTAACCGGTTTGTCGCGGCATTGTTGGGAGGGTTCGGTTGTTGACCACCTCCCTACGGTTGGTTGTTGCCTTGGTTCCAGGGTCAATTATTTCTAGCTTTCCCTTATTGATTGTTGGGGGAAGGCTGGTTGGGACGGTTTTGTTGTACAAACACTTGTCCCAACAGAGCGAGTGGAGCAGGGGCGGGGGATTGAACTGCTTGCACTGGCAATGCATAGTAGATTTCAATGGGTGGAATTGCCACAAATGTGGGCATTTTCCCTGCATACTATTGTGCAAGCCAAGTCATGGCCTGAGCCTGTTGTGGTGGCACAGGTTATGCGTAGGAAGTTGTTGCGTCGGACTAGGACATGATTCTTACGTAGTCCAAATTTTGGCTTTGGTAGGCAACACTAGTCATGTTGATTGGTTTTGGTGGAACTACAGGTGGTGTTGGTCAGTGTTGTGGCTATTGGGAAACCGATCCTATGATACCATCTGCAGCATGGGATGCCCCCAATGCATCGCGGTAGGAGGTGCCTGCGCGGGGAGCATCTGGAATGATGGTATACAAGTATCCAGACTGAGAGTAGATCAGGTCAAACTATTGGGCTTTCAGTATGGCCTCCTCTTCAGATTGGGGATGTTTAGATGCAATGTCCTTTGCTATGGGTGGGAGCAAGGTCTTGAGGAACCAATCCAAGAAGATCATGTCGTCAAGTTGGATTTTACATAAGCTATGGCATCGGCGCCACTCGTGGATGTGGTCGGTTATATGCATCGCAGTGTTCTGGTGGCATGATAGCAAGATCTCTACCCCATTGTCATATCTAATGGGGAGTTGGAAATACTGCAGGAACATGAAATCCAAGGAGTTGAAATCTGGGTACTTGGCTTGTGGTAGCTCAATGTACCATTTGGCTGCAACACCTATAAGGGTGCATTGGAATAGCCTCAGCCTAATGGAATTATCTACGATGTTGTTTGATGAGCACCATAGATGGAATTTCATAATGTGGTTTTGGGGGCACTCCCCTGCTTTTCCTTCAAACTTGGGAATGTCTGATGGCAGCTTGGTTGGCATGGGAGGCCAAAAAAGCTTGATGGTGGATGGGGTCGTTCATTAACTGATCCAAATCAGGTAGGTTAAGGTGAGCCATGAAAGGAAAGTTTGACCCCAAGTTGATGTGAGATGGAGCAGCGACGGTGGTGGGGTTTGCAGGTGCATAATGCACTTGCGTGGCTGGGGGTACTTGCGGTGGCACCATTGTGGATGGGCCAATTCCCGCAAGTGTGGTGGGGAGGAAAGTGTGGGTGGAAGGGCCACTACCACCATGTGTGAAAGGCAGGGTAATGTAAGTGGAAGGTCCACTACCCCCCTGTGTGGCAAGAGGGGCAGTGTATGTGGAAGGGCCACTGCCCCTGTGTGTTGTAGGTGGGCCAGCTTGGCTGGTCACTATGGGTGGTGGCAGCTGACTTATGAAAGTTTGCATGACTATGCTAGGGCCACCTGCAGGGTTTTTGGTGATAGTATGTGGTGTGGACATGGGTCCACTAGCTATGGCTATGCCAAAAAATGGATCTGGATTTGCACCAGCCATGGGGCTTGATGGTGCAGTATGGAGGTCTGGTTCAGACTGATATGGTTATGAATATGAATCAGAGGCTATGTGGCCTTCTGATGGTGTGAGAGGTCATCGAGAATGGTTTCAACGGTGTCGGTTCAATGTTTTGAATGGTGGTGATTCGCCTCTTAGGCATGAGGAAGAGCATGGGGGATCAATTTTGTTAGATTTTATGTATCAAACTGGTGGGAATTATGTTTGGACCCCAGTTTCAATGGATTCCTATTGGCTATAGGTGGTCACTTGATCACCAAGACTACCAGAAGACAGTGCTTGGTTTTTTCCTCACGGGCATTCTACTCAATCAGTGGGGGTCGTTTCCCGTTTCGCTTAGCAATTCCTCTCAGTGGCCAGCTACTTTGGGGTTCCCATGGTACTCCTCAAAATGAATTTCTTGGCTGAGCCCAAGTACTTCCCACGGTTAATCCAATCAGGCACTTATGTCCTCAAAGACTGCAGATTTTTTGACTTAGTGTAAATTTGTAAATTTTAAGGGCTCACTCAGCGTCATGAACTGAGTTGGGTTGATTTACGTGGTATGGTGTATATGTTTTTCTATCTTTCTGATATTAGGTGGATGCAAGTGGTTTATGAATATGTTGTAGAGTTCATATAATTGTATATACAAGTAGTAAATAATCAAAAATTTGTAAACAGATACCATTTTTTACCCTGAATTGTGATAGCCTAACTAGGTGACTACCTTACACCTATATTCTTCTTCAACCAAGAGAAGGTTTTGGGCTCTCAACACAATGGGAATAATCCCATCCATAGATCCATAGGTCACCTCCCGCATGCAAGTTTGGTCAACAGAGAGGACACTTAGCGTAGTGAGAAGCCCTCCTTCTCTACCCCCTCTACCTTCCAGGTCATCCGTTTTTAATGGTTTAGAACAATATTAGGTGAAGGGCCTATTACTATATGAGCTATGCTCTTCGTCTTATCCCAGAATACCTCGAAGGGTGATGACTGGGTAGAGGAGGAAGGGTAAGCAAGGCTATTAATTTTATGTCAGTTTTAGTTAAGCTACATCCATTAAGCCATTAAAAAAAATTTGAATTTACACTTAGTTTGTACATGAAATTGCAGTAAACTGTAACATAAACAAAAATGGGACTATTGTGTTGGACAGAGCTGGTTGAGCCACACTAAAAGTCCCTAATAACTTAACAATTAACTTCTGAGTGACAGACCACATGTTTCAGGTCAAATGTGGCGAGGGGGTCACCAAATTTTTCCTGAAACATGCGAGGGGGTCGCACAGATTTCACATACATAAGTGGTCTACCTTTCTAAAAGAATCCACACCTTTAAGGGGGGGAAGGGCGACCTGGTCACACTTGTGAGGCCTAAATGAGCAACCTCATCCCCTGTTTAGGCTCGATAAGTCTAACCTGCTCCAGATTGGGGTTTTTTTTTATCCTGAGTTAGATCCGGCCGACAGTAACCTATACTGTGGCCAAATGGACTTGGATTTTCCCTATGGGGGCTTCGACAGTAACAGAAACTGAAAAGAAACAATGTTTAAACTAGATCTGACAATAAATTTTAAACCTAGGGAATAAACTAAAATAAAACTTGAAATTTAAAAAACTGAACCAGGGATCCTGTGGGATCGACCTGGTATGGTCGCCAGTTCTGTAGCAGGGATTTCTCCTTGCTATAGGGGCAGGAATGGATCCCTTCTGTCTATAGGATGGAAGGGTAGGTTCCTGTGTGTAAAAATGCATAAAATAAAATCAGAATGAAAAGAAAAGCAAATGGACAAGAAACAACCATGAGCCCCTCTGCAAACAAGGTTAGGGCTTCACTCTGAGAACCTGCAAACAACTTATTAGAAATCAAACCTACAAGCAAATATGGGTCAGAAAATAACTAAGCTAACAAAGCAAATAGATAAGCAAAACTAGATTATACCTTGCTTTTGGTGAAATGGGCCACCATGCCCTGGCTAGAAGAAGCACCTCTCTCTCTCTCTTGGCAATGGAGGAGATATGGCTCAATGGGGAGAATGAATGGAGGAGAGAGGGGGATGTGGGTGGCTTGAGAGACAAAGGGGTCTTAAGGAATCCAAGGGCAGCATAACAGTATGCAAGGGAAGAGTTGTTTGAGAGTGACCCCCACCCTCCTCTTATAGCTTTTTTGGGGTCTTTTAGGGTTTTAAGCCCTTAGTCAGGGATTTATCCCCTTTTTTGGGATTTTAGCCCCTTCCGCCCTAACTTTAGCTTCTTTAAGGGTTTTAGCCCCTTTTTGGGGGATTTAGCCCTTAGGAGAGTTATTTAGGCTCTTTTTTGGGGTTTTTAAGCCCTTTTCTCCATTCTTAATCCTTTTTGAGGGTGTGGGGGTCTAATGGAGTGATACGAGGGTCGTGCATGGGTGTCCTTGGGTGGTGTATGCCATGTAGAGCTGAGTGAGGGATTTTTCAAGTTAACAACATGAAAAATAATAGAATACCATGGAGATGTAGTGAAATCAATCATTACCTCCACCCCTGTGTCCAATTGATGAGAATGACTAGATAATAAATTAAGCTGTAAAGATTCACAGTTTGAATCTGTCAACATTTTTTCCAATCCCTACCCTTTAATCAACTTGGTAGGTCTAATTTATATATCATACTCCAATAATGTTTCTATCCATTTTTCTCTTCTTCCTTCTGGGTCAGGTTGTGTAAGAATCCCTTTTACTGCATTGGTTGGAACATGAGTAATTATATGTGAATGAAGAATATACACCCTGAAATCTTTCAAGGCTTTAACCAAAGCGTATGCTTGCTTTTCCATAATATCATATTTTAATTACCCATCTCTCAACATCTTATTGAAAAAGGCTATAGGTTGCTCCATGTTCTCTTTATTCTTCTGTAATAAAACTACAGCAATAGTATGTTATGAAGCATATGAAAATATTAAGAAATTTTTAGTGAAGTCTAGACTCACCAACACAGGAGCTTCTGAAATGGCTTGTTTAATTTCTTTAAAATATTTCTTAGCCTATGCTATCCATTTTATTTCATGGCCCTTTTTCATCATATTTGTGATATTCATTAATATTTCAGTAAAACTGGGTATTAATCTTCACAGTGATCTAGGAACTCAAGCACAGTCTCATCAAAGATTAATTAACAAATAACACATGAAATGGTGTAAACGGACTACAAAATGAGTAGCCGCTTTGTATAATCAGATGAAAGAATGATGATACAATACAATGATCATTTTGCAAGCATGAATGAATGAGAAATTCGAATTCCCAAGGAGGTCATTCGAATTGAATGAGTGATTCTAGCTTAACTGAATGTAACCATAGTCAACACTCTAGTTAACCACTGATCAAAACCCTAATTGACTCAATTGATCCCTAACTGAATTCAGAGTGCAATAAATGACTGAGTCTCAACTGAAAGAGATCATACACATGTCACAGCAAGCCAACCATCAAGAGGTAGCGCTTCAATGACTCCAATGAACCCCAATGAGGTTAATTGAAGTTGAACTGAACATCAAAAGTGGTTGGAGGCGCCCCTGTTGACTCCAGTTCATTAAATAATCAATTTAATGAGAGGAGGCACCTTCACTGCTCTATTTAACTGATTGTAACCATCAGTTAGCAATAAAGTGCATTAATGACACTCAGATCACCCCCGGAGTGCTCCAATTAGCCTCCCCAAATGTAGGAGAAGGCTAAGTTAGCCTCCTTGACTGAAGGTAGGCATCGGTGTGACTAAATGATGTCATTTAATGCTCCAATGATGTCAATTAATGTCAATAATACTTAGGATAGTGGTTTAACTAGGCCAATTTGACCAAAATGAGTGTGTATGGTGGCAAATGTCTCCAACACCCCCCCTTAAGCTATACTCAGGAGGAGTTAGAAAACAAAATGCATAAAAATGCTAGGGCCCTGGAAACTAAGGCCATAGGTCACCCTATACAATGTTGAAACTGAAACAATGCTCAAAACAAACTAAGTGAGGAAAAGAGGGAAAACCCAGTGGGAAAAACCCCCCCCTCAAGTTGAACACTGAAAGTAGTCTAAATCACCCTGATGAAATCACCCCCAATAGTGAACAGAGGTAAGTGAACTTCTTTTTTGAAAATCTCTTGGTGAAGATGTCTGCAATCTGCTCATCAGTTGGGCAGTATTGCAAAATGATGGTCCTGTGATGCACTAGCTCCTTGATGTAGTGCATGTGGATCTCTACATGCTTGGTCCTCTACCTAGTAACTGGATCCATGGATATCTTAATAGAAATTTGATTGTCACAAAAGAGGACAGTGGACAAAGTACTACCAAAATCAAACTCTGAAAAAATGCCTTGCAACCAAACTGCTCGGATGCAAGCATTCACCACTCCTCAATAATTGGCCTCTACTGAAGATAGTGCTATGGTAGCCTGATTTTTGCTTGACCAAAAAATGGGGCCACCACCAAACATGAATACATATCCGGAAGTAGACTTTTGATCAATAGAATCACCCACCCAATCGGAATCTGTGTATCCAACCAGCTCTAGCTCGGAGTCTGTAGCATAGTGAATGCCATAGGTCTTGGTTCCCTAAATATACTGGAGGATACTCTTGGCTGCCTTCCAATGAATATCATGAGGCTGATACATATATCTTGATACATCATTCACAGCATAACAAATATCAGGCTGGGAATGTGTCAAGTACAACAAGCTACCAATCAGTTGTCGATAGATAGTGCAGTCCATGGGAGGTGTGCTTTTTTCTTCTTCAAGGTTGATCCCTGAAAGGAAAGGGAATGGTGCAGGCCTACAATCAGCCATGTTAAACTTGACTAAAATTTCTGAAATTTATTTGGACTGAGTGACCATAATCCCATCAGAATTTTTCTCAATTTCAATCCCCAAAAATTGTTTTAGGAGCCCCAAATCACTCATTTCAAAGGCATTGTGGAGAGCAGTTTTGATGGCTGAAATGGAGGCAACTGTGCTACCTATGATCAGTAAGTCATAAAAATATAAAACAATGATAATTATATGACCATCATACTGCTATAAATACACATTTGGATCTGATCTACACCTTTGAAAGTTTTGTGAGAGAAGGAAGGCATCCATCTTGGAATACCACTCTCTTGGGGCCTGTTTTAACCCGTATAGTGACTTCTTTAGCTTGCAAAAAAAATATGGATCAGTGATGTATCCCTTAGGATGCTTCATTTATATCTCCTCATGAATATCTCCATGCAGAAAGGCTGACTTAACATCCATGTGATGCACTTCCCAGTGCTTGGATGTCGAAATTGCCAAAACAAGGCGGATGGAATCCATTTTTGCAACCGATGCAAAGGTCTCATGGTAGTCCACACCTTGGACCTGAGAGAAACATTTTTCCACCAGAATTGCCTTATATTTGTAGTTTCTACCATTATCAGCAACCTTGGTCCAAAACACCCACTTGCATTGAACCAATTTCCTTCCCAAAGGAAGAGAAACTAGCTCCCAAGTAGTGTTTTTCTGAAGAGAATTCATCTCTTCATCCATGGAAACTTGCCATCTCGGATCCTTCCGAGAATGGTAGTAGGATTTTGGATCTAAAATAATCATAAAATATCAAGTTTTAAACATAAAATTATTAGGACAAGAGATCGCAATACCTGCTCTTTGGAAATTAGACCAGGTTCTCCTTGGATCATCCGGATTTCCAATGTTATCTCCTGCGAAGGAGAGTGTCTGTCGGGCCCATGTGGGAAGATGATTTGAACTTCAGGTTCTGATTCAGCATCTGATGATTGTTGCACACTGATGTCATAAATTATAGGATACAAATCAAGGTCATCACCCCCAATTTCATCAGCCAAATATTCAGTAGAATAGGAAGGAAAATCAGCAATTTTCTCCTTCACTAGTTCCACCTCCTGAAGAGGCTCATCGAACTTGAAACTTCTCTCTATGATGATATGTTTTGTTTTGATTCATCAAGATACCAAATAAATAGACATTCTATGCTTTTCGTTTTCAAAGCCCTTCTTTTATCAAGTGGAATCTAGGCCCATGCAGTGGACCCAAACACCCGTAGGTTCGACACATTCGGCTTGTGTCCGTAGTATGCTTTGAAAGGGGTCTTCCTTTTCACATATGAGTGTGGAACCCTATTCTGAATGTATTCTATATCATGCATGGCTTTAGCCCACAAATTTGCATCCAACTTCTTTGATTCCAACATACAGGTGGTCATCTCCTTGAGAGACTGATTCTTCCTTTCTGCTACACCGTTCTGCTGGGGAGTGTAGGGAACATAATTTTGGACCTGAATAATAATTTGGGAGAATATGTGCAGAAAATAATTACTAAAATACTCCTCACCATTATCAGATCTAAAGATCTTGATCTTAATCCTAGAGGCATTTTCCATCAAGGCCTTCAATTCAGAAAATGTTTCACATACTTTAGACTTCTTTTTGAGAAAGAATACCCATGTGTACCTTGAAAAATCATCAATAAAAGTAAGAAGATACCTTGATACATTCATGTATGTGACAAGAATTGGACCACTGATATCAGAATGTATCAGCCCCAATATGCATGTAGCTCAGTTTTCCTTCCCCTAATCGAACTTGTGCTTAGGGTGTTTTCCAATCACACAACCCTTGCAAATTCTAGTGGTTGCCTTGATGATCGGGAGGCCTTCAACCATGGATTTTTTCTGTAATTTCTAAAAATATTTGAAATTAAGATGGCCAAACCTCTCATGCCACAACCTACTAACCTCATTTTCATGAGTTAGCAGAGCAGTGGGCTTTACATCCGGCACAAAGTGGGAGAACTCATAGGCTTTTGCATGATGGTTTGCAAGGCCTGTAGAAATGAGTTTCCCGGATGCAAGTTCCATTATCTCAACATCATTTTGGATGAAAGAAACTCTCTTAGAAACTCCTATATGTGTCATCTGATAGACACTAAGGATATTTGATGCCAGAGACGGTACACACAAAACATTTGAAAAATAGCCATTTTCAAGATCAACCGTACCTTGTCCTTCTAAAATGATGGTGGAGTCATCTCCCATGTGGATGGGGATGGATTTTCTGGTCTCCAAGGATGAAAAGGAGTCTCTTTCATCCATCATGTGGTTTGAAGCTCCAAAATCAATCAAGAGTGCTTTGGACTTCGAAGTGCTTGCCATGAGGGCATAACCTTTTTCATGTTGTGGTTCTCGATCTTGTTGATCTCTCCTCCAAAAGATTTTCGGAAGATTGATGTGATTTCTCTCAAGGAGATAGGTTGCTTCATCAAGCTTCTTCTTGATGTAGGCATGTTCAGTCTGGAATCCCTTCCCACAATATGAACACTTGAATTTTTCCTTGCCATGGTGCCCTTTTCCTTTGTTCTTCCTTGATCCGAAAGACTCATCATGCTGCTGGTTTTCAACTCTAGGATTAGGAGCTTCAAATTTAGTTTTTGTGTTCTTCAGC
Organism: Pseudotsuga menziesii; assembly: GCA_001517045.1. Lineage (NCBI taxonomy): Eukaryota > Viridiplantae > Streptophyta > Pinopsida > Pinales > Pinaceae > Pseudotsuga > Pseudotsuga menziesii. The sequence goes on along the minus strand of LPNX010431485.1, from coordinate 38,425 downwards.
TACTTTCATTTACCCTTCAGATATTTGGGCCTTGATACATAAATAGATTGATCACGGGAGGATCTAATGATCCCCATCTACACAAGCTTATCATGTTCACTTGTTAGGGACTCAATGAAGGCATTGAGTGTAGGCATATTCCATCCAGGGGTTGTGAGCTTCCTTGCACAGAATGTAGAGACAAAAACTAAATAATCAGCTCCAAGTTTGGAGAGTATGGCGAGGATGAGCTGATCATCCACCTTCTCCACTTTGCATTGCTTCAAGAGTAAAACAGTGTGCTTGAACTTTGTGAAAAAGTCATTCAAGGTATCTAAATTGGAGGGATGGAGAGACATCAATTCATTTTAAAGCTGGTAAACTCTCAAATCATCTTGCTTTCCATATAGGGTTTCAAATTTGTCCCAAATTTGTTTTGGATTCTTCAATCCCGTAAGATGGAAAAGGAGATCCCGTGAAATAGAGAGGCACAAGAACCCAAATGCTTCATCCTTCTTGTTCAAGAATCTTGATTTTTCTATGGAAGAATCAGGCTCATCTTTAGTGTCCATGATAGAGTCCTCTAGAGCGCAGCTGAATCTCCATGTCATCTTTCCATGAGTGGAAATTGTATGGATTCAAAATATCTACTGAGTAGGCCATCTGGATCTACTAGAGCGAATGCTTCACTTGTAGAAAACTTGAAAATCACAACAAAAAGGGCAATGTAAGGTCAGACAGGCTACACATTTTAGGCTTTCATCGCACATAGCATAGTCAATCAAGCAATCTTGATCAACAAGTTCTTTACTTGGGGTATTAAGTGGTAAGCCTTGGCTTTTGGTGCAGTGCTGGATTTTTGAGCTATTGCTCAATTTTCATGCAAAAATCTATCCAAAAGCTTGTTTTTGAGAGATAGAGCTTCATCCCACTATGATCTATGATACCATATTAATCTTCATAGTGATCTAGGAACTCAAGCACAGTCTCATCAAAGATTAATTAATAAATAACACATGAAATGGTGTAATCAGACTACAAAATGAGTAGTCACTCTATATAATCAGATGAAAGAATGATGATACAATACAATGATCATGTTGCAAGCATGAATGAATCACCAATTCAAATTCCCAAGGAGGTCATTCGAATTGAATTAGTGAGTCTAGCTTAACTGAATGTAAGCCATAGTCAACACTCCAGTTAACCACTGATCAAAACCCTAATTGACTCAACTGAGCCCTAACTGAAGTCGAAGTGCAATAAATGACTGAGTCTCAACTAAAAGAGATTAGACACATGTCACAGCAAGCCAACCATCAAGAGGTAGTGCTTCAATGACTCCAATGAACCCTGATGAGGTTAATGAAGTTGAACTGAACATCAGAAGTGGTTCGAGGCACCCCTGTTGACTCCAGTTCATTAAATAATCAATTTGATGAGAGGAGGCACCTTCACTACTCTGTTTAACTAATTGTAAGCATCAGTTAGCAATAAAGTGCATTAATGACACTCAGATCACCCCCGGAGTGCTCCAATTAGCCTCCCCAAATGTAGGAGAAGGCTAAGTTAGCCTCCTTGACTGAATGTAGGCGTGGGTGTGACTAGATGATGTCATTTAATGCTCCACTAATGTCAATTAATGTCAATAATACTTAGGATAGTGGTTTAACTAGGCCAATTTGACCAAAATGAGTGTGTATGGTGGTAAATGTCTCCAACACTGGGAATGAACCTTCTCAAAAAATTTACCTATCCCAGGAATGATTGTATTTCTTTCTTGCTTCTTGGTTCTCCTACCTTCAAAATTGCACTGACGGAAGTAGAACTGATTTTGGAGGGAAAAGTACCCGAAGCATATAACATTACAACCTTACGCTGAAGGACACAAATTTTCCTATTTCTCCTGCAAAAGCAATATCCATGGCACGTTGGAAGGTAGCCTTTGCATTCATCAAACCAAAAGGAATCTTTGTATACATAAAAGTTCCCCATGGTGTGGTGAAAGTAGTTTTTCTTGATATTCAGGCAACACCTTAATCTAATTGTACCCTGAAAAACCATCCATCGTTGAAATTCTTTCTGCTCCAACCAATTTCTACAAAATATGAACCATATTTGGCAAAGGATAATTATCTTTCATTGAGACTTTATTCAAATTTCTGAAATCTATGCAAAGCCTTATTTCTCCATTTTTCTTTCTGACAGGAACCAAATTAGCAACCCACCTTGAGAATCTTAAAGTCACAATAATTTTGGCATCAAACAATTTTTTGATTTCCTTCTCAATAACTGGTAACAGCTTTGGATTTATTCTTCTGAGTTTCTATCTGAAAAGTTTTTCTCCAGGTTTGATTGGAATAGTATGTTGTATTATTGAAGTATCATATTCCTTAAGGTCTTCATAACTCTAGGCAAATACATCTGTATATTTTTTCATCAAGTTCACATATTCTTCTTTTTCTTTGGCAAGCAAGTTTTTAGATAGCTTCACAATCTTTGGATTCTCTTTAGTACCAATATTTATATCTTCAATAGCATTATCAGCAAGTTTCACTTTTGGATCTTTAGCAACATCATTTTGATCAAAAAATTTCTCTCAGGGGATCAAACCTCTTGGTATAAAATTACTTTTTAATTGAATGATATCTTTTCCTCCTAAAGTTCCCTTCAATTTTTTATTACTAATATTTTCTTCTTCGCTTTCTTCAGCATCTTGGAAATTTTCATAGTTATCATTTTCACCATCAATATGAGTATTCACAAACTCCCCAGACAATTCCAAAAATATTGTTATCTGCATATCATCCTCAAATACGTGCCAATATTTAGAATTATCAGGTATGGATGGTCTATTTACAATATCCACTTAATATTTCTTTTGACCAACACTTAGAGTTTTAAATTTACCAGCAGCAACTGCCAAAGAATCAGCTACCGTATTCTCATATCTAGGAACCACCTTAATTGTATGTTCTGTAAAATAGTTACCAAACATATCCCATACTTCATTTCTATAAGCTCTCATTCATGGATTTCTGTTTTGATAACTGTCATTCACCTAGTTTATTACAAGCTCTAAATCTCCCAAAACTCTTATCCTTTGTGCTCCCAGATTTTTCAATGCATGCAACCCAAGTAACAAAGCTTCATATTCAACCACATAATTCGTGCATTCAAATGTTAATTTATATGATAAAGCTTTAAAATCCTTGATAGGAGAAATTATATATACACCAGCACCAGCACCAACCTTTTCCATAGACCCATCAAAATACATAGTCCACAATCCATCTATTTTCTGTTTATTTTCCAAAACATTTTGTTCCTTTACTCCCTCTTTATTCTTTTCAGATTTAATTTGAAATGTAGATTCCAAATCACATGGGACAGTATCATTAAAGAAAATTGAAGAGCCCAAATCAGTATCAACGGCATGTATATGATGAATATCAAGTCTATCTTGACTTCTTACTACATAAGGAGTTCTTTTCTCACTATACAACCTCCTACTTCCATCTTGGACAGGAATAGTAGCATATGACATGTCCATTTGTAAACTACCATTTAACTTTGAAGTCCAAGTCCTTGATAACAATATTCCAAATTTTGGTGGAATGTCTGCCACTACAACATCCATTAGTATTGTTTTGGCTGGCAATTTATTTAAAGTCACTACCATATCTTTAATTAGACCAAGAAACTTCACCCTCTTAGAATCAAAGAAATACAAATCTTTATATGGTCTCGTAACTTCCAGTCCCAAACTTTCAAATACTCCTTTAGGCATTAAATTATGTGATGCACCTGTATCTAACATGGCATTATGTACAACCATATCATGCACATTCAAACTCAAATAAAATGGAGGAACCTCTTCATCATCTATACTTTCAACCTTTGGCCCAAATGAAATAGTAGGATTATCATCTGTCAAATCTTAAATGTCTAATTGAAACTCTCCTTGACCTTTAACAATCTTTTTTATCGTATCCCTGTACTCATTATTCCTCAACAAATCATTAAAAGGAACAGATATTTTCAGCTTAGAAATTTCATTCTACAGATTGAAGATAGAAATAACTTTCTCTACATTTACTAGTGCCATTTGTTTTGTTAATTTTGTTTTTGCTATTTTATTCTCAACTTTTTTATTCACAATAGGATATTTTTGTATTTCCTTTCCTTTTTCTATATTAAATGAACTAGTAGAAGGCTGGTTTGAATTTGGCCTCCCTTTATGTACAAAAACTTCTCTGTTTCTCAACCCGATCTTCCTTTGTACATCATCCATAGCATGTAAATAACCCCTCTGATACTACTCTGATTCCTTTTCAAAATCCTCATTTCCACCTTCCTATGCAAACATGTGATGTTCTTCTTCATTAAGGTATATCTTTGAATCTAATTCCCCAAAAACATGAATTTCATTCTCAGCGGGGTCTTCTTCATCTGCAACATAATTCTCAGGGAAAGGTGGTCGAATCTGTTGTTCTTCTTGATTCCTTGGGTTTCTCATATCTCTTTGCATGTTTTGTGGAGGCATATGAGGATTTGGCCTTCTAAAATTTGGATTTCTGATTTGAGGATCAGCTTGTTCTCTATTAAATGATCTATTGTCCATAGTCAATATATTCATTAACTTCTCCATTGTTTTCAACATCATTTCAAATTTAATATCAGTAGCAGAAGAAGAAGTAGAAGGAATATTTTCTTCTCTTATTTTTCTCCTATCAATGTCTCTTTATTTCATCTTTCGATTCACCATCATATTTGCTTCCACTTCTAATGCATTAGTGAACATGGTAGCAAGAATCACTGACTTTCTCTCCCTTAATGAAAATGCAAAGTCATTATCAAAGGCCTCAGCATAATGAAGTTTAGCAGCAGCTGCAGAAGGTTTTACATCTTTTGGAATGGAATTATAAACTCTCATAAATCTGCTTGAAAATTCATGAACAGATTCAAAACCCCATTTCTTAAGACTATTGTATTGGGACAAAAGCTGTAAAGGGCTTTATTTATCTTCCCACCTTTCTAAAAATGCATTTTGGAAAGCTTGAAAGGTCAAGATAGATGTCGCTGGAAAATATTTAAACCATTTCTTCGCTTCCCCTGATAAGCTTTGAGCAAACAACCGCATTTTAACATCTGCATAATCAATTTCCTCCAAGTCAACAAAATCCTCAAATTTTGCCACGTGCTACTTTGCTGTTATACCTCCCTCTCCATCAAATAAAGAAATTCTCTGGGAATAATTTTGGGAAGATCATGCAACACAACAGGTAAACGTAAAGGAGCAAATCTGGCTGCCATTGGTCTAGGTGGATTTGGAGGGACTGAGGAATTTTGAATGGTTTGAACAATAGTTCTTTCTTCAACCTTCACAGACTATTGAAGATCTCTCTGTTGCCACCTTTGACACACCTAGGTCACGTGGCAGAAATCTTCAAGCCACTCGGTGTGTCCTTGGGGGCAAGTCTCGAGTCAACGCTGTCACCTTGTTCTTGACTCCTCCATTTAGGCTCAACTCCTAATGAAGCCAAGGGGGGTAGACCCTATTAAGTTACTAAGGAAAAATTATTTAGTATGGTGATGTTAAATTGAATGAGTTACTTAGGAGTTTGAAATTTAACCATAAACAACCATAGATGACAAGATACAAAATGAGCACATGAAAGCACAATGCCGAGACACAATATATATATATATATATATATATATATATAGCAAGAAAATAGCCAGTGCATTAAAATGGAGTCAATAGATAATCAATGTACTTGCATGTGCATGGAGTGAATGTTTTGCAATTGCCTCCTGGTACGTTTTAAATTAATGTGAAATATGAGTTGATTAAAATTCGGTGAAGGGGTGGACTCCAGATATACCCGAGAGTACTTGGAGTATGTCCAAAACTAAACCTTCACAGCTACCTGCAAGGAATGTGTGGGATGAATGGAGTCTCCGTGGCTATTGTTCATAACGCACCCATTAGGGTGTGACAGAGATCGGTGCCCTGAGGTCACTTTTCAGGAGTTCTCGCTTCCTTTGGGTATTTTGCCACCGTAATGGTTTGATCTAGGTGTTGGATTTTCACCTGATGGTTTGTCAATTTGGGAGAGTGAATCCTAATTATTCTATTCACTCAAGTGCTTTTGATACAGCTTGACTAATCGGATGAACCGCAGCTAAGTGCGGAGCATACACACCGGAATCTTGTCAATTTCAGTAAATTTTGAAATGGGTGTTCTTTTAATAAAGAAAACCCTCCAGGAACCTCTTTCGATCCAAGTGGATCTCAATCGGGGAATTAAGGAGGTGTTAATTTTATAATAGCTGATGAAACAATTGATGAAGAGGAAAACACAGATACACAATTCCGATTTTCTAATTAGTCCTACCACGCATCTCTTTCCCCTTTCGGGTCAATCGGGAAGTCGCTGGGTAAGTATTAATACTACCTTGAAATATCAAATATGGAATATGGAAATGATAATAAATCAAATTATACTACCCTACAAATTAGAACTATGCTAGATTGAAAAGAGATAAACAAAAATTAAAAAATTGACACCGATGCAAATCCCCCCAGGGGGGATGGTGAATAGGCTCGAAAGAGCCTATTCAAAAGGACCTCTTCTTTTTATTAGCAGTGATTTACAATATCAGAAAATTGAAATTGATTCACTTTGGTCCTTGTTATCTAGGATCCAAATGCTTACAACAAGCTTGTAACAAGCTTGAATTAAAACACAGCAGTGGGGGAAGCTTCTGGGAAGCTCTGGTTCGTCCAAGAGTCAGAAATTTGGAAGAGTCTCCTTCTCTTTTATGTTAGACCTAATAAAAAACAATGATCAATTAAAATCAAATGTTCCCAAACACACTTTAAAATTGTTTTGGGTCACCACACTAATTACCAAAAAAAAACTAAGTAAAAATTGTTAAACAGGGGTAATCTAATTTCTGCAAAAAGAAACCAAGGAAAGAAATATTTCCTTGGGATATTGGCTTTCTATTTGGGCAGCCAATGAGATGTGCACTTTTATTGCATAATTTAGATCTTTGAAGAACAAAAAAGGAAGCTACCTTATGAGCAAGCTTTAGATATATGCTTTAGCTACTTGCAAAAAGGGAATTTCCTACACCTAGATCTATATTTATGAACTCATAATCTTTATGAAATTATATATCTTAGCATAAAAACTCTTATAAAATAGATCTAAAAATATATATTCAATTCTTAGAACTAGATCTGATCATAAGAGGAAGATACAGGCAACCGAAAGATTGATTTTAATAGAAAGGAGGAAGAGAAGGGGAAAGGCCCGTTATTGGATGGATCTGCAATGGAAACTTGTTAGTGGAATACAGAGGGGAAATTCCTTCACAAAGTTTTTGGATGTATAGTGGAGTCAAAATAGATCCATAGGTCATCCAATCCTTGCTACCTGAAATCTAAACACACAATCCTGCACTAAACCTCATGAGATCTGGATATATATATGAAAAAGAGACAAGAATTACATGCAAATAAATTTATTAAACCTTTATAATCTAGATCCTCAAACATATATGCTATGAGATATAGAAAAAACAAGTAACCTTACTTGTCCAACTATACTCCTATTGATTCAGCTAAATCGTTCAAGCCAGACAGGGTTTAGATGTAGAAATTGAGAGAAAACCTGGCAACATCAATAGCCGTAAGACAATGCTTAATCCACACACATGAGAGCATTACACCATTTGGCCTCCAAAGATTCTTTATTCCAACAATAAAAATATTACAACAGTAATACAATAGCAATCCCTTCAATCCAACTCTAACTAGCTTGGAAGAGGAGGCTTATGCTTGGATATATAAAAAAACTAGGAGATCCAGCCTAGGGGTAGCACAAATCCCAAGGAGACAGATCAAATCAGTTTATGGAGAGTCAATCAATGTAGATCTGAAGCTGAACTGAGCCTACTTGTCAACCGGGGGGCTGATTTAGCTGACAAACCAACCCATAAACCGACACATCCGTCCACAGAGCATCCAGAGGATTCCACACGTGTGGAGGAGAGAGAGAGGGTGCAATTCCCCATAAAATTTGTTGAATATCAACTTTGGATCTGATTTGATCACCTCCTTTAGTCAAGGATTTGTCAGATCTGACTGATTTCAATCAAATCGGCTGAGAATCCACTGATCTATGATTCTGGATTTGCTCCATTATTCATCAATTTATTAATTAAAATAATCAATAAATGATTTTTTGGGGCTTTCTGACCTGAGTGATGGAAAATCACTCAAAACTAGGAAATAGTGGGTCCATGGGTTTACATGGTGCTCTTAGCTTGAAAATGAGCACCTACATGACTAAAACTAATTATTTGGCCCACTTTTATTGCAAAACCAATTTTTCCAATTAAATTATTAAAAAATAGCCTAAGTTTTGGAAAAATTAAATTTTAATAAAAACACTGAAAAAATCAAAAATTTAAAAAAGTTGAAAAAACCTAGGGGGACTTAGACATGTTCATATGACTCGACCATGATGCCTAGCATGTTTTTACATTGACACATAGACTCTAATAACCTCAATAGGCCTAAATGCCAAGCCGACCACCCCAACTTTGGAGGTATGGAGTGAAAAACTCAGAAATTATCAGTCGTTTATTCAACAACCAATAATAACCAAGGGAAAAAACATCCTGGGATGATCGGATTGACAAATAAAGTCTAAGAGACCGATTCTTTTACAGACACTATCATGCCAGAACATTTATTACAATTCCCCCATGGGGTATGAACATGTGATATAGTACAACAAGCACTTCCCAAAAGTACTTCTAAAGGTCTTCTGAAGTCCGAACAAGTTATCCTTGTCTGGTTCACTAGACTCACTTGATAAAAAACCACTAAGTACAACTTAGGTGGTAGCATTTTGGCTCCATCTAGGGACACATTCTCTGATTCGTCTTCTATTCAGCTGAGAGGATGTGAGAACTCCGGAATCTCTGGGTCCTGTATAGCAATTAGAGTTTGTCATTAACATGTATATATAAAAAATTAACTATAAAAGCAAACTGATGTACATAATTAGTCTATGATGTGCAAAAGGGAATATTTTACAAAACTAATATACAAAGGAAAATTTTCAAACATGGTACAAAATAACTATAATACAACAATATCCATGATACAACAACATGATATATAAAATTTATAAATACAGGCAGGGCAAGGTTTAGAAATTGGCCCTGAAACCACCGATGCCAATAAAGGCATCAAACTATCTCAGCGAAAAACAACTTGAGGAGGAAACCATTCACTAGCAGGCTCAACCTTTCTCCTTCTAGGTCATTTAGATAGAAGGAGTTCGTTCCTGCTATTTCATCGATGATGTACGGTCCCAACCATAAGCTGTCAAGCTTTCCATGTTTCCCAGGTTTCTCCCGTCGTTTGTCCCAACGCAAAACTGTGTCACCTACTTGGAAGGATCCTAGCCGGGTAGACTTATCAAAGGTTCTCTTGACCTTGTCTGAATTTATGATACTCTAGTCAAAAGAATTTCTTCTACTCTCATCTAGCTCAGTCAACTGGTTTATTTTGTTCTGACTGGCCTCTTGATCTAAGCTGAAGGTCTGGAGAAGCTAATAAACTGGAAGCTTTAAATGGACTGGCAAGGTGACATCTGGGCCATAGACTAGTTCAAAAGGGCTCCTCCCGGTTGAACTTTTCTTGGTGATTTTGTTGGCCCATAACACTAATTTGATCTTGCTATCCCAAGCCTTCTTATTGTCACCCACAATTTTTTTGATTATGGTCATTAAGTTCTTGTTACTTGATTCAGCTAGACCATTTCCTTGGGGATAGTAATTGGATGAGTGGGATAGGACAATGCCGTACTTGAAACAGAAAGATGACATCTCGGAGGAAACAAAGCACGGGCCATTAGCCGTGATGATTCTGGCTGGCACACTGAATCTTGTGATAATCTTATCTTCTAAGAAATCCATGACTATAGCATCGGTTTCCTTCTTGGTGGGTATCGCCTCTACCCACTTGGTAAAATAATCAGTGGTAGTAAGAATCCAAGAATAACCATTGCTTGAGTTATCTTTGAACTTACCGATGAAATCAAGCCCCCATTGCTGGAAAGGGGCTTGGACTACTACTGGATTTAAAGGAAAGGCTTTCATTTGTTGCTTTCCGGTGAATAACTGACACTGGGGGAAAACTCTGACAGCCTTGTGCACATCTAAAAATAGGTTCGGCCAATAGTAGCATGCTCTAAGGATTTTATGCCCGGTTGTTTTTGCTACAAAATTTCCACCACAAAATCATGAATGGAACTCAACCATGAGTTTCTTGGACTTATGTTCATCGACACATCTAAGTATTAAACCATCGAGGTTTCTCCAACCCAAACCATCCTTTGTCAAACAATACTTAGTCGCTTTTAACCTTAATGCTCTTCTTTTATGGCCAAGTAAGTGATCAGGGCATGTAAGGTTGCGAAGGAAAAATATGATGTCGGTGTACCAAGGGTGCTACTCTAATCTCTGAAGCTCATTTGATACACTTTGTTCTGAATCATTGTTCTGGAAGATTATTCCTAAGGCCTTTTCATTTCCTTGGGTCAAAATATTTGCAAGACCTTGTCCCTTAATTAACTTAGTAGGTTTTATCTCCAAATCATATTCTTGAATCTTTGAAACCAACTTACCCCTGATTCCTAGACAATCCTGTTGAGACATGATATCCTTGACAGCTGCATGGGGTACATATCCAATGATTTTGGAGTAACCTATATAAGTTCTGAAATGTTTAAGGGACTTGACAAGAGCATAGGCATGTTTCTCCATTGTGGTATACTTCAACTATAAATTTTGCAAGGCTCTACTCATAAAAGCTATAGGTTGCTCTTGTCCCTCCTCATTCTTTTGAAGCAAAACACCGACAATGGTGTCTTCTGAGGAAAAGGAAAATATCTGGAATTCCTTGGAATAATCTGGACTAATCAAGACTGGGGACATGGATATGGCAGTTTTTATATACTTGAATGCAACTTTCCCTTCATCCGTCCACTCAAACTTAGCATATTTCTTTAATAACTTTTGTAGAGGTTTCATTAATTCTGCTAAAATTGGGATGAATATTCTTATGAAATTGATTTGACCATTAAAATACTGGGGAGATTTTAGATTCTGAGGCAAGGGGACTTTCTTAATGGATTCAACTCTCTCAGGATCAACCTTGACACCATACTTAGAAATGATGTGCCCCAACAACTTGCCTTCATCAACTCCAAAGATTGACTTAGCGGGGTTCAAGGAAATACCACATTTCCAACATCTTATAAAAACCTACCAAAGATGACTTATGTGGTCAGATCTTTCCTTTTAAAAAATAGTTAAGTCATCTTGATATATTTCGATTATTTTGCCTATAATTTCTTTGAAGGCAAAATCCATGGCTCTTTGGAAGGTGGCACCCGCATTCAATAAGCCAAAAGGAATTCTTATAAATTTATAGCCACCCCAAGGTGTGGTGAATGTAGCCTTATGTTGATCCTCCTACCAACACCTGGTTATAACCAGAAAATTCATCCAACATGGACATCATTCCTAATCTTGTTACTCTTTGAAGCAATGTTTCCATGTCAGATAATGGGTAATTATCTTTGAGGCATGATGTATTCAGATTTCTAAAATCTACACATATTCTAATTGACCCATTCTTCTTTCTGACCACAACTAAGTTGGAGCACCAAGATGAATGTCTTGTAGGTGCTATGATCCCTGCTGCTAACATCTTCTGAAGTTCCTTCTGCACAATGCGGGCCAACTTAGGATTTTTTCGCCTAAGTTTTTGTCGGAAAGGTTTGACCTCCTTAGCTTCTTCTGTGAGGGGAATAGTGTGTTGAAACACATCCTCCCTATAGGCTTTAATCTCATCATAACTAAAGGCCAACACATCTCTATACTCTTTGATTAAGTTGATCAAATTGTTCCTTTCCTTTTCCGAAGTACCCTTTCCAATTTTTATTAACTTGGGGTCCTTGTCAGTTCCTATGTTTATTTCCATATAATTCCCAATATTTATTTCTTCCTTTTGTTTTTTATGATGATCCTGTCAATCAAAAAGATTCTTGAAATCTATAAGGCTAATCAGGATGTGATTCCTTACATTATCCTCGCACTCCTGGTACTCTTTACCCTCCTGCTGATAACTGATCTTGCAACCTTCAAACTCTTGTATATTGTGGATGAATCTCAAGAGTTTCTCATCATCTTTAAACACCTGCCAGTGATCTATATTATCTGGAATTGAAGGTCTAAAATTAATTTCCATCTTTCCATTCCCACTAATCATTTCATCTGATGGCTGGAGGGTGGATGCTACTACTGCCAATTTATATGCTAACCCATTCATTTGCCTATGGATCTTTTGAATGTTAAGTGCATTAAACCACTCCATAGTGTCCCATGTAGCATTTCTATACTTTCTTAGTATGTCATTTTTGCATTGATATTGATTCTTAATATGGAGGACAACTAAATCTAAATCACCTTTTATGTTCAACATATTTATCCCCATATCTTTAGCAGTTTCTAACCCTAGGAGCAATGCTTCATACTCGACTACATTGTTTGATGATTCAAACTCTTACCTGAAAGCAAAGTTGTAGACTTTATTTGAAGGAGAAATGATCATGATGCCCGCACCTTTTCCGGCTTTGAAATAATCCCTGCCAAAGTACATTTTCCAAACTTCATTGATCTTTTCATTTTTAATGTTTTCCTTAATAGGGGCCATGAAATTTGACAAAATAGCATAGTTTCCAAATTTATCAGTGAAATGAACAAATTCATTTCTGGGCTTCTTAGGGTTTTCTACATGTTGTTTCCTTAGCTTCTCTCTGTGGAGAATCACCCTAGTGTTATCTGATGTAGGTATAGTAGCATATGTCTAATCCATTTGAATGTACCCACCAAGAGTTGCAGCCCATTTTCTAGATAGCAACATACCCCAATTATCTGGAACATCTATCACTACCACATCCATCGACATGTCGATATCAAGATACTTAGCCAACTTATCCTGTAAATTTAAGATTGTCCCTACCACTTCAACTTCTCTTTCATCCATGGCACAAACATTGTGGTAGGGTCGGGTGACCCTTAGATTTAGTTGTTCCATTACTTTTCTTGTCATGACATTTGCTGAAGCACCTGAATCTAACATGCAGTTATGAAGGAGAGGGTTATCAACTAAGAGGGAGACATAAAAAGGTGGGTGGTATTCTCTCCTTGGATCAACACTATTGAGGACTATAGGCATATCTATAGGTTCAATATGTTCAACTTCAAATATAGCATTGTTATTAGGAAGAGGGTCCTCTTTGAAAATATTATGAGCTTTACTTTGACTATCCTCTAAGGCTTTCAACAACTTTTCTTTTTGACCAGGAATTTTAAGGACATCAGTTGCATAAACATGAATATTAGCACTACTTATCCATTCTCCCATATCAATATTTGATTCAGGGACAATAGGAGGATCTGGGAGGGGAGGAGCGGTTACCTTTGGGTTGTACTGTTTAGACAGTGATGACTTATCCTTTCTTTGATACACTGCTCCCTTGAATCTAGCCTCCTTAATTTCCTTAATTGCTTCCGGAGAAGGCATTACACCATAAAAGTTGGAAAGGAGATCCGTGGCCTACTGCCAATGTTGGTTTGATAAAGGATAGGTTCGTCCTACAATGTACACATGATAAGACTCTCCTGATGTTGTTTCCTGATTACTAACCTCGGCCATTTCATGTTCTATAACCTGGTTTGCGATATAACAAGTGCTTTCTTGGTGGAATTGATCACAAGGTTTGCACCATGGAATGACTTCTTCTACCAGGTTAGTCGAGGCTAACTGGATTGGAATTCTAAGTTCTTGCTGAGGATCTTTCTTCTGATACATCTGATTTTGTTTAGGCTGAAATTTCCTAGGTCCATTATTTCTTTCCATTGTGACTATTCTGTTTTGAATATGATTCAGTTGTGCAGAATGATTTGCCATGATTTGGTTTTGACTAGTAACCAATTCTTTTATCATGTTAGTTACCTTTTCCATGGGGTCTTTAGAGGTTTGCTTTTCCTCTAATTCAAGGGATTTTCCCTTCTCTTTGTTGTATGAAGTGTTTCCCCTAGTGTAACCTGGAATGTTGGATTTGCTTGAAGACTGTATATTATTTTCTATTTTCTCAGCCAATTCCTGAGCAGTGTTTAGATCGGCCAGCTTTTTTTCCCTTAACTGGTACCTCAAATCACCAGTGAAAGCTTCGATGTAGGATATGAGGATGGAGGCATCCTTTGGCTTGATTTCTCTAGGGAGGTTCGCAACCACACACCTGAACTTAGTATTAAATTCATCAATGGTTTCATTCTCCATCTTCTTTATGTTATAAAGGGAAGCAGATTTCTTGGCTCTTTCTTTTCCCCCCATTTCTTCTTAAAACCCTCTAGGAATTCATTAAGAGTTTTATATGAATCATCACCAAGGTCGAAGTACCATTCCGCAGCATCATCCTCTAAGGATAAAGCAAAGAGCTTCATTTTGAAATCTTCATGGTTATGGGCAGCACTATTGCAATAACTGACCATGTGCTTATCAAACTTTCGGATTTGAGACTTGGTAGTGATGGCATTATTTCCCTGGAATATGGGGAGCTTCTTGATAGAATCACTCGGAATGTCATGAGGACTACCTACTATCTGAGAAAGGTCAATGGGTTTGAAAAATTCTGTCATTTCTTGAGATTGGAAGGTATGACTCTCTACAAATATGTGATGGATATCTGAGAGGGATTTGTCTCCTAAATTTTCAAGGTTTCTACGAGAAGTCTGCCTATTCAATATTTCCCTAATGAAACTTTCGGGAACAGGGAGAGGATAGAATAATTATCGGTGGTTTCTTCGGCTATAAATTCTTGAAGGAATGTTAGACAGTGGAGTCACCAGATGGATCGAGTTTTAATTTTTACGTTTTTTAAAGACTAGATCAATCAAAAGTTTTTATCTTTTTAGTTGTTTAGAAAAAAGTTAAGCTAAGTCGTACTCGGGAATAAAAATATTTATCCCCAGAAACGGCGCCAAAAAGTGTTGCCGCCTTTCACACACCTGGGTCACGTGGCAGAAATCTTCAAGCCACTCGGTGTGTCCTTGGGGGCAAGTCTCGAGTCAACGTTGTCACCTTGTTCTTGACTCCTCCGTTTAGGCTCAAGTCCTAACGAAGCCAAGGGGGGTAGACCCTATTAAGTTACTAAGGAAAATTATTTAGTATGGTGATGTTAAATTAAATGAGTTACTTAGGAGTTTGAAATTTAACCATAAACAACCATAGATGACAAGATACAAAATGAGAGCACGAAAGCACAATGCTGAGACACAATATATATATATATAGCAAGAAAATAGCCTGTGCCTTAAAATGGAGTCAATAGATAATCAATGTACTTGCTTGTGCTTGGAGTGAATGTTTTTCAATTGCCTCTTGTTACGTTTTAAGTTAATGTGAAATTTGAGTTGATTAAAATTAGGCGAAGGGGTGGACTCCAGATATACCCGAGAGTACTTGAAGTATGTCCAAAACTAAACCTTCACAGCTACCCACAAGGAATATGTGGGCTAAATGGAGTTTATATGGCTATTGTTCATAACGCACCCGTTAGGGTGTGACAGAGATCGGCGCCCCCAAGGTCACTTTTCAGGAGTTCTCGCTTCCTTTGGGTATTTTGCCACCGTAATGGTTTGATCTAGGTGTTGGATTTTCACCTGATGGTTTGTCAATTTGGGAGAGTGAATCATAATTATTCTAGTCACTCAAGTGATTTTGATACAGCTTCACAGATCGAATGAATTGTAGCCAAGTGCAGAGCATACACACCGGAATCTTGTCAATTTTAGTAAATTTTGAGATGGGTGTTCTTGTTAAAAAGAAAACCCTCCAGGAACCTCTTTCGATCCAAGTGGATCTCAATCAGGGAATCAAGGAGGGGTTAATTTTATAATAGTTGATGAAACAATTGATGTAAAGGAAAACACAGATACACAAATCCGGTTTTCTAATTAGTCCTACCATGCATCTCTTTCCCCTTTCGGGTCAATCGAGAAGTCGCGGGGTAAGTATTAAGATTACTTTGAAATCTCAAATATGGAATATGGAAATGATAATAAATCAAAGTATACTACCCTACAGATTAGAACCATGCTAGATTGAAAAGAGATGAACACAAAGTAAAAAATTGACACCGACGCAAATCCCCCCAAGGGGGGATGGTGAATAGGCTCTAAAGAGCCTATTCGAAAGGACCTCTTCTTTTTATTAGAAGTGATTTAGAATATCAGAAAATTGAAATTGATGCACTTTGGTCCTTGTTATCTGGGATCCAAAGGCTTACAACAAGCTTGTAACAAGCTTGAATTAAAACACAGCAGTGGGGGAAGCTTTCGGGAAGCTCTGGTTCGTCCAAGAGTCGGAAATTTGGTAGAGTCTACTTCTATTTTATGTTATACCTGATAAAAAAAAGAAAGCAATTAAAATAAAATCTACCCAGACACACTTTAAAAGTGTTTTGGGTCACCACGCTAATTACCAAAAAAAAACTAAGTAAAAATTGTTAAACAGGGGTAATCTAATTTCTGCAAAAAGGAACCAAGGAAAGAAAGCTTTCCTTTGGATCTTGGATTGCTGTTTGGGAAGCCAATCAGATGTGCACTTTTATTGTAGAATTTCAATATTTGAAGAACAAAAAAAGAAGCTACCTTATGAGCAAGCTTTAGATCTATGTTTTAGCTACTTGCAAAAATGGAATTTCCTACACCTAGATCTATCTTTATGAAATTATAGATCTAAGCAGCAAAACTCTTATAAAATAGATCTAACAATATATATTCAATTCTTAGAACTAGATCTGATCATAAGAGGAAGAGACAGGTAACCGGAATATTGATTTTAATCGAAAGGAGGAAGAGAAGGGGAAAGGCTCGTTGTTGGATGGATCTGCAATGGAAACTTGTTAGTGGAATACAGAGGGGCAATGCCTTCACAAATTTTTTGGATGTACAGTGGAGTCAAAATAGATCCATAGCTCATCCAATCCTTGCTACCTGAAAGATAAACACACAATCCTTCACGAAACATCATGGGATATGGATATATATATGAAAAAGAGACAAGAATTACATGCAAATAAACTTATTAAACATTTATAATCTAGATCCTCAAACATATATGCTATGAGATATAAAAAAACAAGTAACCTTACTTTCCCAACTATACTCCTATTGATTCAGCTGAATTGTTCAAGCCAAACAGGGTTCATATGTAGAAATTGAGAGAAAACCCAACAACATCAATAGCAGTAATACAATGCTTAATCCACACACATGAGAGCATTACACCATTTGGCCTCCGAAGATTCTTTATTCCAACAATCAAAAGATTACAACAATATTATAATAGCAAGCCCTTCAATCCAACTCTAACTAGCTTGGAAGAGGAGGCTTATGCTTGGATATATACAAAAACTAGGAGATCCAACCCAGGGGGGGCGCAAATCCCAAGGAGACAGATCAAATCAGCTGATGGAGAGTAAATCAATGCAGATCTGAAGCTAAAATGAGCCTACTTGTCAACCGAGGGGTTAATATAGATGACATGTCAACCCATAAACCGACACATTAGTCCACAGAGCATCCAGGAGAGTCCACACGTGTGGAGGAGAGAGAGAGGGTGCAATTCCCCATAAAAGCTGCTAAAGATCAACTTTGGAGCTGATTTGATCACCTCCTTCAGTCAAGGATTTGTCAGATCCAGTTAATCTGGTTCAGATTTGACTGATTTCAATCAAATCGGTTGAGAATCCACTGATCTATGATTCTGGATTTGCTCCATTATTCATCAATTTATTAATTAAAATAATCAATAAATGATTTTTTGGGGCTTTCTGACCTGAGTGATGGAAAATCACTCAAAACTAGGAAATAGTGGGTCCATGGGTTTACTTGGTGCTCTTAGCTTGAAAATGAGCACCTACATGACTGAAACTGATTATTTGGCCCACTTTTATTAAAAAACCAATTTTTCCAATTAAACTATTAAAAAATAGTCTAAGTTTTGGAAAAATTAAATTTTAATAAAAAACACTAAAAAAATCAAAAATTTAAAAAAGTTGAAAAAACCTAAGGGGACTTAGACATGTTCATATGACTCGACCATGATGCCTAGCATGTTTATACATTGACACATAGACTCTAATAACCTCAATATGCCTAAATGCCAAGCCGACCACCCCAACTTTGGAGGTATGGAGTGAAAAACTCAGAAATTATCAGTCGTTTATTGAACAACCAATAATAACCAAGGGAAAAAACACCCTAGGCTGATCGGATTGACAAATAAAGTATAAGAGACCAAGTCTTTTACAGACACTATCATGCTAGAACATTTATTACAACTCCCCCATGGGGTATAAACATGTGATATAGTACAACAAGCACTTCCTAGAAGTACTTCCAAAGGTCTTCTGAAGTCCGAACAAGTTATCCTTGTCCGATTCACCGGGTTCACTTGATAAAAAACCACTAAGTACAACTTAGGTGGTAACACTCTCCAAATGGAATCAAGTAAATAAGATTCTAATCTACAAGGGTTGAATTCAACATTTTTAAGATCAGATTCAGATTTATATTTCAACAAACCCTTTTCAACATTAATTTCCCTTTCTTAATCAAGGATGCTATGAAATCTTGAGAAGATGATGCACCAAACAGAGAAATATCTATTTTTTCTTTGTTTTTTTTTTAAATAATTTTTCTAGATCCTCCAAACTTCGTAAAACTTGAATATCAGAATTACCTCATATATGTCTTTTCGAAGCCAAGATGTCTTTTGAAATCTTGAAATAATTTTAAACTAGAATCGCCAGGGAAAATGTACAACCTTTTTTACTGACAAAAATTCCTATTTTCCCACAGAAATATTTTCTTGATCTTTATAAACTTTGTCGTTCCTCCCAGGGATGATTTGCACCTTTGTTCCCCGGCAATGGCGCCAATTTGTTAGTACTCAAAATATACCCAAGGTTGTGAAAGGTAATCTTAAGGTAACAGCAAAAACCACTTTAGAAAGAAACTGGCTTTTCTTTCCGGAGAGGGATCTCTTAGATATAAATTTAACAAGGCTAGATATTAGAGTCAACAATTTAAGTTATGCGGATGGTTGAAACAACACATATAGCAATTGGGCAATGGAGTCAAAATAGATAAAGATAATGCAAACTTCATACACAGAATTTCAACAAAGGCAGGATAATCATTCAATTACAGTCATTCATTCATTTTCAGGCGATAAGAGAGAAATGTGAATAGTCCATCAATATAGAGCATCACAGGATGAATTCCATATCAAATTTAGAGGAAATATTTGTGAATATCTGAAACAATAGCCAGATCGTAACATGTATGAATTCTGAAACTATAAAACACTACGTTCAGATATGAAAGAAAACAGAATGGAAGGTAAACAATTAGAAAACAAGACACAAACTGTAACATAAACGGGACATGAATCTTTGAAGATCAAATAGCATTCAGCTATGTAATTTCATTCAAAAATCATAATTTCTCAGAAACATCGGTCTAAGCTTATGGGTTCCAACCCCCAATACATCAAATAAATTCAAATATATACAAAAATAGTTTCTTCCCAAGAAGATCAATAACCAATTAATCTGTTAATCATATTTTTTTGTAACCATATCCCTAATAACTAGGAATAATAATTACATGCTTTGATTGAAATAACAGATTACTTGATTATAGCAAACTTAGTAATGTCGGGAACCCAATATACAAGTGAATTACAACTAACATACAGAGTGTACAATATTTATTGTCAACCCGGGAAAGTCTTGTATTTCAAGGATAACATGCACAGTATATGCTTAAACAAGAAATCACTGTAATTGAACAATACTATCCTCTATTTGGCTATGCTCATCCTAAGAATCTAATTAATCTAGTTACCTTCTAAGGAATGCAATCACAATTACCTTATGCTATGGCTTGGTCTAAGAATGGAAAAAGACACATCTAAATTACAATTGCAGATAAGGGAAAATCTTGTTCACACCACTTAATGGTTAACTCAACTACCTAATCTGATTGTCCTAGGAATCCAAAAACATAAATTGAATATTGATCTAGGAATTCAAAATACATAGATTGAGTTCAGTTGTTCTAGGAAATTGAAGTACAGGAATGAAATTCTGTAATCATAAAAATAAGAGACAAGCTGCAAAGATTCATGGAAACAACAACTAAAAGATCTAAGGATGAACAAAGCTATTACAGTTACCACACGAATTGTATAAGAAATAATTACCTACTCAGTCGACTGTCACACTATGCCACTACAGGTGTCCAAGGGATGCAATCATGACACACTATAAATCCACACTTGTTACAGCTTCCTATGAAGAAATAAAATTAACATAACATCACACAACAAAATAATTGAAAAGACCTAATTTAACTCAACGATCCCTATGGAAGGCGGGCCCAGCCTTCACACAGAGATGCTAGCTGAACACACGTAAAAACCTTTAGATCAGAAGTAGCTCCTTGTATTAAAAGACAGAGTGATTACACAATTCCTCCTTGCAGCTAATACAATGAATTGATTATATTTTCAGCAACCCCTGGCTCAAAACAGTTCCCCATATTTATACAATGTAAATCATAACAACCTATCCTATTTTGGGGCATCCATGAAGATCCCTGATCTTCAGGCGCCCTAAATGACAACAGCTCTTACAAATGTGGCAGGATGAAAAATAGGAAACATAGGAAAACTGTTAATCACCCCAGGAGTGACAATATATTTAGATTATAGCTACACACAAGAAGCAACGCATTGTTGACCTCCAAGTCTGACGTATTCTGTTACAGCTACCTTGACACAGCTTTGTCCAGGATATCACACTAGAACCGCATTCCTTGGGTAATGATAAGATGGATGGGGATCAGCTTTAGCGATGAATACCCATCCTTTTCGTAGCCTATTCATCCCAATCTTCCTGCAGTCCATATATCTCAAAATACCTTTATAAACCATCATATGTTAGCACATTGAGAGATATGAAGCCTTAATTATCATAATCATAAGTATTAATAAAATAAAACAATGACCAATCATACCTTGGTGGTTTGAAGAGTAGAGTGGGGGTAAAACGTTTAATTGGCATGCTTAATGGGGTAGGATAGAACAAGAAGAGGTAATTAAGGGTGGTCAAAAGAGGCCATTTTTGGGCCCAACAAGTAACTGCAAGGTATCCCTAACAAACAGCTTCATGAACTACAACACATGTCTTCATGAATGTAATATGTACTAGGTCTTTGCAAATTTCTCCACGACCTTCCATTGTTCCACATTTGGAGTGTCGTATTTTGTCATCTCTCTTATTGACACCTCCAAATCCACATAAGCTTCATAAGACACGGCAGGCAATTCTTTCTTAATAATTAAAAACTTATCCAATATTTCAAATCCCTCTGTCAATTTTTCCGCAATGACCTTTCCTATTAACCCTTTGACTAAATCTTCAAATTTGGAATGATCCATGCGATTATGTACCAATAAACTATGATATTGATCTTGGGAAAATAACCGTCCTTCGTCATACCAAAAAGAAGGGAGACCATCATCAAATAGATCTTTAAAAGCAAGCCTGAAATCCTTTATTTGAGAAGACATTTTATTCACCTTATCCTGCACCACTTTCATGAGTTGATGTTTATTTATAAACTTATTTGCCCACAACACAATTGCTACTCTGTCGTTGATCCCAATGTCCTACAAATTCTGATATGTTAAAGAATTTAAGAAATTCAAAGCATTGTGAGCAGTATTCAAAGGCTTCTTTTCCATAGTTTCATTGGCCAGTTTCAATATTTGAGTATCTAAATTGACTAGTGCACTTTCATCATCAATAAAATTTAAATAATTCCTAAACATGGTGATTTCAACAGACAAAGTATCCCAAATCAAATGTTTAGCTCCCTGTAAAGGATCTTTTACTGCAAAACAACGTCGACAATAGTCACAACTCCCCCTGCCATGACTACATCAACTACAACAGACAAAGTATCCCAAATCAAATGTTTAGCTCCCTGTAAAGGATCTTTTACTGCAAAACAACGTCGACAATAGTCACAACTACCCCTGCCATGACTACATCAACTACTCAACAAAACATTCTAGCCAATGGAGTGAACCAACCAAAGAGTTTGCGCAAAAAAGCAAGAGAAATAACATGAGAATATCCGTACTAGTGTAGCAAGTGACTAGCATATCAATGTTTAGTTGGATATATCCCAGTTTTGGGGTATATAAAACCATAATGATCATGCACCTAGACAATCTCATATTCTCTGTCTATTAAATGAATGTGTGCAAATTTTAAATCCCTGAGGAAGAGATTCCAAGATTAAGAATGGTTCTCCTAATTCATTGAACTTTTTATGTAATTGGGTTTTATCATTCCCTACTTTATTCTTTTCCTCAATGCTCTTAGCCAATTCTGATTTGATCTTTTCATTTTCCTCTTTTAATTCTTTAATCTCCACCTTTTTCAAACTCACTTGTGACATAGAAACTCATAAAGCATCTGCAGAAAATTCATTTAATGGTATTTCAATATTAACAAGGGGTAAAATAGTGTCAACAAAGGGTTGACTCATCAATTCTTCCATAACTTCCTTTTCATCATTTTGATCCTTTTTCAACTTTACAATCTGAGCCCTCAATTCGGTTCTTTCTACTTCCCACTTGTTTTTCTCCTCCTATAGCTTCAATGATTTTCCTTTATAGTCCATCATTTCTTGATAAATTTTCTCTTTTTCCTCCTGAAGTGTGAATAATTCTGAAGACTAAACGTGTTCAAAATTAGGGACTTTAAGCTTCTTCTTCAATACTTGAATAGTATTGTCCTTCTCCTCTAGAAGCTTTTTGGTTGCCTGCATATTAACCGGTTCAGTCCCTAGGCTTACAACATCTCCCTGCAACTTTTTAATTTGAATCAAATTTGCTTTATTTTCAACCTTTTCATGCTTCAATTGAACCTCCATCTTATCTACAAGGGACTGTAATTTAGTAATTTTCATAATAGCATGTAACAAATCAGAGTAAATACCATCTCCAGTTTGTTTATGGAGTTGTATTTTATCAAGAACATTGATTTTGTCTAGCTTCACCTCCATTTCAGACACTTTCTTGTCACTTACCATGGTGAATTTCAAGGTATTCCTATCTGCGTCTCGAGTAGAAATCAATGAAGCCTTTTGATTGATTAAATTTCTAACTCGAGGAAGTAGATTCTTAGTTTCCTCTGATGATTGCATTTTTTTGTCAGCATAACTTGATATTAACTCCGTCCTGGATTTGTAGTGGGAATTGGACTCTGTGTTACTTTCTTCTCCGAAGGAATATTGATGCATCTGTACAGACTTTTTCTGGAACAAGACCATCTTCTTTAAGTCTTCTGAAAATATTTCTTCTATAATAGTTTGATATTGAGGGTGTGTTTTGATCTTTTTATGAGAAATATCTTCATCTACATCCATGCCATCAGTTTCAGAAAGACTCCTCTTATTCAAATTGCTGGAATTAACAAGCGTTTGAGCCACTGCAGTCAATCTATTCCTCCTATCTTCATAAACTTATGAACTTTCTTCAAAATTAGCTAAATTTGCTATTTTATCTAAGCCTTCAATAGTTTGATGATCAAATGGTTTATTTTTGTTCAATTGCTTCCTCTAAGAAATAATGTGATGTGGATCATAATTTACTTTTTGCTCCTTCTGAAAATCCATAAATTCTAACAATTTCTCTATGACTAACAGGGCGCTTTTATTTTTTTAAATGAAAGGACCAACTTTGAGAGGAAATATAACATTGGAAGATTTTTTAAATGCCCCAAAATGTTCTTCTTCTGCATATAACCTCTGTCTCATAAACTCTAATGCGAATATTCTTTGAGTCAAAAATGTGAGTAACTTGTATGGTTCTCCAGTGAACCCATACACTCTAAGAACAGTAAATTCTTTATACAGGAACCAATATCGAGTTTTGTCTTTTGAGGAACACTGTAACATAAGTCTCATGTCTTCCAACACCCTTGGCAAGACATCATCAAAAAGCAATTTGTAAATCTCAGCCATGATTGTATTTACGAACTCAAACATGTTAATCTGTTTCGGGAGGTCCAGAGAGAACATAATGGAAAAAAACTGCAACTCTGACACATTAGAACACAAAATCATGTTCAGTAAATATGACTGATATCTAAAGAACCTGACTTTAGGGAATTTGACCAACTGGGTATGGATAACTTCGGCTAAATACTCATCAAGATTAAAACAACGGGTTGAATGGGATTCAGGGTCAATTGAACCTATACTTAGAAAGAAAACTAAGATGACTTCAGTAATATGAGTATCATCATCCAAACCCAAAATTTGACTGACCAGTGACATCACTAACTATACTTCCTCCTTGAAAATATTAACATTGTATGGTAGAAATAGACCTTCTAACGACTGAACATCTTTCAGAATACTGGATAAAAACTGCCATTTGTCTTCAGTTCTACAATTTTTATACATTTCAATTAAAACCTGTTCATTTAAAGACTCGCGGCTATCAGGTAAATTATCAGGCAGACTCAATATCCCGCGAATAGTTTTCGCGTAAAATTTACAAAGGATTTTTGACATTGTATGGATCATAATAACTCTTTCGGAGGAGGATTAATTATTCACACACCATTCGACAAATTTGGGGAAAGGTAGGGTTTTTTCAATAGAAAAATAATATAAGAAAGAAATGCAGATAGTCAAAATATCATTCCCTTGTGAATTATGCTGCCACAAATGCTCCTTTGAAGATGATATACTACAAACTGACAGAATAGGGTCACATACATTCCTCTCCCTATCAACAACAACCTCTTCTCTCTCATCCAAAACTCTGCATAATATTCCTGAAACTTGCTCCTTCTCCATAATAAACAATGGAAACAAGTCTTCAATCAAAGTCTCATTGTTTCAAGGCTTACCTGGTAACTGTGGATACGTAGAAGTTGACTTTTGGAAAAAGATGGCGCACTGTCCCTTATTCTTCTCACCCATAGCATGCAAACGAAATGACTTTACCTAGGTCAACTCACTTTTTATACAACGGATTATTCTGGGGCCCTTACCAATTTGTTTTTCCTTTACTTCTTTCCTCAGTAGAACTCACCAAAAGTCACCACGTGGAAAGCGATTTAAATTCCACTACCACTCATCCTTTTTAATTATCTCACAGCTTTGCACTCTGGAATAGATTATGACCGTTGATAAGATTTCATCTTTTGTCTGAACCATTGGATCAAAATATGTTCTACATAATTCGCCAGCATTTCTCATTTTTTCAAGCGTGCATCTTCACACGGTGGACTGCCTCATAATCATAGATTTTATTTACTTTATGTCTTAGCCATTGATCTTTCTGTCTCATTAGCCACTTATGCCTCTCCATCAAAAACTTCTCCCTTGCCCAACTTTCCCCAAAGGATCAATTTTCAATCATAGATTTTCACACCCATAAATCTATACCTTTGAATTTTGCAATGAATTAACCAAAATGCGCATTTTAATAAGGGACTCAAGACTACCAACCTTTACCAATTTTTATGTATCACTTTATCATTTCTCAACCACATTTCTTCCTCAATTGTTCAACATAAGGGGTGTTAACAACATGCATTAGATTTCCTTCATGGTGCAATGTATTTGATGGCAATGTGGTTTTTACCAGTGGGAAATCCAACATGCATTATTTTTCATTCGTCATGATATGTTGTTCCTAGAAATGTATTTGGGTTTTTTCTAGAGAGAAAGCTAACACATGTTAGATTTGCTTCACTATGGAGTGTTGTTGTATAAATGTTTTTATGCTTGTGCAAGAAGGAAGGATAAGGGTTGGATTTCCTTCGTGTGTAGTGTATTTGATGGGAATGTGGTTGCATCTATGGGAAAGCTAACATGTGCTAGCTTTTATTTAACATGCAATGTTGATTTTAGAAACACCCTTAACTTTATTTCACAGTGCAACATCGTTGTAGTAATTTCCTTTTTGCTTGTACTAGAACGAAATCTAACACACGTTAGATATCCTTAATGGTGCAATGTATTTGATGGTAATGTAGTTGTACCGATAGGAAAGCTAACACTGTTTAGCATTCATTCAAATGCAATTTTCAATGATAGAAATTCTCGTATGGCCATGTTAGAAATAAATCTAACACATTTTAGCTTTCCACGTGCAAAGTGGTTGTAATAAATTCCCTTGTACTTGTGCTAGAAGGAAAGCTAATCCATGTTAGATTTCCTTCATTGTGCAATGTATTTGATGGAAATGTAGTTGTACCCATAGGGAAGCTAACATGGTCTAGCTTTCATTCACATGCAATGTTGTTGTTAGAAATGCCCTTGTGGTTTTTCTAGAAGGAAATATAACATGCGTTAGCTTTCATTCATAATGCAACGTGGTTGTAAGACATTCCCTTGGGCTTGTGCTACAAGGACGGCTAACATATGTTAGATTTCATTCATGGTCCGATGTATTTGATGGAAATTTAGTTGTACCTAAAAGAATGCTAGGAATGTTAACGCACGATAGATTTCATTTACATGCAATGTTGTTATTAGACATGCCCATGTGGTTATGCTAGAAAAAAAGCTAACTGTTCCCTTCATAGTGCAACGTCATTGTAAGAAATTCCCTTGTGCTTTTTCTAGAAAGAAAGCTAACATGCGTTAGATTTCCTTGATGGTGCAATGTATTTTATGGTAATGTAGTTGTACCGATAGGAAAGATAACATGATGTAGGTATCATTCACATGCAATGTAGTTAGAAATGCCCTTGTGGTTGTGCTAGAAGGAAATATAACACATGTTAGACACATTAGCTTTCCTTAACCATGCAACGTAGTTGTAAGAGATGATGTGGTGCTTGTGCTAGAAGGAAAGCTAATGCACGTTAGATTTTTTTGATGGTCCAATGTATTTTATAGTAATATAGCTATACTGGTAGGAAATATATCATGATTTAACTTTCATTCACATGTATTGTTGTTGTTTGAAATTCCCTTGTGGTTGTGCTAGAAGGAAATCTAACATACGTTAGCTTTCCTTCACCCTACAGCGTCGTTGTAAGAAATGTCGTTGTGCTTGTGCTAGAAGGAAAGCTAATATGTGTTATATTTCCTTCATGGTGTGATGAATTTAATGTAAATGTAGTTGTACTGATAGGAAAGTAAACATGCATTATCTTTCAGTTACATGCAATATTTTTGATAGAAATTCCCTTGTGGTTGTGCTAGAAAGAAAGCTAAAAAACCTTGGTTTTGCACTACTGTGCAACGTGGTTGCAAGAAATTCCCTTGTGCTTTTGCTAGAAGGAAAGATAACACACGTTAGATTTACTTCATACTGCAATGCATTTGATGGTAATGCAGTTGTACCCTTAGGATGTTAACATGGTTTATCTTTCATTCACATGCAATGTTGTTGTTAGAAATTCCATTGTGATTGTGCTAGAAGGAAAGCTAACACATGTTATATTTTATTCATTGTGCAACGCCATTGTAATAAATTCCCTTGTGCTTTTTCTAGAAGGAAAGCTAACATGCATTAGATTTTATTCATGGTGCAATGAATTTGATGGTAATGTGTCTTTTATCAATAGGAAATCCAACATTCATTATTTTTCATTCTCCATGAATATGGTTGTACCGATAGGTAATATAACACATCTTAGATTTTATTAACCATGCAATGTTTTGTTAGAAATTCCCTTGTGCTTTTGTTATAAGAAAAGATAGCACACGTTAGCTTTCCTTCACTATGCAACATCGTTATAAGAAATTCCTTTGTGCCTTTGCTAGAAGGAAATCTAAATCACATTACATTTCATTCATGGTGCAATGTATTTGATGGTAATGTAGTTGTACTGGTAGGAAAGCTAATATGAGTTAGCTTTCATTCAGATGCTATGTTGTTGTAAGAAATTCCCTTGTGATTGTGTTAGAAGGAAAAATATGGCATGTGTTAGATTTTTCTCACTGTGCAAAATTGTTGTAAGAAATGTCCTTGTGCTTGTGATAGATCGAAAGCTAATGCGCGTTAGATTTTCTTAATGGTGCAATGTATTTGATGTCAATGTGGTTGCATTAGTAGGAAATTTAAAATGCATTAGATTTCATTCAGCATGATATGTTGTTGATAGAAATTTATTTGTGCTTTTGCTAGAATGAAAGCTAACACCTGTTAGCTTTCATTCGTAGTGCAATGTTGTTGTAAGAAACATTTTTATGCTTCTACTAGAACGAAGGATAACATGCATTAGATTTCCTTCATGGTGGAATTTATTCAATGTAAATGTTCACTCGTTACATTTCATTCACTATGCAATGTCGTTGTTAAAGAAACCCTTTTTGTTTTTCTATAAGGAAAGATAACACACGATTGCTTTCCTTCACATTGCAATGTCATTGTAAGAAATGTCATTGTGCTTGTGCTAGAAGGAAAGCTAATGTGCATTGGATTTTATTCATGGTGCAATGTATGTGATTGTAATGTAGTTGTGTTGATATGAAAACAAACACAAGTTAGGTTTCATTCACATCCAATGTTGTTTTTAAAAATTCTCTTCTTATTGTGTTAGAAGGAAAGCTGACACGCGTTAGCTTTCCCTCACTTTGTAATGTCATTGAAAGAAGAACCCTTGTGCTTGTGTCAGAAGGAAAGAAGATGTTGTAATCTCATAGATCACATAGGGTTACCAATACTACACATAGAAACATATAAACATAATAACCACAAGAGATAAGACTAGATAAGGAAGTAACAGATTATATTATAACATTACATGAGGGTCCATACATACATAGAACTGAATCGAGTTTCCATCTGGCTCAATAGCCTAATATATATGATTACAAATGGTTACAAATAACTACCTATCGGTTCGGTCAACTGACACAACTTCATGCGGCCAACCTAATCTTTTATTAGTCAGCTACTCGACTAGTCGGTTCACCGACTTGCTCCTCCAACATCTCCCCCACGAACAAAATCTTTCTTCGTCCTGAAGGAAAATGGGAGGTACTCAATACTGTCTGAGGTAGTTACTTCTACTTTGGTTTGGCTTCATGGACTGTGTAGTCAAATGGTTGGTCGTTTTTGCACACATATTTCCACAATGGCTTCTGCTGTAATTGCCAGTTGGTGTTGAAACTCTGTCCAATTCTGTAGCACTTTTTGGATGTCGATAGTCAAGGTTGTGATACTTGGCAGAGTCGACATTTTTTCCTGGGTGGAAATATATGTGATTCTTTCCATGTTAGGCCCCATAATTGAGCCTTTTCTTCTGTTGTATCCAATAGTCTCTTCATATGTGGGCAGATTGTGTCCAGTCTGTCGAGGCTTGGTAGTGCTTGTTGTACCCACTGATGTGCTTGTTTTTCTAGTTTCTATAATTTGGTTGTTTCTAATACAATATGGTCTTGTATTTGACTCCTCATTGTTTCTTCAAGGCATTGTCTCTTTTCTAGTGCTTGGATTTGCTCATGAATCTAGTGGGTCTGCTGAAATACTTGTCTGTAGTAGGTGTGCCAATTATGGAGTACTTCTTCTGTAATGATGGATTCCCCTAAGTGGTCCTACAGTACCTTATGAGCTTCAGATATCGTTGTGTACTACTGCCTCAGTAGTATGGATGTTTCCTCTCTTTGATCTTCTTTTGTAATTTGTAATTTTGTTTTTAGGGTCGACACCACACTTTCAAATAGCTGATATTCTTTTTCAAGTGGCTTGTCGGTGTCGGCCTCTAATGGTCCCGGTATGACTGTTTCAATTAAATTTCGGCAGTTTGACAAAAATTCAATTTGCTCTTACTTAGTGCTGTCGAGCTGCTCTCATCTATTCTGGCTTCTTGTTATTCGTTCTGTGGCGAGTGTCTCTAAGAGTTGACCCAACTCTCCATCTCTCAATTTCATTGTGTCGACTATAGTAGTCAATCCTAGTTAGATGAGGTGGATCACTGTCAGTCTTTGTTCTTTTTGGTGTTCCTTTTTCTTTTTATCTTTTCTCTTCCTTTTTTGTCTATGTTGGTCTACCTTTTATTCTTCCTGTGGTTGATTTTCAGTTGGTTGATTTTCCAGCTGCTGAACTTCATTAGTTGGGGGAATTTGAACCTCTTGGGTCAAACTTGCAGCTCGGTGTGTATCTAGAGAGGTGGAAATGGGTGGTTCAGGGTTTGTAAAAAGTTCTAGGTTCGGAGGTGGTGATGGAGATGGTGCATTAGAGGAAATTTCAACTCAAAATGGGCCTTTTAACTTTTATTCAAATTCCATGTCATCATGTGTTAGCCAATGAAATTGCTTTAAATTTGAAATACCGTATAGGTCTTAAACACTTTTTTAATATAAATTTGGGGATAGGTATCATAAAAAAAACTAATTTTTTTGTTTGTATTTTTGACATATCTCCCTGTGTTTTTACTCAAATTTTGATCGGGAGAGCTCGTTGGATGCGGAATTAAATTCCACATCCAACGAGTACCCACTCGGCATACTTTTGATAGACCCCACTACCCCAAAGACAAGAAATACCTGATCATTCTATTTTTTCAGGTATTTCTTGTTTTTGGGGTAGCAGGGTCCGTCAAAAGTATTTTGAGTGGGTACACGTTCGATGCAAAATTTAATTTCGCATCCAACGAGCTCTCCCGATCGAAATTTGAGTAAAAACACGGGGAGATATGTCAAAAATACAAACAAAAAAGTAGTTTTTTTCTTTTCTTCCTCCAAAAATAATAAATATTATTTTATTATTTTAACTATTATTTTATTAGTTCATTTTAGGAGGCCCATTTTGAGTTGAAATTTTCTCTAATGAATGGTCTGGTGTAATTGGTGTGGTTGGGATATTTTCAGTCGACGGGGTATCTTCAACTTCTGGTGGTGAATTGGTTGGGTCGTCAGAGAGTAGGTTGTCGATCACATGGTTGATTGTTAATATATCTTCCTGGTCATTTTTTTCCAAGTCTCCCACTAGTTCATTGGGTGGTGGAGGATGGTTAATGCTTGATGAGATCATAAATGAAGTGCGGCTTGCAACAATTTGAGAGGTTTTGTCGGGGTTCCTTAAGAATGTTGATTTTATATTTCCAATAGTTCTTGGTTTCTGAGGTATATGTCCAATTTGTTGTGATAGTGTTAACCCAAAAAATCCCTCACTCAGCTCTACATGGCCTACGCCATCCAAGGACACCCATACACGACCCTCATTTGTCCCCAGTATGGTCACCAGTTTTGTAGCATGGATTTCTCCCTTACTACAGGGCAGGAATGGCTACCTTTCATCCTATAGGATGAAAGGGTAGGGTTCCTGCCCTATAGTAAGGGAGAAATCCCTACTACATAATTGGTGACCATACTGGGGACAAATGAGGGTCATGTATGGGTGTCCTTGGGTGGTGTAGGCCATGTAGAGCTGAATGAGGGATTTTTTGGGTTAACACCTGGGGTACCTTCATGTATGACAAAATTCCATTCAAATTAATGAATGTTGGAGCTACCTTTCAAAGGGCTATGGATATAGCCTTTGTTGGAGAGAAGGAGAAGTTTGTTGTTATTGGAATATAATAAACCCACTCATAAAATACTTAATCATTATTTGATTAATTTCCTACCCACTAGCTTAGATAGTTGGCATCCACTTGCACTTTAGAGTCAACACTTGCCATCTATATCCTAGGAATGATTTATTTCTGATTCTAGGTTGATCTTGACCACTTTATGGCCATCCAGAGTTGGTAACTGTGCTTTACAGCAGATTCTGATTTTTCTACTTTTTCTACTTTATCTTGCTTTTCTATGGATAAGGTAAAGCTAGTCAACTAGGCAACTAGAATCTTTTGTTGCCAACCCATCCTCCATTATTTTCTCTCCATATTCTAGGATTAGCAAGTCTTTCCTTCACTCATCATCACTCACACATGCTATTTCTAATTCATGAGGTGCTTGATAGATTGGGAAAGTGCTTTAGTCAACTATGGGGTTTATCACAATTAGTAAGCTTGCTTTATGAGCTAGCTTGAGTTGTCTTCTAGAAACTCATTTTTCCTTTATAAAGAGGTATTACCTATGTAATAATATCAATTATCATTTATTGATCATTCATTAATGTGTGTTCATTAATTCTTCTTCTTCTCTCCTTATGCTAATTCTCTACAATTCTCTGTGAGGTTAATTGTGTGCCTAGATCCTTAGCCTGTTTATGAAATTCCTTATGCCATCAAGGCTTTAGAATTTCTACATGGTATCAGAGCTGAGGATATCAAAGCTATACATGATATCAGGTCTTTGAGAGTTCATTAATTAATCCTCCTTTTCAGATTTGCAGGTTCAACTTCGAATGGATTCAAGAGTATCAATTCCTCTTCTTTCTCCATTCACAAGATATTCAGAGTGGAAACTGAAGATGATTTCATATCTAAAGAGACAAGGTCTCTATGAGATATCTATTGGAGTTGGTGAAGAGTCTTATGAAGATCCAAGTGACTAGTTGAATGACTGTGATAGAGCAATTGGAGCTATTTTTCTAGCTATCTCTCCATGCATGCGCTACCTTATTGATTCTGTTGATTACCCAAAGGATCTCTGGACAATATTGGATAGAGTTTTGGGAAAGGACAATGAGGATCCTTATAGCTATGTGGAGAGTTCCTCTAGCTCCTCAATGATTTCTCTCTCTCAAGATGTCTCGGCCTCTACAGTCTCTGATGAAGTTGATCATGAAGAAGAAGTTTCTCATATAGTTCATGTTGCTACTA
Source organism: Pseudotsuga menziesii (assembly GCA_001517045.1). Lineage (NCBI taxonomy): Eukaryota > Viridiplantae > Streptophyta > Pinopsida > Pinales > Pinaceae > Pseudotsuga > Pseudotsuga menziesii. The sequence goes on along the minus strand of LPNX010431485.1, from coordinate 5,453 downwards.
CTCTCTTTGATTCAAATGCTTCCTCTTTCAATCAAGAAGAAAATATTGAAGAGCCATCTTTTTCTGTGTCTCTTGAAGTAGAAGATCTTGATTCATATTCTTATGATGTTGTTGATGAAAAAGAAGTGACTAATGGAGCTTCTATTGCTATTGATGATTCACTCACACATTCAGTGCTCTCTATGTCTTCTAACATGGATTCTGAGATCCATATGCCAGACCTCTCACACTTTGTGCATGCCTCTCTTCTTGATGGTGCGCAACCCAGTGACTTCCAGGATGTTTTCTTAGCCAAATCAAGTCCTTCTAGTGTTTTTCCAATTACCATACTTGATCCCATGTGTTTCTGTAGCTCCTCCTTTGTTCTTTCCACTCATTCTCAGAGCCTCCTTGAAGATTTTGAACATCATTATCTTTCCTCCTCTCATACTTCTACCATAGAGGATTATTTACCAATATATTCCCATGAGTTTACCGTTGTGTTTATTTGTGATCTCTTGGATTCTTTGGAAGCTATATTAACCCATGGAGCCCATTCATTTGCACTCTTTGATCCTATGCCTTCTCTATGTTCCTACAAGATCACTTCCACACATCCTCTCTATGTAAAATGAAGATGGAGACATTATACATTCTCTTGGACAGTTATTTCACCTATATGGAGCTCAGTTCATTTCTACTGGTTCGAAGTTCAAGTCATCTCATCATATTGGAGCTGATTACAAGTCTCAAGACCCTTCAGTATTGCCTTCACATCATTGGATCTCAGTTGTTTTACATGGTCCTACAGTTGTCCTTGATCCAAGTGAGCAGATTTATCTTCTTCCCAAGAAGAAGATTCCTCCAGACATCAGCATTTAGTTTGGAGGAGCAGCAACACCAGCAGTTCATCATTTTTGGTATTGCTTTTCATGTCCCTTCTTGAGGGAGGATTTTTCCCTTGAGGTTTTGCCTCTTTCCTCATTTCTTTGGACAAGATAAATTGTAAAAGGGTGACCATAGCTTTGTTGTTGGGCCCTATATGCATATATATTTTTTATTAGTTCAGGGATATCATCACAAAGTCAGGCTTAAAGGGGGGTGTTGGAATATAATAAACCCACTCATAAAATAATTAATAATTATTTGATTAATTTCCTACCCACTAGCTTAGATAGTTGGAATCCACTTGCACCTTAGAGTCAACACTTGACATCTATATCCTAGGAATGATTTATTTCTGATTCTGTGTTGATCTTGACCACTTTATGGCCATCTAGAATTGGTAACTGCACTTTACAACAGATTCTGCTTTTTCTGCTTTTCTGCTTTATCCTACTTTTCTATGGATAAGGTAAAGCTAGTAAACTAGGAAACTGGCAGCTTTTGTTGCCAACCCATCCTCCATTATTTTCTCTCCATATTCTAGGATTAGCAAGTCTTTCCTTCACTCATCATCACTCATGCATGCTATTGCTAATTCATGAGGTGCTTGATAGATTGGGAAAGTGCTTTAGTCACCTATGGGGTTTATCATAATTAGTAAGCATGCTTTATGAGCTAGCTTGAGTTGTCTTCTAGCAACTCCTTTTTCATTTATAAGGATGTATTACCTATGTAATAATATCAATTATCATTTATTGGTCATTCATTAATGTGTGTTCATTAATTCTTCTTCTTCTCTCCTTATGCTAATTCTCTACAATTCTCTGTGAGTTTAATTGTGTGCCTAGATCATTAGCCTGTTTATGAAATTCCTTATGGCATTTGTTAACACATCTAAACTAGTCGAGGGTCAAAGAGACCATGGTAAAGAGAAATAATGGTTGCTTGAAACTTTGGTTAATATATGATGGTGTGAAAGTATGATAAAGGGCGCATAAGCAATAAAACTATCACATGATCCAATGGTGTAGAACGAGGAAGTGAAGATCGATGGCTCATGATATACCCACTATATAAAGATGCACGTAAGATAAATACATATGGAGATAGTTAACAAGATGTAGAGATCAATGATCATAAAGCTAAGTCGGCGAAATCTACGATCAAAAGGAAGTCCGCTCCGTAAACATGCATGTTCATTAAAATGAAAAGGCTCAGCGGAATGGGTACGTGTAGGCTTATCCAACGGCTAGAAAATAAAGTGAAAATGCATCGACGGTCATCATTGGATCTGGAGGATAGAGTTGCGCGATGGTTGCAGAAAAGTGGTAGCGGAATTGAAACCGCGGTACGAGTGGCAGTTTGTGGTACATTCCATGGGGAAAAGCGGTTTGAAGGAAACCGCTAAAGAGGGCCTCCGGAATGGGCTTCTATATAAGTGGAGTTGACTTGCTTGAAGAATCGTTTTTTTATTGTACCAGGACGAATGAAAAGGACTGCTTACCACCTTTCACAGTCAACCTCCAGTCTATGCGGTTATAGAAATAGGTAAGTCTTAAATACTCAAGATTTATCTGCAGAATTACCATTGTTTTTCTATATTATGGATAAAGAGAAAGGTTTACAAGGGTTTAACCAAATTCTGGACGAAAGGGAAGAGTGCCTGGTTGATAGAGATAAAGGAGTATATGATCCATTCATGTCTATGGGAAGTGTATCTGTTACTAAAGAAAAGTTATGGCGATATAATTCGCAGGGAAATGACATTTTAAATGTTTGTAAGTCGTTTTTGTATCATTTTACTATAGAGCAGACCCTACACTTTCCTGAGTTTGTCGAGTGGTGTGCAATCAATTATTCGTCATCTGAGAGAATTATTGTAAGTCGTTCTACATCCAGGACACTGTGCCAAATTGACGCAAAATTTATACGTGAAATCCTAAATTTACCCAGTAAACCCCGATAGTCGTGAGTCCATAAACGAGTCTGTTTTAACTGAAGTGTACAGAAATTGTGAAATTGAGGTTCGATGTAAATTATTGTCTAACATTATTAATGAAGGTCAGTCACTAGAAGGTCTCTTTTTGCCATATCAAGTTCACATCTTCAAGGATGAAGTTCAATTGGTTGTGTCTTTGGTCTGTTAGGTCTTAGGTCTAGATGATGACTATCATGTCAGTGAAGTCGTCTTGGTCTTCTTGTTAAAAATGAGTTCAATTGGTCCTAAGTATGAGTCTCAGTCGGTTCATGTCTTCAGTTTAGACGAATATCTAGCAGAAGCTATACATCTCCAATTGGTTGAGTTTTCAAAAGTCAGGTTTTTCAAGTTTCAATCCTATCTGCTGAACACGTTACTGTGTTCGAATGTAACTGAATTGCATTTTTTGAGTAGTATATTCTCCTCAGATTTGCCTAAGTAAATCAATATGTTTGAATTTACAAATTCTATTATGTCATAAATATATAAGATGTTGTTTGATGAAGTGTTCAACCCGAGTATTGGAAGAAATGAAGAGTATGATGCAATCCTCACCTGAGGATAGGATTGGAGATTGGTTCTTGTATAAGGACTTCACAGTTTTGAGAATATATGGTTTCACTGGAGAGCCTTATAGGCTTCCTTCTTTCCTTACTCCCAGGAATTTTGCATTGGAATACATGAGACAGAGATTGCATGCGGAAGAAGAACATTTCGGGGCTTTCAAGAAATCTTCCAATATCAAGTTCCCTCTTAAAGTTGGTTCCTTTATTTTTAAAAACAAGGGTGTTCTGGTGTTTGTAGAGAAATTATTGGAAAGCATGGATTTCCAAAGGGAACAAAGGGTCAATTATGATCCTTACCATATAATTTCTCTAAGAAAACAAGCAAATAAAAATAAGCCATTTGACCATCAAGTTATTGAAGGTCTGAATGAAATAGCCAATTTGTTTTACTTTGTGGAAATTCCAGGATCCGACGAAAATAAAAGCAGTAGATCAGTTGCAATATCTCAAATGCCAGATAGTTCAAATATTTTGATTAAAAGAAGTCTTTCTAAAATTGAAAGTATGGAAATAGATGAGGACATATCACATAAGAAAGCCAAATTGTCTCAAGATGATAAAATTCTAAGCGAAGTAATTTCGAGTGAATTGAAAAGAGTTGCTTTGGTTCCCAAGAAATCTGTACAGGTGAATCAATTTTATTTTGAAAGTGTAGATAATACAGAATCAGGCCCAGTTTTTAAGTCTAAAGAAGAGTTCATGACTAGTTACATGGAAAAGCAAAGACAGTCTGTAGAAGAAACAAGGAATCTACTCCCACAGGTGAGAAGTCTGAATAATCCAAAGACTTCCTTGGTTTCTACTCGGGACATAGAAAAGAATACTTTAAAATTGGCCATGTTAAGTGATAAGAAAGTGTCAGAAATGGAAGTGAGATTAGACAAAATCAGTGTACCAGCTAAAATACAGTTACATAAACAAACAGGAGATATTATTTATTTAGATTTATTGCATGCTATGGTAAAAATTAACAAGTTACAAGTTTTGGTTGACAAATTGGAAGTCCAATTAAAACATGAGAAGATTGAGAATAAGGCTAATTCCATTCAAATAAAAAAGATGCAAGAAGATATCATAAGCTCAGGAAATGAAACAGGTAGCACCCAGGAAATCAGAAAACTTTTAGAAGAAAAAGACAACGCCCTCCAGGTACTAAAGAAGAGATTGAAAATCCTGAGTACAGAACATGTTCAGTCATTAGAATTATTAGCATTGCGGGAGGAGAAGGACAAGATTCATTAGGATATGATGGAGTATAAAGGAAAGACTATGAAATTACAAGAAGAAAAGTATAAGTGGGAAGCAGAACAGAATGAGTTAATAGCACAAATTTCACGGCTGAAAAACGACCAAAATGAAGAAAAAGAAATTATGGAGGAACTAATGAGCCAGACTCCCACTGATGAAGATTTGACTATTGTAAATATTGAAAAAACTTTAAATGATTTTTCTGCTGATGACTTACTAGTGCCCATGTCCCAAGTCAATTTGAAAGATGAAGAGATAAGAGAGCTAAAAGAGGAAAATGAGAAAATCAAATCTGAGCTAACCAAAATGACTGAAATCAAGAATAATATATTACAGGATAAAGGTCAATTACAGAAAAATATTAATGAATTGAAAGAAAGGAACACAGGAAAGGGTCCTCTCCAGGGAGCTAAACACATAATCCGGGATACGTTGTCTGTGGAAATTAATAAGTTCAGGCATTATTTGAACTTCATTGATGATCAAAGTACATTGGTTAATTTATCCAACCAAAGACTGAAATTAGTAAATGAGACTATGGAGAGGAAGCCCCTTGGAACAGCTCAGAATGCATTAAATTTCTTAAATTCATTAACATATCAAAAATTACAAGATATAGGAGTCAAAGACAAAGTGGAAATGGTACTGTGGTCAAAAAGGTTTATTCATAAACATCATCTTATGAAGACAGTACAAGATAAGTGTAGCTAGGGTTTTCACCCTAGCTTGTGCTGATGAGCACCTACTAAGGAATCTGGAATCCTTAGTAGCAGTTCAATGAAACAAAAATAAACTGA
>LPNX010431482.1:0-144273 GCA_001517045.1 Pseudotsuga menziesii | reverse complement strand
CATTATAATTTATAATATTTACATTATAAATACTAACATTATAATTTATAGCATAAACATTGTAATTCATAGTAATAATAATATAATCAGATAAGCAATAATCCAAAGATTTCGATTATTTAGTTTTTTGAAACTTCAACTATAAAATATTATTACAGTCCTGTAAGGACAAAGAAAGATAAAACTGAAAGTATAACCACTATATACATGTAACAAACAAGTATTTAACATTTATTATTAAACTAACCTACAGATTAATTAAAGAAATTATTTTATTCACAGGTCACTAATAGGATTTAACCTTGCTCGAATATTCGAGCTCATAAACAATTATTGTAATAGAAAGAAATAACAAAATTAGGATATAATAATACATTTTAATGCAAGATGAATTTAACAAGTAATATTTCTTTATACAGTCGAAATAGGGTAAGAACCCTAGTATACAAATTACAGTAAGAGCATCAAAATAACCAAGTCTGAGCTCAAGAGAGTTAAACCTCTTTTACTTAAAGTTTTAACCAAGAATGGCTTGACAGCCGAAAATATTTTTATATAACTATACACAAAACTAGTAAAACAAAATTTACAAGTCACGGCATAAGCCGGAAAACCCTGCTAACAACAAGGGTTTAGTAAAAAACTAAACAAGCAAACCGAGAAACAGTAAACCACGAAGGGCCACTTGCAGGCCATGACCAACTGAAATTGTTCCATAAAGAACTGAACAAGCATGGATTGCCATGGGTTGACCAGGGCTTACCCGTCACCAAGAAGCCATCCTTACGCATTGCACCAACAACAATGAGAAAGGTCAACCGTTACCTGCAAGGTTAACCCACGACATTAAAATTTATGCATTATATAATAACTGAGTCAAGAGTAAATTTAAGAACTATAAAGAAAATGAAATTCACATACCTGGAAACAAAGGTAATGTAGCCACCTGGACGGTGGAGCTCGCACTGTCACCACATTGTGAATCATGACAATCCATACTCTTGAAACCCCATGACAGAGACAAGGCTGAAACAAAAGCAAATAACCCCTTTAAACAATCCCAACAGGCAGGTCATGGACGAACAAACCCAAAGACTACTCATAGGCCAGGCCATAAGTTAAAGTCACGGCTCTCAACGAATTATTGCTAGGATAAACTCACAATGCAAGCAAGGTTTCGAGGACGACGAAGATGGACTGAACAGTGTAACCAGGATGCAGAGCTCATTATCATTCACAGTAGGGTAAGCATGGTGGCCATGGAGTAGTTGTAGAGAAGCCCGAAGGCCTGAAATCAACTGAATGACAAAGTCTAGGGTTACACCAACGCTTATACTCCCAACACTTGGCCGAGAAGGAACCACGTGGTCTCACAAATATTTCAACCATGCAGTAGGTCGATTCTATAGTCCCTGTATGCCAATTGATTTCCAATTATTCAAAACATAAATTATGCACAATCATATAGTATTGCAATCATTTAAAAAGGTTCCACGTGATCATATAAATCAACCTACAGTTGCATGGCATAAACTATGAACCTTCGAATCATTGCCAAGGTTATCATTTGTCCATCATATAGTTCAAACGATGGCAAATTCAAAGTCTTTTATTTACACAACCTTAAACATAATCCAATCGTTGGAGTGGTCTAACACCACATCCATTTTCCTTTGCAAATTATAATATGAACTTCATAATTAAACATTAATTCATATCAAGCTTTTGATTGATTATGAAATCATTGCAACCTCTTAATCCATATACATGCCCAAAGTATTTTATGCTTGGAAATTTAGTTCATCACTAACTGTTTATCCATTTAGTCATAGCATAAATATTATAGTTATAAATGTTGATAAGCTTTGTGCTAATGTAAATAAGATTACGAAGAAAATCTTATGATACTTGGGAGATGCTAATAAAAATGCTATTTTATCACCTAGCCAAACTATGATATTAAAGTATTTCTAACAGACTTTGCATAGATAATCTTATTTTCCCCGACATTTATGTTGTGACTTGATAATATTATAGAGCATAGTTTTAATTAGGATCATGATCTTTATAAACCTTATCTGTTTATAACCAGAATTACTGGCAAACATGAATGCATTATAAACAAGATAGTTTATGTGTGTATCATTGCGTATCATAGAAAATTATAGATCAGTGGGTGGAAAATACTGGAATGATGGCTATGAATCCTTTACATAGCTCAGATCAGCAAAGTTTAATGACAATTGGTTATTTACTAACCATGACAAGTACTTTTAGTTTCACCATGTTTGTGATTGGTAACTTAATCTTTTAGAACTATCTAGTACTTGCATAAGGTAATAATTCAATATCTCTTGAAGAATTGACCTAAGTTAAGTATTGTGGTCAGAGGCTTAATCCAAGAGAAGTATTATAATTATAAAATAAGAAACTGAAGTGGAACAATTCCACTAGATTCTAAGACCTTAGGACTTTATGTACACTATAATGTTTAGAACCTTAGGCAGTAATCTCCACTACAGAAGATGAATAATAAGCAATTGATTATACTATTATTATAAGTTGATAATGTTTATTACTGTTAGAACAAATCATTAAAGCATTACAAGTTATGCACTCTAGGTGAAAATAACTTACGACAAAGATCACAAGTTGTGAACCAGGGAAAGTAATTTCTATTGCTATTTACATTTAAGAAAGAAACTCTTCTATATGTATATCGTTGAAAAAAATAATTGAATAAAAAAAACTACTTGTTTTACCTAATAGAAGTATATTGATATGTAATGGCTTATTTACCAAGCTTTTTATTTTGCAAATAGAAATATAGCTAGATGCTTTACGGAATTAAAAGGCGTTACGCGATCATTCATACCTGTAAAACCTGTAAGAACAATAAGCTTTCTGCATTAGCTTAATGCTAGGTAAGCCTCGGAATCCAAAGACAGTTCCACCTACTTGTCGCAAATTAAAACTCATCAACAAACCGAAAAAGAAATTATTGTACAAGTTAATCCTAACCTTGTATCAAAAAGTAGAATGCTAAGTTACTTAATTAAGATTATATATTAACTAATCTAGTAACTGATTCTTTTATAGATAAATGTTAGCTGTTAGCAGACATCATTCTCAGTTTTTTTTATGTATTTCAAAATTTTAAATTTTTATGAAAATTTGGGGTTTTGACAGATGCAAATTTTTTCCATCGACAATGGAAAAAAGTAGAATACTTATGGAAGAAACATGTGGAAATTTTTTTAGGACTTATTATTGGTCATTCCTCAGATGGGGATAGTAGGAGAAGAATTCTTATGTTGAAGGATTATTACTCAACGACAGGCATGAGATATCAAAATTCCCTGGGAAGGGTGGAGGCTAATTAGGTTATATGATGGATTTAAAGTAACAAGACTTCATAACCATGATTATGTCCATAATGGAAAAATTCTAGTGAATCATTGGTTTATTCGTCAATGAGATTTGGTTGTTGTATAAGAGTTGATCAGTTTTAACTATGTAAGAATGGTTTATAACAATTTTAAACTAGCTGGCCATAAGCTTAAATCAGAGGATATAGAGAGGATTGATAAGAAAAACTGGGGTTCAGCACAACACATTGCTTCAATTCATGTCCAGAGTTGCTTGAAAGAAATGAGAAGTACAGGTGGTAGTATAGAGAGGACATCGGGTACTGAGACTTATCTAACAATAGTTGTTCACTATATTGATATTTTTTTGTCTATTGGTTTGACTCTTTGGGAAAGAGTGCGAAATTCTTCAAGAGTACATCATTTCTTCACGTAATGGCTAGGCTAGGTCAGAGAACAAGCAACTGCTAATTTCAACATTAATTTTATTAGCAGAGAGGCATATCAAGATGTGAAAATTTCTTGCCACTTTGTGGTTTTGTTGTTGATATTATTTCGTGATCAATAAGCTAACTTGTCATGTGCATTGCACCTAACTGGGCAGATATATGTGAGAACTTCTTTAGCAAAGTCGATGGCTGATCTGTAATTTATTCCAGGATCTTTGTAACCATTATTTGCATGTGAAGTTTAAAATGTTTAATGCCGTGGACCTTTCCATAAACTAAAACTTCTACACCATGTTGAATATTATCGCTTCATGGTATGACTTTGGACAAGGCATATTACATGGCAAATTTCGGTGGATATGGAATACCGTTGGCAAAGATCATTTGGTATGTGGAAAAGATATATATATAGTTCGGTGGCACATACATTATATGGTAAATATATGGTTTGACATATCCACCTTATAATAAACATAAACCAATATGGATGAACTTTACCACTTGCATACAATATCTTCGGTGGTATATATTACATGATCCACGTTGATATAACACGGGGATTATAATATGGTTTTATAACATATTTCAATTTTTTTTAATATTTAAATTTTAATAAAGTTTAAACCAATCCTTTGAACCATGTTAATGGGGTCATGGTGGCCTTATCATGAGGTCTTGGGTTCGATTCCCATAGCTCCATCATAACATTTAAACCATATTTTTAACCATGTTTGACAAAACTTCAAATTTAAATATCTTCTGTGTCCGGAGGCATTTTTCCATGAAACAAGAGTCGTTGGAAAGCTACTGACGAGCTCTTTCATTTTGTAAGCATGTATTTCATTTTTGAAGACTTTAACTTCTATCACCTTTTGAGATGATCCACTTGGATCAATGGCATGGTTAGAGTAGAGAGGGTGTTAAATTTTCATATGCTTAGCTAAGACATCAGTATATCATTTCATTTTTCATAACAAAAGAATATAAATAGGATCACTGAAAGAAACAGTATCACAAGAACAACACAGATTTATCCTAGGAAAACCCTAAAGGGAAAAACCCAGCAAAATCTTCCTCAATATAGATGCCCCAAAAAGGTAAAAGATAAAACCAGCAAGGAGATCAAAGCTTGATCCTCCTCCTTCTCCTGCTACTTCTCTCCTCCACAAGTGCGCTACTCAAGTTAGTGTGTGTGTTACAAATGAGGAGCACTACACCTCTATTTATATTAATCCGTTCACTTAAGTTAACTCATATATCATGTAGGCTCGAGTTAATCATGTAGGCTCGAGTTACACATGTAGGCTCAAGTAACCACACTAGGGTGCTAATGACCCACCTTTACAATTAGATGGGACTGCCTCATAACTCTAATTAGTTCTTTCGATTAGGAGCATCGAGGTACAAAGTAATACAAGTGGTTCTCCCAGTAGGACCATCGGGGACCACAAAGGAATACATATAGAATATTCTTCGAAGTTACAATATTTCAACACTCCCCCTTAACGAGAAGGGTATTCTATAACAACATCAACAACAACAATAATAGGAGAGAGATAGAGGACATCATCAACATCATCAGGGTGATACATCTATAAATCATTGGAATCTTTTCAACATCATGTAGTCTTCATCTTCAATCTTTAGTCTTCAGCATCATTAGTACTTTGACCGCTTCGATCAGCAACATCTTCAGCATCTTGACTCTTCAATCAGCAGCAACATCTTCAGCACTTTGACCTTTCGATCAACAACATCATCTTCAACACTTTGACCTTTTGATTAGCAACATCATCTTCAACACTTTGATCTTTCAATCAGAAACATCTTCTTCAGCACTTTGGCCTTTCGATCAGTAACAACATCATCATCATACTCTGATCTTTTGATCAGAAACATCATCATCAAAAAATCATCAAAACATCAACATCATCATCATCAAAATATTAGCATCAAAATATCAACATCAAAATACTCTGATCTTTCAATCAGAATTATCATTATCATCAGCCTCTGATCTTTCGATCAGAAACATCATCATACTCTAACATCAACTCATCATCATATTCTGATCTTTCGATCAGTACGTTGTCATCATCATGCTTTGATAATACGGCATCATCATCATCAGGATCTTGTCATCATCACATTCTGATCTTTCGATTAGAAACATCATCATCATCATCATGGTATTCTGATCTTTCGTTCATAAAACATCATCATCATCAGCAACATCATAAACATAAGAAACTTCTGATCTTCCGATTAGAAAACATCATCATCATCATATTCTGATCTTTCGATTAGAGAACATCATCATCTTCATCAACAGCATCATTATCATATTCTAATCTTTCAATCAAAGAACATCATCATCAGCAGCAACTTCTGATCTTTCGATCAGAGAAACATCATCATCACACTCTGATATATATATCAGTACGTCGTCATCATCATACTCTGATCTTTCAATCAGTATGTCATCATCATCATACTCTGATATTTCGATCAGTACGGCATCATCATCATCAGCAACAACCTACAATCCACAAATCAAAGACAAAAAGTCTTTGGATCACTTTTGGGCTTAAAGTCCAGGGATGATACAATCCCACCACATTCTCAACAACCGAAGTTACTGGATTGATTACCGGAGAATCAGTCCCTATCACTTTAGGACTAAGTCCAAGGACGATGCAATCCTACCACATTCTCGAGGACCGAAGCCACCGGATTGATTACAGGAGAATCATTCCCTATCACTTTAGGACTATGTCCAAGGATGATGCAATCCTACCACATTCTCAAGGACCGAGCCACTGGATTGATTACGGGAGAATCAGTCCCTATCACTTTAGGACGATGTCCAAGGATGATGCAATCCTACCACATTCTCGAGGACCGAGGTCACCGGATCTATTATGGACAGATGTCCCAACATGATACAATCCCTCTTCATTCTTGAAGACCGAGGTCTCTAGATCACTTTAGGGCAAGTTCCCAGGGATGATACAATCCCACCACGTTCTCGAGGACCGAGGTCACTGGATATATTATGGACAGATGTCCCAGGATGATACGATCCCTCTTCATTCTCGAAGACCGAGGTCTCCGAATCACTTTAGGGAAGTTCCCAGGGATGATACAATCCCATTGCAACATCACTACTCCCCCTTTTGGGGAAGGTCTTTTCAAACCACACCAAGCTTGTCTCGAAAGTGTTTGAACTCTACTCGAGGCAGAGGCTTCGTCAGCACATCATCCTCCAAACCATCATCATCTACATCTTTAGTATGTGAATACTGAACTATCACCATCTGTATCCCCAATATGTGAATACTGAAAGCATCATCATCTATATATTCAGTATAGAAATACTGAAAGCATCATCATCTCTATATTCAGTATAGAAATATGAAATCACCATCATTTGTATCTACACTATGTAAATACTGAAATATCATCTATATCTTCAGTATGGGAATACTGAAATCATAATCATCTATATCTTCAGTATGGGAATATGGAAATTATCATCATCTCTATATTCAGTATAGAAATATTGATTCACCATCATCTGCATCTACAATATCATCATCTGCATCTTATCTTGTATGTAGAAATACTGGATTTCTATGTGTTACGTCGGAACACAGGGTTCTTTGTCATCACAACTATGGTTATCACATAGAATCATTGTAGTATCCATATTCAAGTCAAAGAGACCTGATATCATCTTCTGAAGCCATATGGCTTCACAACTTAGTAGAGTAATCTGCTATGTATTCTACTTCAATCGTGCTAAGAGAAACACTGGACTGTTTCCTGCCATGAACTCATAGCATACCTCAAACAAAAGCATCTACCTGATGTGTTTTTCCTGTCTAAGATACTTTCATCCCAATCTACATCTGTGTAGCCATACAATCTATACTCATGGCTACCATCATAGTATAGACTAAAGTCTATAGTCCCTTTCAAATATCTCATCACATGTTTTGCAGCTACTAGGTGAACTCGTCTTGGTTGAACAATATATTGACTTAAGGTGTTCACAGCAAAAAAAATGTCTCGTCTGGTATTTGTTAAGTACATAAATGACCCAATGATCTATCTGTAATGAGACACATCCACTAACTTTGATGAGTCATCGGTTAATAGCTTCAGGTTGGAGTCCATGGTTGTGGCCATGGCTTTGCATTCCAACATATTGAATCTCATCAATATCTCTACCGCATACTTTCCCTAGTTGAGAAAGATTCCTTCTGAACTTTGCCATACTTCCAGACCTAGGAAATAATGCATTAACCGAAGGTCTTTCATCTCAAATTCTTCTGCTAGTTTCTTCTTGCTTTCCATGATCTGTTTCTCATTCCGTGTCAAGATTAAGTCATCCACATATAATAACAGGATGACAGGTTCTTCTTCTACGACCTTGTAGTAAAGGTTAGGATCGACTTTACTCTTGGCAAGGCCCATGCTCATCGAGAAACTATCTATTCTTCCATACCAAGCTCTGGGAGCTTTCTTCAGGCCATAGAGGGCCTTCTTCAACTTGCATATGTGAGTCCATCTGTCTTCAACTTCAAATCTTTGTGAATTTTCGATGTAAAAATATTCCTCAATCATTCCATTAAGGAAGGATTGTCTTTACTTCATCATGGAAGAAACTACCATGATAGTTCTAAAGGAAGTGTACCTTACTTCCTGGAGTAAGTGTCTCTTCAAAATTAATTCCCTCTTTCTGATAGAAACCTCTAGCCACAAGTATTTCCTTACTTCTATCATCAACATATTTTATCTTGAAAATCCATTTGGAAAATACCACATTCTTGCTTTCTGGTTTGAGTACTATATCCCAAACATCATTCTAGTATTCTTTCATCATAACATCTTCCATGAGTTCATCTTGTCAGGTCATCAACATATCCTGGTCTTCTGCATTCAACCTTGAAGGTTGGAACCCACTTTACTCTTGGTAAAGTCTCGATCGATCATGAAGCTATCCATCATGTCGTACTATGTCAAACTTAGATATCTTCTGTAGTCACTCCCCCTGAAGTGGAGTATCATCTTCCCTCTTCATTTTGTAGAGGTGGTTCTATGCTTGATATATACTGGTCAATAGAGTATGTCATGCCATATTCTATTCTTTCTGAGGAAAATCACGAACCTTGCTTTGTACACTTGTTCTTGTGGATCCATATGGAGAATACTACATACTTCCTTTATGTCTCAAAATTATATCGTATACATCATTCCCCATGATCAACTATTATTCTTTGATCATAGCTTCTTTCGTAGCATTCTTTTCTTCATCTTGAGCTATCTCTCGTACCCATGGTGGTCTTCATCCTTCGAGGTGGATCTACCGCTCTCTGAAGCTCTTTCTTCCGTCATGGTGTCTCTAACCCTGGGAGCTTCAGATTTTATTGCAGTGAATCTTGAATTTTCATCACAGGTTCTTCAGAACAAGTCTCATCCTTCTTGTAGGAGGTTGTACAAGACCTTTCCTACAATTCAAATGCATCAGCTGCATGGTTAGAACTATTTCATAAAACATATGCATAATGAAAAATTATTATGCTTCATGCAACTGTTTAGCCAATACAACATTCATCCATATCTCACAGAAAATTTCTAGATGCCTTCCATCTCTATCATGACATTATTGAGATTGTGCACTAATCCAATATGTCATAAAGGTGGCTTCATTCTAGATAAGTAGCAATGGAGAGCACCATGAGCTACTTACCCATCACATGCATATTAGTAGTATGCAAGCAATCTATCATGCATAACACATCAACTGAATATAATCAAATGTATAACAAAACAATATCATGAAATGACAATTGAATACTTATCTTTTATTTGTTTCATGGGTAAACTCCATCTTGATCATTCTGCTTCATCATCTTCTTCATTCATGACATCATCATTTCTTATTCAAATGATAAGATGGATAAGAGGTTCTTCAAGAATTGAGTTCTTCACATTCCTCATCACTTGAGGGATCTTCTTTGAATGGTGAGAGCTTGATCTTCAATTGCTCCCATTTTCTTCTTCTCTTCTTATGAGTCGAGCTTCTTCTTCTTCCTAGAGTCAACTAAAAGTAATCACTTCCTTCTAGCATATATTATTCACATGAATGAATCCCACGATCCTGGGAGACCATTCAAGGTGGCTATCACCACTTCTGCATTCTCCGCTTCTTCTTCTACTACTTCAAGATGTTCTGCATTCTGGATCTTCATATTCTTCAACTGTTTTTCTTAAAGCCATCTTCTGATTTATGTTCTTATATTCAAATAGCTTGATCAAGGAATAAAACATCTTCGGTGTCTTTAGGGAAGACACTTAAGGTACAAGTTGATTTGTGATTGAATCAACAATGATCTTCTTGGCCTTGATCAAGTTCTTCTTGTGTAAGGCTTTGAGCCTCATCTCCATATGGAACTGGTACCTCTCTACTCATGTAGGTGTCCAAATCATTTTCTTGAGAGAGATCAAATACTTCCATGCTTGGAAGTTGTCAAATTCACCAAGCTTATCAACAAGCTGATGTGATAGATCACTTTGAAATGAGAACCTCAAATTCAAATAGCAAAATATTAGATCTTACTGATTTGAGGTGTCCGTCCTGCTTCCGGAGCTGGCTGATCTAGGGTTTGTCAGAGAAACCCTAATTTTCAAAACTTGGAATATTTCATATCTAATTGGATAGAAAGATATATCTCTTCAAATGGAGCTGTCCAATGTACTCCTTTTTTGAAAACAATGGAGGAAAGCTCTCGGAATAGGAAGCCCTAGTTTTCCAATTTCTTCTACAGAAATTCCTTTCCTTGTTTCTGTGATATCTCTGAAATTACTGCATCTATGTGTTTGAAATTTTGCATTGAGGTAACCTCACATGTACCTGATCCAAAACCATAGGTTTCATCAGAATTTGTTTCACCAATTGGGATTTATGATCATTTTCCCAAGGTGACCTGTTACAGGACTGTTCAGAATAGTGAAGTTCTACAGCCTGCCACGTGTCACTGTTTCATGTTATGGTTCTGAAATTCAGATCACAGAGAGTAAAGTCCATGTTCTTTATGGAAAATCTTTTGGAATTTAATTTGGACCTCTGTATCCCACGCTATAGCAATTTTCCCCAGGTGTCCTGTTTAGGGATGAATTCTAGAGGAGGCTGGAACCATAAAATTGAGGGATCATATATCCTAGAATATAGCGAATCAGAGGCTGAATTTTGAACACAGTGTACATCAGGATTGTATCTTTGTCCTCTGATATTTTCAACTCCTGACCCTTCACCAATATTGGGATATATTGAATGTACCAAAACGTAGCAGTTTTAGTATTTAGGTTTTTTCTAGCTCGGGGTCAAACTAGGGTTTGACTTACCCAGAGTTTCACCCAACCAAAAATATTGATCCAGGTCTCTAAAATTTGATTTTGATGAGGAGAGAAATCCTGTGCCAGGCTCACTCAAAAATTCATCTTTAGTAAGAAGCCCTAATTTCCTGCATCGAAAACTGAAAATGCTCAGAATCGAATTCCGCTTCGACAGAAAGATGCACCCTTCAATGGAGAGTCAGCCTAGCCTTCTTTTGCTGATCGATTGTGGAGAAAGAACCAAAAAGTAAGAATCCATAGCTTCTATAGCTTGTGAAAGCTATCCTATTCAGGTTAGCTCTGATACCATGTTAAATTTTCATATTCTTAGCTAAGACATCAGTATATCATTTCATTTTTCATAACAAAAGCATATAAACAGGATCACTAAAAGAAATAGTATCACAAGAACAACACAGATTTATCCTGGGAAAACCCTAAAGGGAAAAACCCAGCAAAAGCTTCCTCAATATAGATTCCCCAAAAAGGTAAAAGATAAAACCAGCAAAGAGATCAAAGCCTGATCCTCCTCCTTCTCCTACTACTTCTCTCCTCCATAAGTGCGCTACTCAAGTGAGTGTGTGTGTTACAAATGAGGAGCACTACACCTCTATTTATATTCATCCGTTCACTTAAGTTAACTCATCTGTCATGTAGGCTCGAGTTAATCATGTAGGCTTGAGTTACACATGTAGGCTCAAGTAACCACACTGGGGTGCTAATGACCCACCTTTACAATTAGAGGGGAATGCCTCATGACTCTTATTAGTTCTTCTAATTAGGAGCATCGGGGTACAAAGTAATACAAGTGGTTCTCCTGGTAGGACCATCGGGGACCACAAAGGAATACATATAGAATATTCTTCGAAGTTACAATATTTCAACAGAGGGCGTATGATTTCATTGACTTAATTTATTCTATTGGAACCCTTAATAGAGTTGCTGAAGAATAATCAAATCCCCAAGGGATTCGTTTCAATAAATATCATAAGAAACAAATGAGTATCTAGAATAAATTGCATCAACAAACAATAGAGGAAGGTGATCTCTTGTCACAATATGATTCAATATCCACAGATAATAAAATTATAGAAGCTCTCAAGATAGGATTGGAGGATGCATAAGGAATTTTACTAGTGTCACGTATCCATACCCCATTATCATGCGGAATTAAATTTTTCATCGAGAACCTTCACTATTCATTGAAACATAGGGCATGGTTGTGAACCACATCTCAAAATTTCCAACACTGTCATACTCCCTCCCATCTTCCATAGATCAGTTCAACAATATGCAAGGAAAGATCTCAGAGGAGATCGGGCGACGGAGAGAAACGCGACGAAAATCTACGATCATAAATGATCTCACCGATTGGATCCAAATCAACGGTTCAGAATTCACCCGCAAGGATTGACAGTGTGGAAAGCCTAAGTTACGGGGTCAAAAAGTTACAAAACTTGCAATATCACTTTCCGCAACCCGCATCCTGCATCTCGCATCGGAAATAGATCAACGATGAAGAATCATCCCACAAAGATCGACAGAGCAGAGATTTTGACTTGTGGGATTGAGAATGGGGAAATCATGACACCGCAATTTCTACATCTCGCATCCTGCAAGTTGCGAAGAGGAAATTGTGGAAGGAAATCTGCGGAAATCAAAATCCACGAAACGGCATTCTGCATCTCGCAAACCTGCAAATTTGTGCAAAGGAATATTTCTAGTAGAAAACTCAGCTTTTCCACTGAATTCTTGGATCGATCTGATCATTCAGGCCATTACCGATCTGGCCAATCTACCTTGCAACTTAGCTTGAAATGCATTGATGGAAGAACATACATAGATGCCTATAATTTCAGTTACTCAAAGGAACAATCCATCAATTCCACATAACAACATATTCATCACATTCCATCAAGCAATTTACATTATGAGAAATGTAATTGCAGACAATAACATAGTAATATAGACAAGAACACTTATATTACACAGAACTTATCCCGTAACCAGCTATGTCACTGCAACGTTCCACCCAACCATAGGCCAATGTGCTCCGTAGTCTCTCAGAAACACTGCCACCCCTGAGCTGGGCATGATTTCCACTGGGAATAAGGGAACACTAGTAGACTCATACATAGCCAAGGTGCAATAACACTCAGCCAAGCCAACACAGTTGGGTTTATCAGTTTATAGGGTAAGACATTCAATAGATGGGTTTCACAGGACTCCTATCCAAGCCATCTCACAGTTGGGTTCACAGACTAAGCATAGTCAAGCCAACCTTCACCTTTAAGGATGAGTCAAGCCAACATATGGGTTTATCAGACTGTACACAATCAAATCCATCTCACTACTATATTTATCAGGCTACCTAGCCAAGCCAACATTCGCAGTTGGGTTTATCAAACTGTCCAACCAAAGGTTACACACCAGGTCAACCAAAACAAGACACAACCAAGCCAACAGATGGGTTTATCAGACTGTACACAGTCAAGTCATCTTCCTCGTTGGGTTTATCAGGCTTACAAGGAAATGGGTAGGAAGAACTGCTAAGCTAGTGATCTCATCTACAGAGCTAAGAACACCTTCACAATACCTATCTGGCCTAGCTTCCCTACTACCTACACACCCAACACAAGGAAGTGTCCCCTTCTCTGCTCCATAGTCCCTCAGGATACACCTTCCCTTCCAGTGCTCTTCAGGATGTGCATAGCAGGTTCACCAGCCACTCTTATCTTATTGTGAGGTTCACAATAGTTTTATCAAGCACTTCCTATGTCTCTCCCATTCCTAAGTCTTGTACATAGTTCAAACCCAAACCAGGGTGCACAATACAACAACCACAGGGAGACTCTACAACACAGGCTTACTCTGGAACACGAGTGACAAGGTCTCATACACTCTGTAGTTTAAGATAACACTGCAACATAGCAATCACAGTCCTTCCAAGGGAACATACTTGCAGAACGCGATGGATACACATAGGTAGAGCTTCGCTACTACTACACTGTCACTAAAAACTTGCAGAACACGAAGGATGCGCACCGAAAGATATCAATTGTTGAAGAGCTTCCCCTGTGAATGGAGAATGAAGATGGATGAACTAGAACGTCCCACGACTCTCAAATCATGAGAGGAAATCCAAAACATGAACGCGTGGGTCAACACTGGCATACGATTTTGGTGTTTTCTTGTCCATGCAAGTAAAACACGCCATTCCAGAACTGGGTGCTCTGCCAATTCGAATTTTCCCATACTCTTCCCCTTCCAACCAATAACTACCTCAACCACCTTCTGGAAGAATAAATGGTTGGGAAGAGAAGACAAGAAAGAGGGTAGTTGATAGTTTTGATGGGTTCTCCCCATGACACATGGCTTTACCCAACTGGTTCAAGGTTAGCATTCCCCCACCCCCTTATCCTTAGGAAAATCATGCCCCCATCTCGTTATTCGTTGCATTGACATAGCTGGTTGTGGTTTTTTCATTAATTTGCATATTTTCATGATGTTTACAAATGTTCTTGACTTAGCATAGAAACTATAAGCATCACCATGATCGCCTATATACCAAACCTTAATCAATGACAGGGCCTAGGCCGTGAGCTCCATTTCATGATTCGATATAGTATTTACATCATATACATTAATGCAATGTGGTCAAAACCAGGGTGTTACATTCCCCTCCCCCTTCAATAGCACTTTCCTTAGTGCTTACAAAATTGAACGAAATGCTACACTCACATCACCTTAGTGCTCCACGGAATTGAACAAAAATGGATGTGCCAATCGCATGGCATCCTCCAGATCCCACGTAGCCTCTTCAGGACCATAGTTCTCCTACTGCACCTTTACCTATCCTATGGCTCAGTTCCAGAGCATGGTGACCTTCCTGTCGAGGATGCACATTGGCTCGATTCAGAACTCCCCCTCGGGTTACACTTGAATCACATCCCAATTTATCACATGGTTAGGGTCATGTATATATTTCTTAAGCAAGGAAACATGAAAAACATTATGATCCCTAGTGCTAGCAGGAAATGCAAGTCTATATGCAAATGGCCCACAGTATCAGGGTGACAGCTTGGCACAACTCCCAAGATTCAAGGAACTCTTCTTTGCCCTCACTCTGAGGTAAACATGATCCCCAATACTGAACTCTTTGTTCACCCTATGCTTATCAGCATAGATTTTCTATCTGTCCTGGGCTGCTTTCAGATTCTTCCTGATCTTTACAACCTCCTACTCCATCTCCTTGAGCAATTCTGCACCAATCACAACCCTGTTCACTGGATTATCCCAAGTCACTAGTGTTCTACACCTCCTTCCATACAAAGCTTCATACGGACTCATCCCCAAGGATGCTTGCTGCCCATTATTATAAACAAACTCTACCAGGTGTAGATAATCTTCCCAATTGGTTGGTTTGTCCATCACATACATGCGAAGCATGTCTTCCAGCACTTGGTTAACTCTCTCTATCTGCCCATCAGTCTGAGGATGGTAAGCAGTGCTAAAATTCAGCTTCGTACCCAAATTCATAAACAACCCATTCCAAAAATTGGAAGTGAACTTGAAATCTCTGTCAGAGACTATTACCTTAGGAAATCCATGCAATTTGAAAATATCCTTCATGATTATCTTTGCAAAGTCATCAATCTTATGCGTAGACTTAATCGGTATAAAATGTGCTTCCTTCGTCAACTTGTCCACCACAACCATGATGGAATCATGTTGTCTCCAGGTCATTGGCAATCATGTAATAAAATCCATGGAAATAACTTCCCATTTCCATTCTGGAACTGGAAAATGCTACAAAAAACCTATAGGGTGTTGATGCTCAACCTTTACCTACTGACATTTCATGCACCTTGAAATGTATTCAGCTATGTCCTTTTCATCCCTGGCCAAAATTACTGCTTTCGGGCTGTAGCAATTGCTTTCTGATATCCTGGGTGACCAGAATATGGAGCTTGATGGATCTCATCCATAACAACTCTCCTCAAATCTCCTACATTTGGAATGTAAATTCTACCTTTATAAGTAAGAAGCCCATCTTCTTCCAACTTATATCCCTCATACTTCTTCTCAATACTTTGTTGTTGCAATTTGTCTTTTACTTGCACATACATTTCATCTCTAGTAGTATGATTAACAATCTACTGCCTCAAATCTGATTGGCAAATACTAAGAGATGCCACGTGTGTTATCACTCCAGGAAACTCCTCGAGGTTGTTGCTCGAGGATGCCTGGTAACTTAAACTGTTTTTTGGGTTTTTGATATGGATCAAGCCAGATAACCTATATAACCTCCGACTCTCAAGACATGCATGAGGCTCACTCAATCACAAGGCTTTTAGTTACAACTTGTTTAGTAGTTTGACAAAAAGGTGCAGGAATGGAGAACTCACCAAGCTAGCAGACTTACACGCATAACACATGCATACAAATGGCTAAAATCTAACAAGGATGGTACTTATCAATCAAATCGCATAAACTTACCAATAGGATGACAGCTGTTGGCTTTTAATCAACTTGAAATCACCTAAATGCACATTCAGGCTTAAGTACAGTAATGATAAAGAAGATGGCTAAACAAATCACAACAAATGAGCTCATATTATGAATAAACTAGATGAGACACTTGCTAATAGGATGGGCTTATAAATCCCCAGATTCGAACCTTTATTCATCAAAAAATCATGGGCTTTATAGCCTCTTACAAAAATTACAGATCCTGAAAATCTGATCTGTTTACAGCAAAAATAATTGAAAGTAATAGTTTTTCCAGATTAGGGCTTCAAACCCTTGCTAATTGTTTATTTATCTAGTGCAAAGATCTAGTTCACTGGGCGATCTTTTAATGACTGAAGTGGTAGCTAATAACCACGACTGCTGGTTTTCTATGAAATTACCGCCAACAGCCAGTGTCTCTGCATTTACTGAAGTGATTTTCCTCATTTAATCGACTAGATTTTTCTTTATCTTGTCGCCGCAGATTCGGTGCTCCAAGTCTCTATTTTTCTGTCATTTACCGGTGTGGTGGCTGATCGGAGGCTTTTTCCTCTGTTCTATCGGCGCCCCAAGTCTCATCCTTGCCACAGTTTCGGTACTCCCAGTCCCAATGTTTCTGTAGTTTATCGCCTTACCTCCCCATCGCCGATCGGAGGATTTTCTTTTGGCTCATCAGTGCTCTAAATCTATACTATACCACTCTCCATCATTGGCTCGTTGGCGATCGAGAGCTGTGACGGCTAACGCATCGAAACCCTTTTTCCATGGATGCTGCTAGAAGTTGATTGATGATGTGTGAATCAGAGCTTTAGTCTTTTGTGCTGTCGACACTGCAGAGGAGTTTAGTCTTAAATTCACCGATCTATAGTTCTCATCTTTCCTTATCGTCGATGATTTCTCCTTGTTGCACTATCAGAATGTTTTCTGTCAATTGATTGGAATCCTTGTCTATTTTTATTCTACAGTTTCGGCCCCTTAGATGACTATCTTGTTGATACCTTAGTGTTTTCAAATCCTGAACTACTTTCATCGTTGTATGAGGTGAGTAGAAGTTTCCATCGAAGCCTTTAATCATTCTCGTATCTGCAGTTGCAGCTCCTTAGTGGACTATTGTGCCGACGATTAGTGTTTGCAATTTTTGTCGTGTAGTCTTTAGTTATTCCGATCGGCGATGATTTTCTATTATGCACTATCAGAATGATTCTTACCCAATCATCGAAATTCTCATCACATCGCGGAACCCAAAGTCTATCTTTCCTCTGCAGTTGCGGCGCCGCAGTGAACTAAAACTCCGCAATGTTAGTCCCTTGATCCTCCAATCGCTGAAATTTTATGTTGTGGAAGAATCCGTATTCAGTTGTTTTCCCACTATTTCAGCACCCTAGTGGACTATTGTGTCGACGACTAGTGTCTTTCGACGCTGAAACTGTGGAAACTCTTCAGCTTTATCTCACCGATCTATCGTCTGTACGTCTTTCGATCGCCGATGATATTCTATTGTTACTTCAGAACCCGTAGTAGGTTTTTCTTCCGTCATTGCAGCTCCGCAGAGGACTAACTCATTGATCCTTTGTCTTTAGTCCTTCTGATCATCAACGATTTCTATTGATTGATCAGAGGCCTTGTACGTTTTTCCTCCACCGTTTTGGCGCCTTTGGGAACTAGCTCGCCGATCTGTAGTCTTTAAAACCTCTAATTTTTGTTTAGAAAATTCTCCAATGCCAGTGAAAAGTTTAGCAATATGCTTGACTATCGAAGGGGTCTTCCACCTGTTATTTATCTTCCATATTCCGGTGGCTAATGAGATGTTTTGATCCTCTCCCAAGCCACTGAAGTCACAACTTTGTGATATTTGCATAAAAAATAGAGGCTTTCAAAATTGTTAGTGATCTTCATATCCTTCATTGCATGATTTAAAATTCTTCATACTATCAAAATAATTTCATTTTATTTTGGGAGATAACATCTGGCTCCTACTCGGGGATGGGAACCTCCCTGTGAGGTCCCAAGAACCCCAAACCAAAATGTCTTTCCCTAAAAGAAACTAAGCAACTTAACACTATTCTTTACTGTTCGATTGGGCATGGAGTCTTATTTTGAAAGCAAAACAACCTACTATCTACTAATTTACAATCACAAGGCCTCAGAGCCTCAAATAAAATAGAGTTTTAGGAACCACCCATTTACTGGGCCATCGAATACCTCTTTACCTTCCAGATTCAGCGATTTGAAGGTGTTATTTTCATATACCTGGCCTATAACAAAAGGGCCAATCCATAAAGAGTCAAATTTTCCATGTTTCCCCTTGTCCTATCTGACGTCATCCCATTTGAGGACCCAATCTGCGACCTGGAAGTTGTCTGCCTTTGCTCTTTTGTGAAATATGCCCTTTATCCTCTGCTGATAAGCCTCTAATTTTTCTACAACTTGCTCCCTTATCTGCTGTAACTCCACCAAATCCATCATCCTTCTCATCATATCATTTGGTTCATATTCCTCTTCCTGAAAGAACTTTTCCACTGGAAGGGTGAGCTGGATAGGGAAGATGGCCTCAGTGCCATAGATTAACTTGAATGGAGAGGTCCCTATGAATCTTTTGTCTGTCACCCTATCATCCCATAAAGCAAACTTAATCTTTGAATCCCAGCTTTTTTTATTTATCTCTAGCAGTTTCCCGATGATTCTGACTAAGCTTTTGTTGGATGACTCAGCCAGGCCATTGCCTTGTGGGTAATAGGATGTGGAGTGCACCAGTTGAATACCCATTGATTCACACATTTTAACTAATGCTCCAGCCTTAAAAGCCTGTGCATTATCAGTCACTAATCTTACTGGGAAACCAAACCTCCTGAATATGTTCTCATATAAGAATCTCATGATGACTTGATGAGTGGCATTTCTGGTGGGTATTGCTTCTATCCATTTGGTAAAGTAGTCAGTGTCTACTAAGATCCATTTATGTTGTCCACTGGAAGATGGATTTATTTCACCTATGAAATCTAGACCCCATTTCTGAAAAGGACCATTCACTGTAACAAGCCTAAGGGGCAAGGATTTGAGCTGCTGCTTCCCTACAAATCTTTGACATTGGTCACAGGCCCTTACAAAAGTGCATACATCAGCAAAGAGGGCTGGCCAATAGTATCCTACTTTTAAGATCTTATGGGCTATGGTTTTCCAGTAGTGGTGGCCTCCACATGTACTGGAATGAAAGTGATGCATGACTTGCTCTGTTTCCTCTTTATCTAGACATCTTAACAAAATTCCATAATGATCCTTCCAATACAACAAATTGTCAATTATGCAAAACTTAACAGATTTCAATTTAAGAGCTTGTGCTTGGTTAGGAGTAAGATCGGGAGAAACTTCTAATTTTAGCAAAAATTGAATGATACCTGAGTACCACTCACATGAATATATGTTCTCAGCTACTGCCGGACTGTTATTCTGATCTTGATTTACTTCTGTTTCAGCTGCCACCATAGTTTGTACCTTTGCTGATATGACATATGTGAAATTCATTCCCAACAGTTAACAGTTTTCTTTGGCCATGAGTTTAGCCAGACCAACTTGGTGGGTTTCACCTCTACATCAAACTAAACGATTTTGGCAATCCACTTAGCTCTCTTCCCATCAATGTTAGGCTAATTCAAAACATCCTTCACTGCAGCTGAAGGGATATATGCAATGACCTTTGCATGGAGAATGTAGATTCTAAAGTTCTTCAAAGATTTTATGAGAGCATAAGCCTTCTTCTCAATTGGGTCATACTTCAGCTCAACATCTCTCAAGGTTCTGCTGAAGAAAGAAATTGGATGGTCAAGACCTTCATCATTATTTTGTAATAGTACAGCTACCACTGTGTCATAAGATGCAAAAGAGAAAATGTAAAAACCCTTGGTGTAATCGAGACTAATCAGGGTTGGAGCCTCCATGATGGCTTTCTTAATGTCTTCAAAAGAATTTCTTGCTTGGTCGGTCCACTTGATTTCTGCATCCTTTTTTAGCATGGTTGTTATGTGTTTTACCAACTCGGAGAAATTTGGAATAAAGCTTTTGACAAAGTTTATCTTGCCTAAAAAGGACTGAATGTCTCTTTTCGACCTTGGTAGTGACAGCTGCTGAATTTCCTCCACTCTTACTGGATCGATCTTTACACCTTCAGCTGAGACTATGTGGCCTAGGAGCTTTCCTTCATTGAGTGCAAACTGGGACTTCTTGGGGTTCAGTGATATTCCATACCTTCTGCACTTCAGAAATACCTTCCTTAAATGTTGCAAGTGATCATGATGGCTGTGAGAGTAAACTATTAAGTCATCTAAATATATCAGCACATATTTATCTTTTAGCCCTACAAAAGCTAGGTCCATAGCTCGCTTAAAAGTAGCCCCAACATTCATTAGCCCAAATGGCATTTTAGCATACATGAAGGTGCCCCAGGGAATGGTAAAGGCAGTCTTCTCTTGGTCATCTGGGTGCACAGCAACTTGGTTGTATCCAGAGAAACCATCAAAGAAGGACATGACCCTAGCCCTCGATACTCTCTATAGCAGATGTTCCATCTTGGGAAGTGGATAGTTGTCTTTTTTGGAACACTTGTTTAGGTTTCTAAAATCCACACACAACTTGATTTCTCCATTTTTCTTTCTCACCACTAATAGATTCGCAATCCACTTGGAATATCTGATGGGGATTATGATCTTGGCTTTGAGGAGCTTGTGGATCTCTTTCTCAATCACTGGTAATAGAAGGGGGCTGATGGGTCTCAGCTTCTGTTTGACAGGAATGGTGCCCTTCTCTAAAGGAATCCTGTGCTGGATTATGTTTGTGTCATATGTTTTTAGGTCACTATACTCCCATGCAAAGACATCAGCAAACTCTTTCATCAAGCTGCAATATTCAGACTTTTGTTCAGCAGTCAGCCCAGTTGATAGATTTATCAGTTTTGTATGGCTTTGGCTACCTATGTTCAGCTCTTGGATAGCAATATCTAGCTCCCTTTTGGCCGGCTTGAAAGGGACGTCATTGTGATCAAACAGTTCTTCTAACGGTACTAGACCTCAGGGTATGTAGTTGCTAGGAAATTGGACAATATTGTGCTCAGTCACTTTATCTTTTAACTTGAGCTGCTTGGATTCCTCCAGGTTAAGGTTTTCCTGGTCTATGTCTATGTCAGAGAATTAATCCACTAACTAAAGGAATTTACTAAGCTCCCCATCATTTTCAAACACCCTCCAAAATTTTACATTATCTGGCAGAGAGGGTTTGTACTTGACCTGAACATCATAGCTGATCTTAGGGGGGAAAGGAGGAACAAAAATACTTGCGGATACGGCCAGGGAATCATCTAGGTGATTCAAATCCTGCGGAATATATGACAGTTCAAAAAACATAAATGAGTCTCTGAGTTTCCATACCTCGTCCCTGTAGGCCTTCAATCTGATATTTTTCATCTGAAAAGTGTTGTTTACCTGCTATATGATGAGGTCTGTTCCCCAAAAATCTTCACGCACATGATCCCCATCTCCTTAGCCGCTTTAACTCCAAACAACAAGGCTTCGTACTCTACTACGTTGCTGGTGGTTTTGAAATCAAGCTTGTAAGACAGGTGAATGTTCTCCTTTGATGGGGAGATCAAGACTATACCCACGCCAGCTGAGTTTTGGGTGCTAGCTCCATCGAAGTACATGGTCCATATTGTTGTTGTGATTTCTTCTGGCTTTGGATGGGTGGGCTCAGTGAGCTGAACCAACGTCTGTTGATTATCATCAATTTCCAAAATACAGGATCCGAAATCGGTGTCCACGGTGTAAATTGGGTGATTCACTGAGCGGCTCTCTTTGCTTATAATATATGCTAGCTGATTTTCTCTGTATAGCCGCTTAGTTTCCCCTCCAAACATGGGAATGGTAGCACATGTGAGATCCATCTGGAGAGTGCCGCCTAATATTTTTCTCCATGACTGGGACAGCAAGAGGCCAAATTTTGGGGGAATATCGGCCACTACAATGTGCATCATTATGCTTTTCGAAGGTAGCTAGGTTAAGTTTACAACAAGATCTTTGATGAGTCCCAAGCATTTTACTTTCCAGGAGTCAAAAGAGAATAAATCGTGATAGGGCTTGGTAATGTTGAGGCTGATATCATCCATCACAGCTTTTGGCATTAGGTTGTGAGAGGCTCCTGAATCCAGCAGACAGTTATGGAGGATTTTATCATGGATGTTCAAGGATATATAGAATGGTGGGCATGAGTCCTTTAGGTCTTCAATCATGGGTCCTAGGGTTACAACAAGCTTGTCATCTTGCAAGTTTACAAAGTTAGTGTCAACGTGCACCTTGGGCTGAAGGTAATACAAAATAGAGGTTTTAAATGCATCATTCTTCATCAACTCAATTAAAGGGAAATGGATTTTCAATTTTTGAATTTTAGACTCAAGGTTGAAAGAATAATGGAGATTTTATGGAAACCTTACCTCATGAGCTATAGGTTTGAGTTGGACTTGGTCAAGTGTGGCTGGAGGTGTTGGTTTATGCAATGCTTTGGATGAAATGACCACTTTCTTTGGTAAAACAACAACCTTTCTAGCAAGTGCAACAAACTGCTTGATAGGTATAACATTTTTATTGATGGAAGCAACCAACCTAGACCTCAGTTGGTAACCTTCCTGACTATCATCCTGATAGACATCCTCTTCAGTGATCTACTCATCAATCAGGGCTTCTTCATATTCTTCCTGGGTCAAAAAAGAATAGTCCACCTCATCCTCCATGCAGTGGATATTGTCTTCAGCTTCTCCTTCGTCTTCAATGAATTATGGCTCTTCTTCTAATATAGCATTCTGAAATGGAGCTCTTATCCTCTGGTCTTCCCCTTTATTTCTCTCCCTTCTGAGAATTTGAACAAGGGGGTTTCCTCTTCTATAAGGAACAAAATTTGGGTTTCGAGGAGAAAAGTCACTTGGCCCCTTACACCTCACTGGCATATGTCCTTGGTCCTTCAGTTTTGACATTTCAGCTGTCAGGTTATCCAAGAGTTTGGTCATTTTTTCAATCTTGTTCTCTGATGCAGAAGACCCACCATAGTCTGATGGCTGCTTTCTCCTGTTTACCTTCCCTTTGACCTTCTGAGATGCCAGAATTTTCGACTCTAACTCTAGGGAAGCATCCTACATGAGTGATAAGGAAGCATACCTCCTTTCTCTGAGAAGTAGGAAGAAGTCAGAGTCAAAGGAATTTGCATAAGTTATCATAGCTGAGGCACCGGTGGGGTTAATCTCAGTGGGGATCTTGATGTACATGTTGTTGAATCTTTTGGTAAAATTGGAGACAGACTCACCATTTTCTCTTCTCAGGTTATTGAATTCTGTGATATAGTAGAGGTGGTCTCTCCTTTCTCCCTAATGTTTTAGGAAAATTTCATCTAGGGCCTCTATGCCTGCCACTGACCCAGCAGGCAGTTCCTTAAACCACTTTCTAGCCTGGCCATCTAGGCTTTGCACAAAGACTCTAGTCCATACATCTTCTTGTTCTATATTTATATTTTCAGCATAACTATAAAAAGGCTCTAGATGTTCTTCAGCAGTGAAATCCCCTTCCCCTGTAAACTTAGGCATATACTTGAGGTAATCCCCAGTAGGCATGGCTGCGAGAGGATTTGGAAAAACAAGGGGTGTATACCTAGCTACTAGGATCCTTTCCATCTTGGACAATTGAGGGGTAGCCATATTGGAAATGGGTATGGAGAGGGATGTGGAAGGCAGCACTGATGAAAATATTTACCGAAAAGGAAGTGGTATACTTATCCCAGTGGAGTCACCAGGGATTGGATCTTCACAAGCAGCAGTGCTTGAAGATGCCCAAGCCCTAGATTTTTCTAATATAAAAAAATTCTAGGAATTAAGAGTTTCAGCAGAAGAAATAACGGTAGAAATATTTCTTGAAATACCTGATGTAGCATTCTGTGCAGCACTGCTAGTCTGTCTTAGTAAAGCCCTAGCTTTCCTAAATATTTATTCTGGATCTGAAACGGGTGTTACAGGTGGCCCCTTTGGGTTTGATCTGGTACTTGGTCTTCTTGAAGCCACCTTTCATCAATGGATTCATCAGATAGATGATTACAACCGTAATAATATCCAAGCCTTGTCTATCATCAAAGCATGGATCTATGTCATCTCCCAGGTAAGTTGAGCTTCAATCTCCTCTCCTCGGCAACTGCGCCACTTTGTTATCACTCTTAGAAACTCCTCTAGGTTGTTGCTCAAGGATGCCTAGTAACTTAAACTATTTTTTGGGTTTTTGATATGGATCAAGCCGAATAACCTATATAACCTCCCACTCTCAAGACATGCATTGGTATTAAATGGGTTTGTGTGGATTTTGCTTGAATTGGGTTCCTATCAAATTGATTATGATTGTGTGCTTTGCAAAAAATGGACAATGGATTGACTGTCACAGAGTCAAAGACAGAAAACACAACAGTAAAAAAATATCAACATGAAACCCAAAATATGAGTCCACTTATGCAAGGGGAGGAAGCCAAATTGATTATAAGCTAAAACAGAGTATGTTCTTGCAAAAGTAGGAGTAGTAGTAAGAGAAAATGTATCTACCTCATTCTTACAGAATAGAAAATAGATGTTGAATAGAATATTAATAAGGTAAGACAAGCTCATATTTAGTGGTCATAATCAAGTAAAAGTGCCAGATCAGCCCGTGAATTAGAAAAGAACATAAGTTTGCAAAAATTTGGAAATCAGAAAAGCAATATAATGTCCACAAACATATGTACCAGATACTGTAACAATGCACTACTATATACTGTCCAAGTTAGAGTATAAGAACTGATCTTGTTTCAAGGCTACAACAGAGCTACAAATCTTCAATAAAGTTGAGAGTCCAGAAGGCAGATTTGAGATCATTTTTACAATCCTAAAGAGGGCCGACTTGGTTACCTCCAAATAATATTTAAAATTGAATTTATGAGTTATAAAAGGAAAGACAAAAATTGTAGTAGGTATGTTATGGTTTACATACTCCTTTACTTGGGTTTTATGACTATCCAAATAGGGTCCTATTTGGTGAAATTACAATCTTAACCTATAAATTAGAGAAATCCAAATTAAAATTGGTATGACAATTTAATGAGGGTCGAATGGGCTCACACAATCAATCAATCATGAAGTTGAGTTGATGTTTTTTTATGTAACTTTCACTGTTGATATTTGTCCACAAGAGAGGGTTATGATAGTGCCAGGAAAATGTCAATACCCTATATCATAATGAGTGCCGAATAGGCTCCAAAATTTCTTGTATTTGATGTTATGAATGTGTCCAATCTAGAAGGTCATTAGGGCTAGTGTGAAAATATTCCTTTCCCATTGAGAATATTTTTCCCAAAGGTTGAGGACCAAAGAGGGGCTCAACTATGTGTCTTCTTCTTTCTACGTTTCTTTCATCCTTTGCTAGATAAAATATTTGCATGCACTTAAATGTATAGAATCTTCGAGAAGAGGTTTTTTATGAGCTTGAATTAAATTCCTCACATTTCAATGTGAATCTAAAGCTAATATTGTGTGTGCAATTAGATCTGAAATTTTGTGCCAAATAGAAGAAAAAAATTCATTTGATTCTCGTAGACTAATTGAATGTTGCTTCATGAAATCTCTTACAACAACCCTTGTTTTAAATCCTTATGAATCTACTTCCTAACAAAAGAAGTGATAGCTCAATTTGAGCTCTTAGACTAGTTTCCCACAAGAAAAAGACATCTCAATTTGACTTTACAATAGAAATTTATAGCTTCTACAATTGACATTTTTCTACCATATAGATTTAAAACCTGCTCTGATAGCTCCTTAAATGTAAATGTAACCAAAATGGACACTGCAATGACTGCAAATATTGATAGTAACATAAATAAAGAGGAAAAAGTAAAGTGTTGGGGATAGCTACACCTAAGCTGGGATGCACTTGGGATTCCTGAAATATTGATGAAAAGATGGAGGAAGACATCTCCAAAATGGTACTCAACTGATTAACAACATCAATTCATGATAGAATTATATCATGAAATATATTACATTCATTTTAAACAGTTTTTTTCACATAGATAAGGGACACATGATTCAGTCAATATTCCCATGCCAAGACATGTTCTATATGGTTTTGGAAATGTATCCCTAGTTATGAACCTTTTTTGTCCATCTCACAACTTTAGTTGAATCATTATTCTAAGCAGAATTCTACAAATTTATAGCACTGTGAGGTGAAGGGATTTAATTCTAGAAAATGAAAATGCTTTATTGTGTAGCTTCAAAGATTTTTAACATCTAATCAAAATATGTATATTGTTGATTGTAGTAGCTTGATTGTACTTTTGGATCATCCCATTCAGATCTGTTGTGTTTTGTGTTTACATTATATTATTCTCTTTCTGTATTACATATCCTATTGCAGACTCCAATTCTTCTCAAAATCATTTGTCTCTATTTGTCCAATTCAGCTGCTGGTATCAGGGGTTGAGTGTTGTTTATTTCTTGGTTACGGGCCTTCACTTTTGGTTTTATAATGCATTGATTTATATAAATTAAAATTATGTAGCTAGAAATGTATTTATAATGCAGAACAAGTGAACTATGGATTTATATTGTTTATGTGGGATTTATTGAGCACAAATCCAAAGAATGTTTGAACTGAGGATACTTGTTTTTGTTTTTGCAGCTATGATCTATTAGGTCTCAAAGGACTTGGTCAAGATTTATGCATATTTATTGGAAAAGATGACATCCCTAACTATAAATTTTTGGACCTACCAATCAATTCAATGTTGAAGATGCATGTAAATCCTGAGGTATGAAGATGCATTTCCAAAATATTGAACAAGCAATGGGATACTCAAACTTAATTCACACTTAATTTTGATGTGCTCATTATTTACACATTATTTAGCATGCCTTACAATTGTGCTTCACTTTTGCTTATGCTTTTAAAGCTTATTAGTTGACTATGTGTTATTAGCTCATGGAAGTTGCATAACACAGTCCAAGTTTTGTATGATTACTAAAAGAAAAGGTATCTCTTTTCACTCTCTTTTTCAGTATCATGCTGTACAGAAATTGGAAAAAATGTGTTTTCAGATATTATTGGCAACAATGTTGATGGTAAT
The DNA here is from genome assembly GCA_001517045.1 of Pseudotsuga menziesii. NCBI lineage: Eukaryota > Viridiplantae > Streptophyta > Pinopsida > Pinales > Pinaceae > Pseudotsuga > Pseudotsuga menziesii. The sequence continues at coordinate 116,378 of LPNX010431482.1, read as the reverse complement.
AGTTCAGTAGTTGACAACAAAGTTGAGAAATTAGAGAAATTTTGAAGTTTAAATCTTGATAGTCCATTCAATGTTTATGGTTTCATATATTAAAATTTTCCAATGGAAGTGTTATTTGATTTTGTCATGTTTGTGTGGAGTGCATATTAACTCATTAGGAAATTGTGACTATTGTTGATTTGAAAGATGGCTAGGGTGTGGAAATATCTTGTTATAAAACTCATTGTTGTGCACTTGTTGTGGTATGGAGTGGGTATGGATGTGGTATGGACCTTCCTTATACGGTGATGATAAAACGTACTGTTGTGGTTTGGAACACTTATAAGTTATGGACTATATACCTTGGTGATACCTTGAGAGATAATATAACAGTTTGACCATGAGTTTGACACCTTCATCTTCTTGACCCCTCTTGTTGACTATTGATCTTATGTTGACCCACATCACAGTCTGCGCCTGTAACCCCAATGCTCCAACATGCCTAAAAACCCCAGCTTCTCCCTCATGCACGGTGCTCCTCAAATATTGTGAAAACCCTATGCCCTCATGATGCTCCCACAGTGCAGTTTGAACCTGGAACCCTAATGCTCCAACACGGTTGAAAACCCCCAATATAATGTTTTGGGTTTTTTTAATAATTAAATCCCTGCATTGTGCTCCTCCAATATGGTCGAAAACCCTATGCCTTGGTGCTCCTCCAACACAGCCAAAAACCCTATGCTCCCTCTCACAGTGCACTTCGAAAACCATATGCCTTGGTGCTCCTCCAGCACGAATGAAAACCCTATGCCTTGGTGATCCTCCAACACTGTCGAAAACCATGTGCCTTGGTGATACCTTGAGAGAGAATATAATTGTTTGACCATGAGTTTGACACCTTCGTCTTCTTGACCCCTCTTGTTGATTGTTGATCTTATGTTGACCCACAACGCAGTCTGATCCTGGAACCCCAATGCTCCAACATGACTGAAAACCCTAAATTCTCCCTCCTGTGCAGTGCTCCTCAAATCTCGTGAAAACCCTATTCTCTCGTGATGCACCCACAATTCAGTCTGATCCTGGAATCCCAATGCTCCAACACGGTTGAAAACCTGCAGTATAATATTTTGGGTTTTTTTAATAATTAAACCCCCAATATGAATGAACATGATATAGTATTGGTCCATTAGTGATGCCCCTGTGGTTGACTCTTGATCTTATGTTGACCCTTAATTGGTCCTTATGCTAGCGCTCCCCCACTCGCAATGTGCTTACGCTACTTCTCCACACCCCGCTCGTGCTGCTACTCCACCCCCTTTTATAATAAAATCCGCAACATATTATAATTTTTTTAAACCCCTAGACCCTTAATATGACCCCAATATAATGTTTTTTTTAATAATTATTAAACCCCCAATATGAACGGATGTGATATGGTATTGGTCCATCCGCGACACCCCCGTGGTTTCATACTTGAGTGGTCTAATATCTCTATTGCACTGTTTGAGTGTTCTAAGTTGTAAGAAAGCCATGGGATTTGTGTGGGCTACAAATGGAGATCTGGTTTGTGCACGTTTTGTGTGTGAAATTTCATCATTACCTAATATTTTATGGATTGTTGTTTATGGGTCTGCTGCTCCAGTGATTGGGGTTTCCGTATGGTTCACTTTAAGTAGACCCAAACACTCATACAGTGCAATAGAGATGTTGGTCCACTTAAACCTTCTTAGATGGGGATTCCTTACTTGTCGACTAGGTAATTGAATTTATTCTCTCTCAGGTATGTCCTTTGTTCCTATAGTGACTTGTCTTTTAACTGAGACAAGATATGATCTAAAAAAATATTGTTGAGTATAAGGAAGGCTTCAACTCTCCTAGCGGGTTATATTTTTTTTTTCTTTGTACTTTGAGTTAGACATTATTTAGATTTACTGTTGATGTTATTTATTTTCTTTGTATGCTTTTCAACTGTAACTAGACAAGAGTGAGAAAAGATCAGTTCAAAGCATAATTTTCATCTCTTTCAACTTTTATACTCCCGAATGTCGACCTTTAGGAGTGTTAAAGTTGAAAGAGATGAACATTATGCGTTCATACTTGTGTGGACCGATATCTTTGTTGCATTGTTTGGGTGTGTTGATGTATTTGTAACTTCATAATGTATTCACTTGTATACTTTATATGTTGTACTTCTTTGTACCTCGATGTTCCTATCGATAGAATCATTAATGTAATTAAGTCATGCAAAGTCATAGAGGTTAACCATCCTTGTTTATCAGGGGGCAAAGTCCCCACAGTTTCGAGGCACTAGGGTTATTAGACTCTCCTAATGAAGTCAGGCCTCGTAAATAATTGCCAAGTCAGAAACTAGTATAAATAGAGAGTGAGACTCTCTATTTGACACACACACTCACTCAACTGTAGCACATGAGTGAGAGAAAAGGAGCTCGCACAAGTGAGAGAGAGAATAGATGTCGGAGATCATCTTTCTGTCTTTGGGTTTTACTTTTGACATTGATGCTCATTCTATCTTTGGGGAAGTTGCGGGTTTTTCTCCTTTATGGTTTCCCCGAGGAAAAATATTTGTGTCTCTTGTCTCTTGTGATTATTGTTGTGCATGTTATTCTCTCATATAAGATCCTAAGATCATATTGCTTAAATGATAAAAATCTAACATGGTATCAGAGCTAACCTCAGAAGAATACACTGGGCAGCTACAGAAGCTAGGGATTCTTACTTTTTGGGTCTCTCTCCACATATAATCAGTGAAAGGAGGCTAGGTTGACTCCCCATTGAATGGCGCATCTTTATATTGAAGCAGAATCTGAATATGAGCATTTTCAATTTTTAACCTACCACTATAGTGGGAAATTAGGGCTTTTCACAGAAGTGGAATTTTTTAGTGAGACTAGCATAGGATTTCTGTCCTCCTCAAAATCGAATTTTAGAGACCAAGATCAAATTTTTTGGTTGGGTAGAACTCTATGAAAGTCAAACCCTAATTTTCCCCTGAACCAGAAAACCAGCACTGCAGAAGATCATCTCCATATCCAGTTTCAGCATCTCAAATTGGTAAGATCAAAATCCTTTGTATTTCCATTTGAGGTTCTTATTTAAGATGTCTCATCACACCAAGCTTGATGAAAAGATTGAAGGAGCTGAAAACTTCCGAGCATGGAAGTATAAAATTTCACTAGTTCTTGAAGAAAATGAATTGGGAATCTACATAAGTGGAGAGGTTCTAGTTCCAGAGGGAGATGAGGCTAAGGCCTTACACAAGAAGAACTTGGTCAAGGCTAAGAGAATTATTTTTGATTCTATCAAGGATTGTGTTGTACCACAAGTGTCTTCCCTAAAGACACCTAAAGAGATGTTTGATTTCTTGAACACGCTATTTGAAGGGAAGAACATAAATCAGAAGATGACTTTGAGGAACCAGTTGAAGAATGGAAAGATCCATAATGCATAGACCATACAGTCATACTTTACAAGGTTCTCTCAAATCAAAGAACAACTTGAAGCAGTGGATGAATAAGTGGGGAATGCAAAAATTGTGATGACCACCTTGAATGGTCTTCCTAGCTCATGGGACTCCTTCATTCAAGGGATTTGTGCTAGAAGGAAAGTAATCAATTTCAATAGGTTGTGGGAGGAATGCTCACAAGAAGAAGCTCGAATAATAGCTTGCGAAGAAAACATGGGAAATGAAGATCAAGCTCTCACAGTACACACCAAGAAGATTAGAAGGGACTATCATCATCCCAAAGGTAAGAATTCTCACTAGAAAGATAACCCTAGAAGATCTGAAAGAGATCTATCTAAATACAGATTCCTTACATGTGATGAGAAAGGACACTTTTCCAGATATTTTCCTAGAAATAAGAGTAACTCTCACAAGCGGAAGGACAAAAGAAGACATCATGCTCACATTGCAGAGTATGATGAACCTCCTAAAAAGAGAGTCAAACAAGAAAGTGAAGATTCTTCAAGTGATGAAGAGTATTTTTTGATTTCTGCCCTCACAGGAACTGTCACACATGGAAGAAAGGATTGTCTCATAGATAGCGGGGCTTCCAAGCATATGACAGGATTCAAAGAATCCTTTGTGAAACTATTCGAACATGAGTCACCCCACAAAGTGAAACTTGGGGACGACTACCAGTATCCCATAAAAGGTAGTGGTGAATCCTCCTATAAGCTACACTCTGGAAAGTCTATGAATATGAAGGATGTATTATTTGTACTAGGACTAAAGAAGAACCTCCTCTCCATATCTGCATTGGATGCAAAAGGCATGAGGGTTGCATTTGTAGATGGCCAAGTCCTTATGTGTCCAACTGGAAAGACTATAGATGATGCAGTAGTGATTGGAGAGAAAGAGGGAGGATTATACAAGATAAAGTCCAACTAGAACAAACCTTGGTCCATGAATCAGTAGAGCCAAGTGAACTATGGCATAGAAGGCTTGCACATGTGCACTCTGAGGGAACTACCACTTGCAATCAAAGTTGTTGAAGGTATTCCAAAGATACATGCAAAACACGAAGGTGTTTGCAAAGGATGTGCAAAAGGAAAGAACACAAAGAAGACATTTCCAAGTAGCGAGAGAAAGGCAAAAGAATCTTGTAAATCATCCACTCCGATGTATGTGGTCCAATGTCATCCAGTTCATTGAGTGGGTATGTATACTATGTTTCTTTAATTGATGATTTTTCTAGGAAGACATGGATATACTTCTTGAAAAGCAAGGATGTAGTATTCAGTAAGTTCAAGGAATTCAAATCCTTCATTGAGAACCACACAAAGAAGAAAATCAATACCTTTCGATCAGACAATGGCAGGGAATTCACATCAGATAAATTCAAGGAATTGTGTAAAGATTCAAGGATTGAAAGGGATTTGACCACTCCATATAATCCACAATAGTTCAAGATTGTAGAAAGGAAGAATAGAACGATCATGGAAGCAGCAAGGGAAATGCTTCATGATCAAGATATTCCCATGCATCTATGGGAAGAATCTGCTAGGACAACTATGTATGTACAGAACAGTACTCTGTATAGAATACTTGAGAAGAAGACACTAGAATAATTATTCTCTAGTAAGAAACCAAACTCGTCATTCATCTCAGAATATTTGGATGTCCAATGTACATACACATTCTGAAAGAAATGAGAACGAAGTTAGATCCTTTAGGAAAGAAGGGTATATTTGTGGGATATAGTGAAAGTTCGAAGGCTTACAAAATATATTTCCCAGGATTCAAAAATATCAACATCAGCAGGGACGTAATATTTGTTGAAGACTCATCTTACAAAAAATCCAGATAGAGGCCTATTGAAGACCCTAAAGAAATAGAAGCATTGATGATCCAAGATACAACTATGAACGAAGCAACTCCAAAAGAAGATCAAGAAATAGAAGAACCCTAGGAACCTGTAGATCCACCCCAAGAAAAGAATCCTTACAAAAGAAAACCTACACGGGTACGAGAGGATATCCAAGGTGCAAAGAGATATGGGACTCCAGAATAAATGCACAGAGAAAGAAAGAGAACTAGGTCCTACTCCGGTACTCCGGTTATGTAGCCCTATTGTGTGACATCATTGATAAAGAACCTTTCAACTATGAAGAAGCGACAGAGAAGAAAGAAACAAAGGATGCTATGATCGAGGGGTACCAGTTGATCATGAAGAATGATGTTTGGGATGTGGTCCCAAGACTACAAGGGAATTTTTTTATAACTTCCAAATGGATCTACAAGATCAAGCATGTTGCAAATGGAAGAATAGAGAAATATAAAGCAATATTTGTGGTACGTGGCTTCTCCCAGAAAGAAGAGATAGATTATGAGGATACTTTTGCACCTGTAGCTAGATACACTTCCATCAGATTAGTACTTGCTCTACCTACATTAATGAAATGGAAAATACACCAGATGGATGTTAAGACTGCTTTCTTGAATGGTGTAGTAGAAGAGGAAGTGTATGTGGAGCAGCCACTCAGTTTTGAGACACATGATAGGGAGAATCGTGTGTGCAAATTGAAGAAGGCCCTATATGGTTTGAAATAGGCACTAAGGACATGGTACGACAGAATTGATAGCTTCCTAATTGGATCAAGATTTACCAAGAGTAAAGCAGATTCCAACCTTTACTATAAGGTTGAGGAAGGGAACCCTGTGATACTCCTAATGTATGTAGATGACCTGTTTCTAACAAGTTAGGATGGGTTGATTGCTGACATGAAGAGGAAGCTTGTTGTGAAGTTCGAGATGAAAGACTTGGGTATGATGCACTAATTTCTAGGCATGGAGGTGTGGCAGAATGCAGATGGAATATCCTTGGGATAAGGGAAGTATGCAGTAGAGATCCTGAAGAGGTTCGAGATGATGGACTGCAAGGCCATGACCACACCTATGGCATCGAACCTGAAGCTATAGAGTGATGCTTCATCTGATTCGGTTGATGCTACGATGTATTGTCAGATGATTGGATCCTTGATGTACCTAATGAATACAAGACCATATATTTGCGTTATTGTGAACAAATTGAGCTAGTTCCTGACAGATCCGAGACATGTTCACCTGATTGCTGCAAAGCATATTCTAAGGTACCTGAAGGGTACAGTTGATTATGGGCTCAAGTATGAGGCGAATCAAAATATTAACTTGGAAGGTTATGTGGATTTGTATTGGGAAGGAAGTGCAATTGATAGGAAGAGAACTTCGGGGTGTTGCTTCAGCATGGGATCAGGTGTGATTTCTTGGTTTAGCAGGAAGCAATCCTGCGTGGCATTGAGTACAGTCGAAGCAGAGTATGTCGCAGCTTGTTCGGCTAGTTGTGAGGCATTGTGGTTGAGGAATCTACTATATGATTTATTTGATCTTCAGTTGGATGCTACTTGTATATATTGTGACAACCAGATTTGTGTGAATTTGTCAGAGAACCAGGTGTTCCATGAAAAGCCGAAGCATATCGCGATCAAATATCACTATATCAGGGATATGCTGCAGACAGGATCAGTGAAGCTCCAGTATGTTACGACAGACGAGAAGATAGCTGATGTGTTGACCAAGCCATTAGCCAGAGTGAGGTTTGAATACTTAGGGAGAAGCTTGGTGTTCTCCAGATCGGGGTTCCTTCCAAGGGGAAGTGATGAGTCTGAGAGCCTTTCTGACATGGTTGCAAGATGTGTTCCTCCCATTGTTAGATGTAAGTGTAGAATCCTTTCTGACATGGTGGCAAGCTGGGCCTCCCATGGTCAGATGTAAGTGCAGGATCCTTTCTGACATGGTGGCAGGATGGGACTCCCATGGTCAGATGTAAGTGCAGATATTTTCTAACATGGTGGCAGGTTGGGCCTCCCATGGTCGTATATAATTATTGAGCCTTTCTGACATGGTGGCAGTGTTGGAGTAGGGCCCCACAGCTATAGAAGAAGCTGCTAGTTTTGGCGAAAATATAAGTTTTGGCGGAAAGAAGTTAAGACAGAGCTACGACGCCCTAGCACGTTTCCAGCTGGAGAGCAGAGCCGAAAACCATGACTTTTAAGATAGAAAAGTCAAGAAGGCAACGGTACCTGAGCGGCCGAGAAGAGAGAGCTCACCCACTGCATTGAAGGCAGCGGCGGAAGACAGGAGGGCTCAGTGACCCTCATAAAGGAGAAGGAGCAACGAGGCTGAAGCATTGAAGGCGAAGGACAGAAAAGCGAAGCGGTGCATAGTACCCATGATCAGTGCCGGGAAGCATGGAAGACTGCAGAGAGCTGTGGTGTGACGGAAAGCGGCTACCTCAAGTATAGATATGGCCGACTGTCACTAGTTAGGTTTTGGGTTACTGTTGGGACAGGCCCACAGTGTTGTAATGGCACGACCTTCGGGCTGCCTATATAAGAATACATTTAGTATTGTAAAAGGGTTGGTTAGTTGGTTGGCAGGTTGAAGAGCTAGCTAGTCATTTTGTTAGTTAGTAGTGTTTTGCAGACTATTAGACTGTTGTAAAATCCTAGCTCTGGTTCTGTTATTAGCGGTAGCAATCTTATGGTAACCAGTAGCTGTCTTATAGAATATGCATGTAACGATCCACAGGGATCGATAGGGAGGGAAGAGTGTATTGTAAAAGAGTAATATAGAAGAGAGAAGAGATCTAAAAGAGGATATCTTAAGCTGCATATGCGATGCAGCAGAATTGTGTTTTACCTTCCCCTGAGCTATAATAGAGAAACATAGTTCTGTGGACGTAACTCCCATCCTGGGGGTGAACCACGTAAAACCTGCGTGTTTTGTGTTGAATGCATGTGATTATATTTGCTTACTGTTATGTACTAGTTTGCACAATATTGTTGTTTACAGTTGATGAATGAATGTGTTAATCAGTTCACAGTAGATATAGAAGGATAAACATAAGTTAAAGTCTTTGGCATGCTGTATATGGTTCCTTTATGCTTTGTGTGAAACAGTCTCTATTGCAGTATTGAATAGCCTTGTATGTTAAGTCTCGCACATCGACACGAGCCATGCTAAGTGCGTTGAACCGTGGAGGTAGGATATCATAGAGAGGTGATATCGCACCGGTAGAGGAGCTGCGGTGCGCGATACCGCAGGTTAAGGGCTTAGCACGAGTAGGAGTTGCGTGTCGTACGATGCGCGGCGATGCATTAATGTTGGAGATATCGCAAGTCGGGGAAAGTGCACACTGCGGAAAGGGATTGCACGACAGTATAAAGGAATATCTTGCGGGTAGAAGAGCTACGAGACAAGGAGATCGCGCGACACGAGCAAGAGGTCACGCGACGCGTAGGAAGAGACCTCGCTGCTAGGAGAGCTGCGAGCCACCCGTGGGGTTGCCACAGAACCTGGCCCAAGACACTTGAGTCCTTGGCCAACCCATTAGAGTCACTTCAGGTGAGACTTTAGGCCACCTTGCGGTCTATCACCGAAAGGGCCAGTGATCTAGGGGTGTTGTTGGTTGATTATAGTAAACCCGGGTCTGCCCATAGCAGCCAACAAATGGTTCCGTTGCCGGTTTTGAACAACTGAGCGCTAATGTTCTGTTGGCATCCCACCAGAGAAGAGTTTCACCAGTGGCTGGATTCAAACCTAAGGGAGTTTTCCTAGAAAGAAAATCGGAGCCCTAAATTGAGCACAGAGGCCTGGTTAGAAAAGCATATCGCTTCAGATATACACGCTATATTTTTTGCAACCTATGGAAACGATATTTTCGACTGGTTATCCAAGTTGACAGATAGGAACATCTTCAAGAAGAAAAGAAACATTGTCTGGACACCGGAGATAATTCAGACCATGCAGAACCTCGACAATTCCCTTACGAGAGAAGTAGACTTCTGGCTTGCAATTGTGCTAGGAGGCTTCGTTACAGAATTTGCAGTTGACCAGAGAAAAAGCTTCAGCGAGGCTGAGCGGTACTTCTTCAAAGGATATCATGGTAAGTACCTAAAGTCTCTAAACTTGTCCATTAAGATGTTGCTACATGAAAAAGGAGTAATGGACATGGTTTCAGATGAATAAGTAAAAATAGTAATGTCACAAAAGTTTGAAAGTGATTTTGATGACATTGGACACACACGTAGTGGCAAGAAATATAAAGTAACTTTCAACTCTCATGTATTTGGAGACAGTTCAGAAAATATTAGGCAACCGAGTCCTAGTACCACAGAAGAACAAGAGGGGGGTATCCCTTACCAACCCTATACTCCACAGAAACAGATCGGGACCCAGAGTAATCCCGTAGGTACTCCATCCAGTAGTTCATAGACAGTCGCTACTGTCGTTACATCACCTTCACCTACACCGCTGAGTGGTAGCAATCCAGTCAATCAGAACCCACCGCAGAGAAATAGAATGGGAGATGATATGAAGCTACCTACCTTTAAGGGTACAGGAGCAGAGGACCCGAAATAGCATTGGCTCCTATGCAAAGCCATGTGGACCATTAAAACAATCCATGATGATAATCTTAAGCTTGTACAGTTAGTCACTACACTCAGAGATCGAGCTTTAACATGGTACATAAAGTATACCACTGTACCTAAGACGCTTGCCCAAGTCAAGAATGCCATGATTAAAGAGTTTAAGAAACCTAAGTCTGAATCTCAGTGCATAACAGAGCTTAAGGACATTAAGAAGCTACCATCAGAATCAGTATGGGACTTTGACCAGAAATTCAAAGATCTTATAGACCAAGTAATTTTTGAGTTTGCGCTGGAGCAGCATAAGGAATGGTTTATTGCAGTGATGCTCCCTCACATCAGAGTGCCACTGATGCAGCAGAAAATCCAGATGCAGGATGACGCGATGGAGATGGCGATGAAGCTAGAAGCTTCACCTTTAGCAGAAACCAGTGTAGGCATGACAACCCTATAGAACTAGTTGGCCAACCTCACGTTACAGATACACGAACTTAAGAAAGGAAAAGAGGTTATGCAAGACATATGGTGCTTACGATGTAGAGCACAGGGTCATACCAAAGAAAACTGTCCAGTCTTTGTAGAATACTTAGCATCAGGGGCTCCTAACCCCTTACCACGAATGCAAGGGCCATGGTGTGAAATATACAGAACACAAGGACACCCACCTCAGCAATGCCCTTTGCTTCAGAAGTATGTATAGACACCTAAGAACCTATACTGTGTCTTCTGCAGCTCTGTCGGACATGATGAATAGAATTTCTGAGCCTATGATCTCATGTTAGATAGAAAACATGATTTATACAGAGTCCAGTCAGAAACACAGGGTCTAGTAGCAGGACCACATCCTGATCCGACCTATGGTGGTCGGGGAGGAGGATTCAGAGGATGAGGCCGTGGGGGAGGATTTGCAAGAGGAGAAGGCTTCGGCAGAGCAGAGGGTTTTGGCCGTGGTCGCGGACCAATCACTTGTTATAACTGCAGAGTTGTAGGACACTACGCTAGGGACTGCCAGAGCCCCACTACTACGTGTAGTTACTGCAAATCTTATGATCATACCATCGAGGAGTGTCCTAACTTGATAGCTAAGATCAAAGATACTAAGCCAACAGTACACCAAAACATCCAGCTTATTGTTGCTGAGTAGGCAGAGCCAGAACCAAGAGTCAATATTGTGACTCGTAGCGGTGCTTCCACCAGTGGGACATCGTAGGAGACCCAAAAGAACATAAGTCAGGAGTGGGTGCGCAGAGCTCCTGGTAAAGCAACAGCACTCAACCTACAGAAGAATAAAGAGACATTTATGAAGCGAAGGCTTCCTTCGAGGAACCTACACAATCAGGATCGCATGTACCGCCATCTAGGGGCGTACCGCAGCAAGTACCTTGTGTCAATAGCCCAGAATAGATACCGCAGGCTACCACATCGGGAAGATGTGACGAGGATGAATCGATAGGAAGTATACAATCCTTCCTGCGCAGTTGTTTGAAGCTCTTGAGAAATGAAAAAGATATTGGCGAGCTACACCGCATCATATATCAATGTCAGCAACCTTCTCTCTCAGGCAGTGCACACTGCGCTGTCCATAATATTACAGGACATACAAGGACCGGAAGGGAGATGAAACTCACAACACAGATTTGAGAGTTCGAAATGGACGAAGTCGTCTTAGATCTGGGATCAGAGGTGAATGTTCTAACTAAGCAGACATGGGAATAGATGGGTAGCCCTCAGTTAGCCATATCACCTATCCACCTGAGACTAGCTAATCAGCAGCGAGTATCACCATTAGGTCGACTGCCGCAGGTTCCAGTTGACATTGACGTAGTTTGTACTTTTACGGACTTTGAGGTTATAGAAATCATTGGCGACAGTCGACCATATCCAGCACTATTAAGTATTGATTGGGCGATTGGTAGCAAGGCTGTCATCGACCTAAAGAGAAGACAAATGACCTTTGAGGATGCGCAAATCCGGGTCATCGCACCGCTGGATCCTTACCAAGGTCCTAGATACATTGAACCTATCCTAGCTGAGGACGAAGCACATAACATGGATAGTCTCTACCAGATGACTACGAACCAAAGCGACTACATCAATCCAACCGCAGAAGGGCACATTAGTTGGCAATGCGACAGCTCATGCGCATCGGATTCTGATATTGGTCTAGAGAACTGGCAGAACAGACTTTACGAAATCTCAGCGCATAGATGTGCATTTATGAGTAAATCACTGCGATGGATTGGCGTGGAGACCACTGAGATTCCATCGTATCATGGTCTAACAGATATTCAGGAATTCCTTGAGCAGTTTGAGCAACAGATGCCTTACGAGCAGAGGATCACAGCTATGGACCTTGCAGTACGAGCCACACCTGCAAGATGGTGGTACGCGCATAAAGAAAATATCGCATCATGGGATGATATTAAAAGATTGATGGCCATCAGATTTTTGGTCGACAAAGAGTATGTCCCGCAGAAGTACACAGGAGAAACTGACCCCAGGGAACACATTCAGACATGTGAACAGAACTGGTCGGACATTCCAGAGGATGAATGGGTTCACAGATTCATTCACACATTGGACACAGTTCCAAGGAACTGGTACACAGAGACCGAGTTGTGCAAGGGGACGACCACATGGTCACTTATGACTGACAGTTTCCTACTTACCTTCGCATTTGAATCAAAACATCCAAGTGTTGCTCAGGCCCTAGACATAATCAAGATCAAGATATTAGAGGACTGTACCATCCCAGTGCAGGCTCAACCTGAGTGGACAATTCAGTTGCAAGACGCGCTTGAGTGCTATAACTTCGCAGCAAAGCCAGGCAATGAAGATAAGGATGAGGATGAGGATCCTCGCAACACCAACATTCCGGAGTCAGAAGGAACTCGCGATGTTGGGGGAACATAGTTAGAGATTCCAGCAATCACTGAACCTATCAAGATTAAAAAGATCAATATTGGCACAGATGCAGAACCTAAGTTTGCCTCTATTGGAGACTATTGGAATGATGAAACAGTAGGACAGATTGCAGATTTGCTACATGACTATCAGGACCTATTTCCCACCAAGTTCACAGAGATGAAGGGAATATTTGGAGACCTGGAAGTTATGAGGATACCATTGAAGGAGGATTCTAGACCAGTTAAGCAGTGCCCATATAGATTGAATCCACGCTACAAATAAAAAGTGAAGGACGAAATCGATAAGATGCTAGCAGTAGGCATCATTGAGCCGGTAGAAGAAAGCGAATGGGTTAGCCCCATGGTCGTACAAGAAAAGAAAACAAGAGGAGTCATCAGGATCTGTGTTGATCTGCGCAAGCTCAACGATGCATCGCTTCACGACCCATTTTCGACACCGTTCACTGATGAAGTATTAGACAACGTGGGAGGACAGGAGGTCTACTCCTTCACTGATGGGTTCTCAGGCTAACACCAGATCAGAATACATCTAGAAGATCGGTCCAAGACCACCTTTGCAACAGAATGGGGCTCGTTCCAATATACGGTAATGCCCTTTGGTCTTAAGAATGCACCAGCTATATTTTCTAGAGTAGTCGTTGCTGTATTTAAAGAATACATTCATAAATTATTAGAAGTATATTTTGATGATTGGACTATATTTGGACTAATTGACAAGCATATAGGAGACTTAAGACTGGTGTTAGAGAAATGTAGGTAGTACCAGATTTCTCTAAACTTGAAGAAATGTATCTTTTGTGCGCCATTTGGTATTTTTTTGGGTCACATTGTTTGCAGAAAAGGCTTGATGGTAGACCCCACAAAGATTGCCATCATTGTAAATCTTCCAGCACCCAACTCAGTCAAGCAATTGAGGACAGTACTTGGTCATACTGGGTACTACAGAAAGTTCATCAAGGGCTACGCAAAGATCACAGCACCAATGGAGAAATTGCTCAAGAAATATGTAAAATTCCTATGGAATGAGGAATGTCAACAGAGTCTAGACATGCTTAAAGAGAAGATGGTTACAACACCAATCTTAGAATTTCCTAACTGGACTAAGCCATTTCATGTACATGTGGATGCATCTGGCATCGCATTAGGGGTTGTTTTAACACAAACAGGAGAAGGGGACATTGACCACCCTATCGCATATTCCAGCAGAAAGCTCTCGACAGCAGAAAAGAACTACACCACAACTGAAAGGGAAGGCTTAGCTATGGTGTATGCGCTGCAGAAGTTTAGGCACTACCTGTTGGGTACCCCGTTCAAGATGTTTACTGACCATTCCATGTTAAAGTATTTGGTCAATAAGCCAGTGTTAGGGGGGAGAATCTGTAGATGGTTACTCCTCTTTCAGGAGTATGATTTTGAAATCATTGTGAAACTAGGAAGACTGAATGCAGTACCTGATCATTTGTCATGCATAGACTCAGAAGAAGAGCCAAGTAACCTAGATGAAAATCTACCGGATGCGCCGTTGTTCTCTATACAGATCGCAGATGAGTACTATGCCGATATTATTCAATTTCTCACTACGGGAGTAGCACCTGACGAGTTTACCAAGAAGAAAAAGAAGCAGTTGGTTGTTAAAGCAGCAGACTTCACCCTCATCGTAGGACACCTATACAAGTTAGGCCCGGATGAAGTTTTACACAGATGTGTGATGCCGCATGAAAAAGACGCTATTATCAGAGAGGCACATTCAAGAACCGCAGGAGGTCATTTCCCAGGAAAGCCGACTGCGCAGAAAATCCTAGAGGCAGGATTATGGTGGCCTACGTTGCATAAAGACACCAAGGACTTTTGTAGATGCTACGATATCTGCCAAAGGGTAGGAAAACCCTCACGACGCGATGAAATGCTACTGCAACCACAGGTCACATTGCGCGCATTTGACAAATGGGCTATAGATTTTGTGGGTCCTATCAACCCACCAGGAAAGAGCACTGGTGCGAGATATATTATCACTGGAACAGAGTACCTCACCAGATGGGCAGAGGCCAAAGCAATAAGAAATTGTGATGCTGATACAGCTGCACAGTTCCTGTTTGAAAACATCATCAGTAGGTTTGGATGCCTAGTAATTTTGATGAGTGATCAAGGCACACATTTCTTGAACAATACTATTGAGGCATTGACAGAAGAATTCCAGATACAGCACCATAAGAGCACTCCCTACCACCCACAGGCTAATGGTACAGTGGAGGCCTTTAATAAGATTTTAGAAAATGCTCTTACTAAGATCTGCAATAGCCAGAGGAATGATTGGGACCTCAGAGTTAGCGCTGTCTTATGGGCGTACAGGACCACATGCAAGAAACTTATGGGACACACACCTTTCAGCTTAGTATATGGATAGGAGGCTGTTATTCCTATGGAGTATATTCTTCCCAGTTTAAGAATCGCTCAGATTACCGAGATGACTGATACAGAAACAGTTGAGGAAAGGTTAGCACAGTTGCTTACCTTAGAAGAAGACAGATTCTTCGCCGGGTTCCATCAGAAAGTGCAGAAGGCATGAGAAAAAGCTTGGCATGACAGACATATTAAGAATAAGACTTTCAAGATCGGAGACCTAGTGCTCCTCTATGACAGCAAATTCATTAAGTTTCCAGGGAAGTTCAAGACACATTGGCTGGGGCCATATCAGATACAGCAAGTCATAGAGGGAGGTGCCGTTCAGCTCAGCCAGCTGAATGGGGAGCTTTTTCCCACATGGATTAATGGCAGTACGCTTAAGCCCTATAGTGATAGCCACCCCGCCTCTTAACCAGTCAAAGCGGTGCAGATGTCCAGTGTAGTTGAAAGGAGGCATCGCACGCACCAAGAACAAGTCTACACCGGCAGATATTATTCTAAAAATAAAAAATAAAAATAAATAAATAAATAAATAAAATTAAATAAATAAATAAATAAAATATAATTTTTTTTTGTTCTATGCAGGTGATGCGGAGTCGCATCGCAGCAGCGCGATGTTTCCCCATGCCACATACTCAGTTTTGCAACCGACAAAGGCCAGTCAAGTCAGCAGGTGACAGGTAGTTAATGAGGTAATGATCCGTATATCTTACCGTAGATTTGGCAGCAGTATAATAAATTTTTCCAGATTTGGAAAATCTCCGACGAGACCAACGCCTGTGCACACACATTTCGAGGGAAATTCGATCGGATTTCTGCATTTATTAGGGATTGGATGGCGGGTGTGGTCTTGTCCAGGCATTAATGACGACCGACGGGTTCAATCTAGATGACCATTGCATCCGGGATTATCGTATTGGGAATAAAAGCAGCAAGTATTCAAGTGGGACGGTTACATTTTTAGAAAAGCCGAGAGCCATAGAGTTAAGTCGTTAAGAGTTCTGTGTCCAGAGCTAAGTGGTTACAGAGTGCTGTGATTTTCAGAAGTTGCAGCCAGTGCATGCCCACCATTTTGTACTAAGTGGGTTATGTCCGAGGACAAACCGATAGCAAACATTTTGAGAAGATTTCAGCGTTACGGCCTTGCTGGAGCTATGACAATGCCACCAAAGAGTGCTCCGCCAAGTTCGTCACAGACCAGACAGCAACCAAAAATGAGGAGCCAATCTCAGGTCAATGATGAATCTGGTTCAGAGCATGAGGAAGAAGTTCACAGCAGAGTAGACTACATGATACCATGAGTCGAAGGCACGCCCGCACCAAAAATTTCTAAGAACGTTAAGTATACTGTCCCCATACCACCCATTGATTCTTGAGTAAAGGAAAATGGAGATCTAGTAGGATATGCTGCTGTTGTTAAATTCGTAGATTATAACCTAGCAGAGGGTAAGACATATCCTCAGTTCAAGCCGGATAGCTATCTGAAGATTGAGAAGAACATAAGGACAGGGAGAGATGAATGTGTTCCCTTGCCGCATGTCCAGATTCTTGAGCAGTCAGGACTGCTCAATTTGCTGAGATTACCTCATTTTGGACGGGGTGCAGAGGTTAACGCCGTGGTGCGCATTTTAATTTCTTGTGTACAAGGAGGGTACCTCTGGCTAGGCAGCAAGGTGGACCTGAACATTTATTTGATACATCGTATCATCGGCCTATCCAATACGGGTAGACACCCTGATATACAGACAACAAGAAAAATCAAGGACTCCAAGTTACCACAAGCCCTAGTAACTAAGTATCAGCTACACAGAGGAGGACGAGGTTATGACATTTCGAGCATACCAAATGACACACTTAGATTCACCGCCAGTCTGCTCGCGAGCAGAATGCTAACCAAGGTTCGACCAAAAGGAAGTTACAGGATCCGTAATTCACCTGGCCATACAGGTCACAGCGGGGGAACAGTTCAATTGGTCTCTATTCTTATTAAATATGTTGCAAGCAGATTGCTTGGCAGCTCAGGATGAAGCTAACCACCCTTTCCATTTTTCGTGGTTGCTTATTCTTTGTGCATTTGTTGGATGGAAGGAGCCACCCCATACCCAATTTCCACAGATGGCAGGTGGCGCACCCAAAGGAGTGCGCTATGCCAGCTTATGGGAGACCAACCGCCCAGCCAAGAAAGCAATCAATGTGATGGTATTCCATGACTACTATAAGCTGTTAATGAAGGTCATTCAAGAGACACCACGGCTCAGCACGAAGATTGTGGACATGTACAACAGCCGGCTTAATTTTATGGCAGACAGCCATTTAATCTATCTGCGGCCGAAAAAGACTAAGCGGGATGATTGGGCTACTGGCTCATTTAGGATGGAAGCCCGGGATGTCGAAGGAGTCATAAGAGACTTTGATGACCAATGGAAGCAGGAATATGAAGATACCGCACCACTATCATCAGACTCTGAAGACACAGAACACCAGAACAAGGACAAAGACAAAGCAGACATCCAGACACAATCTTCAACAGAGGAACCACTACGAGGGGAAAAGAAGAGACCTTTATAGCAAGGGTCACCAGGGACACAGCAGAAGAAAAAACAGAAAACCTCAAAGCCAACTCTGAAGACAGCATTGACAGACGATGACTATGAACTCATCGCACCACGGACGTGTGATACATTGAAGGACTCACTTGACGCGATGAAGGAGGCACAGGAAAAGATCCAGAGCGCAGTCGAAAAGCAACTTCTAGACTTAAGAATGATTACAGAGAAGACTGCCATGAGGTACATTCCACCTGACAAGATGAACACCGGAGAGACCTCGGCACCACCGATGTCCCGCCAAGAAATCTTAGCGAAAGATCGCCTCAATACTGTGTTAATTCCACCAGGGAGTATCCGATTCCCTGCCACAATGAAGGACCCACCAGTTCAGTTTAGGCAATCCATTGAAGTTAACCTTGCAGAGTTTCATATTGACCAATTGTATATGATCCAGTTCAGTTAGGCGCAGAGCTCAAGAGTAGAGAGCTCGAGACTTACCAGCAGAATACCCAGCTGAAGCAACAGAATGCGGCACTTGCTATCAGTGTTCAGAAAAGGGCAGACGAAGTACGCACATATGAGGAAAGAGAGCAAGATCTTTCTCAATTTTTGCAGAGCATTGCATTAGAACTTCCCCAATGTAATATTGAGTTTTCCCTGCCAGTTCCGCAGAAGCTAAGAAGAGTAGCAGACAGAGCAAAGGCTCTGGAAGAAACCATGACTAGGATGGACATAGAAGTGGCCAAGATAAAGGTAGACCATGAGGTGCAGATCGCTGAGCTTGAGGCTCGCTTACGAGACACCTCCCAGGCAGACCAGAAAGAGTGAGTAGAATCCCTTCGACTCACTTCTACACAGATGCAATCTCGCATCGACGAAGCATGATTAGTACTATCCGATGCGACGAACACATGGGCCGAGTTAGATGAGCCGCCGGAGAAAGTAGAAATCCAGCGAAATATTCAGTAGATAGAGAATACTGCTGCGGCAATGAAAGAAGAAATTAAGGGCTTGGCAGCTCTTCAAAAGATGAGGAAGACAAAGGAGATGAACAGTTTGCATCAGGAAGCACAGCAATTAAGAACCAAGGAGATGCACATTAATGACCTGCTTCAACCGTATCAAGAGAAAATCGCAGAGATAGTTGATACGGTTGAACAGAAAATGAAGGAGTTCACTACCACCAGGGAGAACACTGATGCTATAGAAGACGCCAATATTAGTCAAGCTTTGCTTGACTCGACACAAGAGAGTGTCGAAGTGATGAAGAAGGAAGTCAAAGGAATTCATGACAGGTTGCAGAGGGCTTCGCAGGAAGCCAAGGCAAAGCTACAGCAGGAGAAGCCCGCTGCAGGTGGTTCGAGGACGAGCCACAAGTGTTAGGGGACTGTTGGAGCAGGGCCCCACAGCTACAAAAGAAGCTGCTAGTTTTGGTAGAAAGATAAGTTTTGGTGGAAAGAAGTTAAGACAGAGCTACGACACCGTAGCACGTTTCCAGCTAGAGAGCAGAGCCGGAAACCATGACTTTTAAGATAGAAAAGTCAAGAAGGCAATGGTACCTGAGCGGCCGAGAAGAGAGAGCTCACCCACTGCATTGAAGGCAGTGGCGAAAGACAGGAGGGCTCAGCGACCCTCATAAAGGAGAAGGAGCAACGAGGCTGAAGCATTGAAGGTGAAGGATAGAAAAGCGAAGCGGTGCATAGTACCCATGATCAGTGCCGGGAAGCATGGAAGACTGCAGAGAGCTGTGGTGTGACGGAAAGTGGCTACCTCAAGTACAGATATGGTCGACTGTCACTAGTTAGGTTTTGGGTTACTATTGGGACAGGCCCACAGTGTTGTAATGGCATGACCTTCGGGCTGCCTATATAAGAATACATTTAGTATTGTAAAAGGGTTGGTTAGTTGGTTCGCAGGTTGAAGAGCTAGCTAGTCATTTTGTTAGTTAGTAGTGTTTTGCAGACTATTAGACTATTGTAAAAGCCTAGCTTTGGTTCTGTTATTAGCGGTAGCAATCTTACAGTAACCAGTAGCTGGCTTATAGAATATGCATGTAACTATCCGCAGGGATCGCCAGGGAGGGAAGAGTGTATTGTAAAAGATTAATATAGAAGAGAGAAGAGATCTAAGAGAGGAGATCTTAAGCTGCATATGCGGTGCAGCAGAACTGTGTTTTACCTTCCCCTGAGCTATAATAGAAAAACACAGTTCTGTGGACGTAACTCCCATCCTGGGGGTGAACCACGTAAAACCTGCGTGTTTTGTGTTGAATGCATGTGATTATATTTGCTTACTGTTATGTACTAGTTTGCACAAGATTGTTGTTTATAGTTCATGAATGAATTTGTTAATCAGTTCACAGCAGATATAGAAGGATAAACATAAGTTAAAGTCTTTGGCATGCTGTATACAGTTCCTTTATGCTTTGTGTGAAACAGTCTCTATTGCAGTATTGAATAACCTTGTATGTTAAGTCTCGCACGTCGACACGAGCCACGCTAAGTGCGCTGAACCGCGGAGGTAGGATATCACAGAGAGGTGATATCGCACCGGCAGAGGAGCTTCGATGCGTGATACCACAGGTTAAGGGCTTAGCACGAGTAGGAGCTGTGTGTCATACGGTGCGCGGCGATGCGTTAAGGTTGGAGATATCGCAAGTTGGGGAAAGTGTGCACCGCGAAAAGGGATCGCACGACAGTATAAAGGACTATCTTGTGGGTAGAAGAGCTACGAGACGAGGAGATCATGCGACACGATCAAGAGTTCGCGCGACGCATAGGAAGATACCTCGCTGCTAGGAGAGCTGCGAGCCACCCATGGGGTTGCCACAGAACCTGGCCCAAGACACTTGAGTCCTTATCCAACCCATTAGAGTCACTTTGGGTGAGACTTCAGGCTGCCTTGCGGTCTGTCACCGAAAGGGCCAGTGATATAGGGTTGTTGTTGGTTGATTATAGTAAACCCGGGTCTGCCCATAGCAGCCAACAGGCAAGTTGGGCCTCCCATGGTCAGATGTGAGTGTTGGGCCTTTCTGACATGGTGGCAGGTTGGGCCTCCCATGGTCAGATATAAGTGTTGGATGAGCCTTTCTGACATGGTGGCAAGATGGGCCTCCCATGGTTAGATGTGAGTACTAGGCCTTTTTGACATGGTGGCAGGCTAGGCCTCCCATGGCAAGATATAAGTGTTGGATGAGCCTTTCTGACATGGTGGAAGGCTGGGACTCCCATGGTCAGATGTGAGTGCTGGGTATTTCTGACATGGTGGAAAGCTGGGTCTCCCATGGTCAAATATAAGTGTTGTGTAGGCCTTTTCGACATGGTGGGATGCTGGGCCTCCCATGGTAAGCGTTGAAGAAGATGAAGACCTAAATGGAGGCTAGGCCTACAACCAGCATGAAAAAGGGTTGGCTCTGTAGAACTTCCTATGACGAGTATAATTGAGAGATAGCACCATTTTTTCGAGACAACGGGAGTAGTGATGATGATGATCCAGATTTGATGATGATCTAGTGATGATGATGATCCAGCTATGATGATGATCCAGCTTTGATGAATGATCCAGTGACAAATACTTGTGCTGATGAATTGTGTCAAAAGAATACCTTCCTAGTTAAGAGGGACTGTTGATGTATTTATAAATTTGATATGTATTCACTTATATACTTCATATGTCATATTTCTTTGTACCCTGATGTTCCTATTGGTAGAATCATTAATGTAATCAAGTCATGTAAAGTCATAGAGGTTAACCCTCCTTGTTTATCGGGGGGCAAAGTCCCCACATTTTCAGGGCACTAGGGTTATTAGACTCTCCTAGTGAAGTCAGCCCTGCTAAGTAATTGTCAAGTCGAAAACTAGTATAAATAGAGAGTGAGCCTCTCTATTTGACACACACACTCGCTCAACTATGGCGCATGAGTGAGAGAAGAGGAGATTGCACAAGTGAGAGAGAGAACAGCTGTCGGAGATCATCTTTCTGTCTTTGGGTTTTACTTTTTCCATTGGTTCTTATTCTATCTCTGAGGAAGTTGTGGGGTTTTCTCCTTTATGGTTTCCTCGAGGAAAACTCTTTGTGTCTCTTGTCTCTTGTGATTATTGTTGTGCATTTTATTCTCTCAGACAATATCCTAAGATCATATTGCTTAAATGATAAAAATCTAATAGGGTGTGCTAAGCTGAGTATAAGGGAGGTTTCAACTCTCATAGTCAGTTATCACATTACTTTTCTTTGTACTTTGAGTTAGATTTACTACTGCTGTTATTTATTGTCTTTGTATGATTTCCAACTTTAACACAGGGACCTTAGGGAGTGTTAAAGTTGAAAGAGATGAAAATTATGTTTTAAACTTATCTTGTCTAGTTAAAACGATACTATTTTGTTTCTAGTACCGTTTGTTCATCATTTTTCATGTTTTATGTCTATTTGAGATGGTTTGTAGTTTATTTGATGCCTATTTATGTATTTCAGTTGCAGTTGCAGTTTCCAAGCTAACTACTTTTTATGGATTTCACTTATATTCCTTGTATAAGTTGTTTATTTGGTTCTACTTACTATAACTAATGAATCTTATATAGTGATGACGAAAATATATAAAACTGTGTACCTTGAAAGAGAGAAAATATTATTGGTATTGTTGGTCCTATAACGTAGTTTCTTGTCCACCTTATATAGTTCACCTTGACCTTGTGAGGTTGTGGTTTGTTTTGTTGTGGCCCCCTTAGTTGACTCATGATCCTTTATTTTACTTGGTCCATAGGTTATGTTTATTAATGTTTTGATACCCTATCTTAAGGAGTATCTAGATTATAAATTAAATTTTTAATTTAATGTGAGAGATGGACCAATTCGTGGTATCTTTCTCTAGTGTGACTAAGCTCTCTCCCTCTGCGTGATATTTGTTGTTGCTCCATGTGATCTCTTGTTGCACCACTTACATGATTGGGATTTCCTTGTTACACCTTCCACGTGATCACTTTGCACCAGTGTGACCGTGATTCTATTGGATTGTGGGTCCTTCCCCAGCGTGACCGTGGCCTATTTCTTGTGTGGACTGTGGGTTCTTCCACAATGTAACCATGAGTCTGTTTCTTGGTGGACTGTGGGTCCTTCACCAGCGTGACCGTGATTTTTTTTCTTGGAAGTTTCTTGATATATTGTGGGTACTTCACCAGCATGACCGTGATTTGTCTTCTTGAGTGGACGGTGGGTTCTTCCCCACCGTGACTGTGATTTGTTTTCTTGGTGGACTATGGGTCCTTTTCTAGCATGATCATGATTTTTTTCTTGGGTGGAATGTGGGTCCTTCACTAGCGTGACCATGATATATTTCTTGGTAGACTGTGGGTCCTTCACCAGAATAACTGTGATATGTTTTCTTGAGTGGAATGTGGGTCCTTCCCCAGCGTGACTATGGTCTATTTTCTTGGTGTACTGTGTGTCCTTCTCCATCATGATCATGATCTGTTTTCTCGGGTGGATTGTGGTTCCTTCCGTAGCGTGACCATGATCCTATTTGCTTGTGTGGACTGTCGGGTCTTCCCTAGTGTGATAGTGAGTTTCACTTTATGGGTGGACTATGTTTTCTCAAGCATGACTATGCAAAGTATCCATGTGCGTCTCTGCAGTATGTGATTACATCCTTACACAGCATGATTGTGTGTCCTTTGTCAGCATGAATCTACTGGGTATGAATTTTCTTGTTGACTAAGAAGTATGGGTCAATATGTGGTCATTATGCTTCTGCTTTAACCCTCTATGGATCTCTCAAGGTACGTAAATTGTTTGTCACAGATTGACTTGTCCCTTCAGTGACAAGATCAAATATGAAAAATCTGAGTATATGGTTGATTCAAATATTGGTTATGATTTTTACTCTTGATATCTACTGTACATTAGTTTATCATTTTGTTATTGTACATGTCATTTGATGATTCTCAAGGACCAAATTTAACGTAGTGAATAATGGAGCGTTAAGTTGAAAGAGATGAAAATTATTTTTGTTTATTACAGTTCAAATTTTATTAGAGCAGTATTGTTCTGAATCTGATTTTATATGTTCATGCATTAAAGTTTACTACTTAAATTAAAAACTCCTATAACCCTTTAACTTCAACATCAAGTACTTTGGATACATGTACATGGCATATTCCATGCTTGGTTTTTATGGTTTTTGCTATTTGGCTTTCCTATTTATCCTTGTTTGGTTTTATTGAAAAGTATTGGTTTTGTTTGAAAAGTATTGATTTTCTTGAAAAGTATAGGAAGCTTACTTTATAATTTTCTCTTTTCCTTCAATGACACATCTATGTCTCATTTCTCTCATCTAGGAATTAGTGTTATTTTTCCTTTTATGTCATATATTACTTGTTTACCATATGGCACTTATGTAGGTTTTGAGTTGTAGTTACAAGAACACAAATAGGATATTGTTATCAACCCAAATGGCACTTCTCCATCCAAGTGCCGACATTCCTTATGTTGGTACACAAAAGGACATCTTAGGATTGAAGTTTGCTAAAACACTATATATTGGCATGACATGGGATGCATTTACCCTTGAACCAGCTTGCCATATTATTTTTCTAAGTGTTGAGTTGCATACGTGACTATCCTCATTGCAACTCACATACGTATGCGACTATTTCCATTGACAACTCACGTACTGTACGCGACTATCTCCATTGCAACCCGCGTATATCAGCATACGCAGGTTTCCTTTAAGCAACTTGCATGTCATATGTGGGTTGCCTATATCAATAGTCTTGTACATCTTGATTCGACATTAAAAAATATAAATCATGATTAATGGAGATTATTTGGGTCCTAATCATTAACTATCCTAACGGTTTCAACCTCCTTAACCTTCGAAACTACTCTATTTCCCAAAGTATAAATAGAGGCCTTGGGGAGGGCATTAATCAATCAAGTTTCGAGAGCAAAGTTATGTTGGTGGTATATCTTCAGAAGTCTTGGAGCAGCAGAACTCAGAGTCCTTTGGTTGCAGAGGAGTCCTTGTCTTAGAAGCTGGGTTGTACTCTTATCTCATTCATTGATTGTTAATAAAGAGAATTATTCCTCCAACATTGTGTTGAGTCTCTTTCATGTATCATGGTTGATGAATATATTCGATTATGCACTAGAGATATTGTTTATCTAACCTCTCATATATACATGTATAAGATTGTACTTGGAGAATTTTCTCTTTGCAGGTGAAGGAGGTGCATCCCTGGAAGCTTTGGAGAGAAGCATAGCGGAAGAAGATCAAGCTTGGATCAACCGTCAGTAATCGGGTGAGTCAAGAATTTCTTCCTACTTCCTTTATGTACTCTTTTAAAGCTGATTGTCTGCAAGGTTATTACTAAGTTGGTAACCCCAAACCCTAGGTTACAAGGGTGTTTAATCCTACACAACAGAACTAGCGACTCCATTGGGGAGTCCAACCTGCTGTGGGTTAGTCCTGTAGATCCTTTCCCAGTCTTTGCTTTGATTCAGTGTGTGGTTTTTTGTCTTGGTTTGGACTTGTAGTGGTGTTTTAAAGACCTTTATAAATTTTCTTTTTTTGAAAAATTTTACTCCTATATGCGGGTTGTTGTTCTACACAATCGTGTATAGAGGTTTGTGTATGCAGGTTGTTGTATTAAATAGTCAGGTACAGTATGCGGGTTGCTCCACTAGACAGTTGTGTACATACCTTATCAACAAAATTTTTGGGTAGGGTTGCTTGTCCCTTTCCTTCTTTGGATTTTGTTTTGCTTTGTGGTCTTTAGTACTGGAATTTCACTGTAGGTTTGATAGCCCTGTTAACCATACTTCGTGATTTTCAGTAAGCCCTTGAGTTTTTGTTGGTTGGATTTTCTTTATTTTAGCAATTTGAAGTGGATTTGCCTATTGGGTGATAGGTCCAAGAGCTGTGTGTCTGAATTAGTGATCAGGGTTCTAGATACTGTATATCCCATGCTATTTCCAAGTAGTGTTGGTTTGTCACTTGTCTTTGATTGATTTCAGTGATTTTAATTCATTTTGTCTTCCCAAGCTAGGTGTTTTCCAATTCTTCCTTAGGTGGTTGATATTTGGTTCTTATAAGTCTACTATACTTCATTTTTGCTTACTTTATATAGTTTGATTATTCAAGCATACTCAAGATTTTTTTGCATTTAGGTGCATAGAAATCTTTGAAGAATTTGAAAAGTGAAAAGAAAAGCATTGGAAACATTTGCATTTGAATTGCATATGGTAGTTTTACTTTCAGTTTTTAAATAAAATCTCAAAAATTACAAAAATAAGTCTTAGTTTTCTCTTTCCTAGTTGCATTTTCATTAGTTCATATTTACAAAAAAAAGAAAAAAAATCTTGCTTTAAGTAGTGATAATTTGCTTTGAAATTCATTTATACACCTATTTTACTTTTCTTATCGAGTCAATAACATCATAGTCATTCACGCCACTTACCCTCTAATTAAGAATAGCCCTTAAAATAAATGCTATAATTTAAAATTTATTAGCAATTTTTGTTTTATAGGGTCATACACCTACTAGCTTAGGCTAGACTTGTGGGTTAGGAAGTGTAAACTCCCCATAAGTACTTAAATTCAGACGTATTTGGTCCATCGATAGGTAAATCCTTCTCTATGTTGATAGTATGTGGGAAGCTCCTCTCAAAAGGGAGTTAAGCACGAGGCCACGTGGAGGAATTGTACTAAGGAGATAACCCTCGGATTCCTTGTCAAAACATAGACCAAGGTTTTTACGCATCTGGGGATTCTGTCCTAGACATAGTTTCGGGATTTTCTACCCTGTCCATGCGTACAAATCAGGCTTGTGACTGTCCCCCCATACTGTTGATATAGTTAAGGTAGCCTCTAGTCTCTTGGACACCTGGGGTTTATACACAGGTAAACCGGAAGGCTATTTTTGGTTCACCTTGGATGGGCTTGGAAGGTAACCCTTTTTGAAAGTGTAGGAGGGCGGTGGGTGATTCCTCCGCTTGTACCTAAGAACCTCTTCAAGGACACCAAGAAACTGTCTCTTAGCTTTCTTCGGGAAAGCATATCTTTTACCCCTTGTGATTGTTGAGACTTTAGGAAATTTTTGTAGTGATTTCTATGTGGTTTGTCTTATGTTTTAGCCGACCTTAGGGTGTGAAGAGTCAAATTTACAATCGTGGAGGACCAATCTATTAGAAGGTCACAAAGGTTTCAAAACCTTCCTCCGCTTATCACATTGGAACCTCCACCTCCCCCTCAAAGGTGGAGATTGGACATAGATGGTTCTTTCGAACCGATAGGAGTTAGTGAAGTTCCGGGTGAACCCGAACTTAGGGAAAAACGTTTTAATTTAAACGCAGTTGAGATAGAAGACTTGCAGGCTGACAAGTTTGCAAGGAATTTTAATTCACCTCTAACTGACTTAAACGATCAAGTGATCGTTCAGGTTCATCCTTTCAATCCACCCGTGATTTCTGTCCCTATGGGAAGAATAATGTCTACTACAGGAGAAAGGTCTTTTACTTCCACTTAGCCGCTCCAGCTGAAGGGGTGATACCTCCCCCAGTAGGTGCCCCTAGAATAAGTATACCTACTACACTATTAACTCCAGCTAGCTGAGTGGTTCAACCACTGGCTCCCACAAGTTTAGCAGGTTCTTCTGGTGGTATGGTCACTAGGATTCCTAGTGTACCTACAATTCCTACTTCCTTCGCACACACTACCCAGAGTGGTCCTATAGGATCCTCAGCTTTTGTACAAGGATTTCCTTGGAATGGGGGGAACATTCCCCCATCCACTCCATACGTAGGCCCAACACCCTCATATGTAGGGGTGCAGTTTGGAAACACTAATCCTTATGGTCAAGGTTTTCAAACTCCAGTTTTAGCTCCATTCACGAGCTCTCCCTTTTCTCTTTTTAGCGCAGGGATACCTACTCCTGTATTCCAAACCCCAGCTTCGACTGGGGAAGCTAGAACCTCTTATAATGCACCACACATAAACAATTTGTTGGCTTATGGATGGAATCATTTCCAAAGCAACCCATCCACTTCACAATCGGCAGCAGGGGGCAACCCCACCTTCACATATGGGAATATGGGGGAAAGTCCCTCTAATCCCCAAACTGGCACTTTTAGTGCTCCGGTTAGACCCAAGCTTCCTTTCCTGGCAACGTTAAACTTGCTAGATTTGTCGAAACTTATGAATGACCCGGTGAGACATGACCCCTCCTAGCCACCCGTCCCTACCAAGTTGCCTTCAGATATCCCAAAATTCAAAGGCAAAGTTGGTGATGATCCTAGAGCTCATGCCACCACTTTCCATTTATGGTGCTCTTCCAACTCACTGAACGAGGATTCAGTTCAATTGAGGTTGTTCCAAAGAAATTTGACCAGTACTGCAGCAAAATGGTACATTGAATTGCCTTATGCTACATTTAGCAGTTTTTGGGACTTGGCTAATGCATTCCTTAGTCACTTCCAGCTTCTTGTTTGTTATGATTTTGAAACAGAATTGTTATCTACCTTCTGGCAAGACAAGGCCACTCATATTTCAGATCACATCCAAGAGTGGAGAAGACGAAAGAGCCTTATCAAATCCATTATTCCTCCCAAGTTCTTATTAGAATGGTTCCTTAAATCCCTATTGCCTTATATATCTGAGGATGTATCTACTTCAGGAGTGACGAATGAGGAAGAAGATATCCTCAGGGCCCAGCAACTAGATTTGATATATTCTCAGTCTGGGATCTTATATGAGATTATCCCCGAGGCACTGAGGCCAACGCACAATGTAGAGAAACCTAATCCTAGACCCCATGTCGATGGTGTGGTTGGTTATGTGAATTCTCCCACTGTAGAATCTTTGGCTAAACAACTCCATCAGTTGTTTGTAAAACATTATATGGCAGAGGAAGAAAAGGCTTCCCCCTCACCCCAAACTGTAAATGTTTTTGCACAAACCTCTCAAAAGGGTAATCAGCAGCCCGGTGGGAAAAAGAAGAGAGGGAAAAAGGGTGAGGGAAACCAAAACAAGCAAAAATCCACAAACAATGCTGATGGGGGCAAGAAAGAAAAGAATAAGGTGAAATTCCCATGTAAGTTGTGCCATGAAGATCACCTGACCCATCTATGTCCCCTTATGGAACAAGCTCAGAAGCTGTTAAAAGCCCAACAACCAGCTGTACTGAAGGATCCTTTTCCCCAAGGACAGAATTCTGCTTCAACTTCAAATGCAACAGGGGGCACCTTAAATGCTCCTAACGCCAATTATATCAACATGGTTCGATCTGAGACTTTACTACAGACTAGTAACAAGAACTATGAAAAAGAGACCTCGAATAAGGGTAAGTCGGTAGGTGAAACTTCTAACCCTCTCACGATTGAGAAACCTACCGAAATTATGCCCAAGATATCGAAAGGTGTCTTTAAGAAAACCTTGCATAATCCTAATACTAGGGCTGCAGCCAACTACTCTGTAGTTGAAGACTTATCCCAGAATCCTTGTGCAATGTTGGCTTTAGAGGTGTTACAGAGTTGTCCCTCCCAGCGGGATGCACTCTTAGCAGCCTTAGGCAGTATGGACTCATTGAGTCTCATGGAAAAATGTAGTCTGTTTGATGTCAAAATTCGCCTGCCATATCATGTAGCCTTACCAATAGATGTCATCCATGGTGGAAAGACCATTGGAAGGGCAGTTGTCGATGAGGGTGATTCTACATGTGTTATGTCCCTATCTTGCTGGAAAGCTCTTGGATCCCCAGAGCTGGTTCCATCGAACACCCTACTTACTGCTTTCGACGAAAGGTCATTCCATTCACATGGTATATTACTGACTTTTGAAATTAAGTTGGCAGGGAAAGAGGTGTTTGTTGAGGTAGAGGTGATTGATGCACCTTTGGATTATAACTTGCTCTTGGGGAGAAGTTGGACTTACGCCATGTCTGCTATTGCATCGACCATTTTTTGGGTGGTAGTGTTTCCACATGAAGGGAATTTGGTTACTATTGATCAACTCAGTTTTACTTGAAAAGACTGCATGGAATCTAATGAGTCCACCATACCATTGGTTGATCAGGTTAGACCTGCTTCAAAGAGCTTAGGGGTTGGAATGTACGCATCATTAATGGGCATATTTTATTTTCTAGCTCCGATTAATTATATAGGTTCTACTAGTGTGGGAAAGTCCATAGCTACGGTTGTTGATAGGATTGATCCATGGGTTCTTCCTTTCCACCATGAACCTAAAGTGCCCTTATCGGCAACGAAAGTGGCTTATCAAGCTATTGTCCATACCACTGTTGATCCCATTCCGGTCCCTCTCACAGTCTCAGAGGAAATGGAAGAATCCTACTTTCCTTCTTGGGCAGAGAACTCTTTGCATTCGAGAGATTGATTAGATATGGTTTTATCTTCAGATGAATCCATTCTGGAAGCTATGTGTGGATGAGATAATATCTGCCAAGATCTTCACCATCTATCCTATTTTCTTCCAGAATTAAGTAGGATAGAGAACCAGGAGTTCCATATGAGACTGGCACCTTAAATGCTCCTGACCCCAATTATATCAACATGGTTCGATCCGAGACTTTACTACAGACCAGGAACAAGAACTATGAAAAAGAGACCTCAGATAAGGGTAAGTTGATAGGTGAAACTTCTAACCCTCTCACGATGGAGAAACCTACCGAAATTATGCCCAAAATACCGAAAGGTGTCTTTAAGAAAACCTTGCATAATCCTAATGCTAGGGCTACAGCCAACTACTCTGTAGTTGAAGACTTATCCCAGACTCCTTGTGCAATGTTGGCTTTAGAGGTGTTACAGAGTTGTCCCTCCCAGTGGGATGCACTCTTAGCATCCTTAGGCAGTATGGACTCATCGAGTCTCATGGAAAAATTTAATCTGTCTGATGTCAAAATTCGCCTGCCATATCATGTAGCCTTACCAATAGATGTCATCCATGGTGGAAAGACCATTGGAAGGGCAGTTGTCGATGAAGGTGCCTCTACATGTGTTATGTCCCTATCTTGCTGGAAAGCTATTGGATCCCCAGAGTTGGTTCCATTGAACACCCTACTTACTACTTTCGATGAAAGGTCATTCCATTCACATGGTATCCTACCGACTTTAGAAATTAATTTGGTACGGAAAGAGTTGTCTGTTGAGGTAAAGGATATTGATGCACCTTTGGATTATAACTTGCTCTTGGGAGAAGTTGTACTTACGCCATGTCTGCTATTGCATCGACTGTTTTTTGGGTGGTAGTGTTTCCACATGAAGGGAATTTGGTTACTGTTGACCAACTCATTTTTACTTGAAAATACTGCATGGAATCTAATGAGTCCACCATACCATTGGTTGATCAGGTTAGACCTAATTCAGAGAACTTAGGGGTTGGAATGTTCACATCATTAATGGGCACATTTGATTTTCCAGCTCTGATTAATTATATAGGTTCTGTTAGTGTGGGGAAGTCCATAGCTACGGTTGTTGATAGGATTGATCTGTGGATTCTTCCTTTCCACCATGAACCTGAAGTGCCCTTATCGATAGCGAAAGTGGCTTATCAAGCTATCATCCATATCGATGTTGATCCCATTCCAGTCCCTCTCATAGTCTCAGAGGAAATGGAAGAATCCTACTTGCCTGCTTGGGCAGATAACTCTTTGCATTCAAGAGATTGATTAGATATGGTTTTATCTTCAGATGAAGCCATTCTGGAAGCTATGTGTGGACGAGATAAGATCTGCCAAGATCTTCACCATGGATCCTATTTTCTTCCAGAATTAAGCAGGATAGAGAACCAGGAGTTCCATATGAGACTGGAAAGTGATGTTGATACACCTATTAATCCCTTACCAAGGGAAGGAATGTTTGTTGAGGGGAATATGGAAAACATTTCTGCTACTATCCCTATCAACATCTCTGTAAATCCTAACATTGTGGAAAATGTACACATCGGCGCAAACTGCTCTCCAAAGGAGATTTCCATCTATACGGCCTTGTTTAAGGAATTTTGCGACGTTTTTTCCTGGTCATATGAGGAGATGCCAGGAATTGATCCATCAATAGTAGAACATGAAATCCAAACATACTCTGACTCTATACCCGTTTGACAAAATTTGAGACCTGTCAACCTGCGTAAAGCATCGGTAGTGAAGGCTGAAGTTGAGAAATTGCTGAAAGCCGGTTTCATTTATCCCATAGCTTTGACAAAATGGGTATCCAAACCTGTTCTTATTGACAAAAATCAAGGGACTATACGTGTTTTTATTGAATTTTGAGATCTAAACAAAGCCTGTCCTAAGGACAACTATCCCATGCCATTTATAGATCAAATTATTGATGCTTGCACAGGAAGTGAAGTCTTTTCATTTATGGATGGTTTCTCTGGATATAATCAAATCCAAATTAAACCAGAAGACCAACATAAAACAAATTTTATTTGTCCTTGGGTTACCTTCACGTACAAGAAAATGCCTTTTGGATTGAAAAATGCTGGGGAAACCTTTCAACGGGCAATGAATTTTTCCTTTCATGACATTAAAGCCATTGTCAAACCCTACCTTGATGATATGCTAACACATTATCGTAAGAGGATTGATCACCCATATCACTTGTGTTTGATTTTTGAATGATGCAGATACTATGAAATTCGCTTGAATCCCCACAACTGCATTTTTTGTGTCGAGTCAGGGAGACTACTCGGATTCATTGTTTCTAACAAACGCATTCAGGTGGATCCTTTGAAAGTTGAGGCCATCATAAATCTGCCTCCTCCTCGTTCTATCAAGAAGCTTCAGAGCCTGCAGGAGAATTCCAATTTCCTTCAACATTTTATTATAAATTATGCCAATATTACTAAATGTTTCATGTGTCTATTGAAACAGGACACCCCATTTGTATGGGATGAAATTGCACAACTCGCATTCGAGGCATTAAAAAAAGCTTTGTTGAGAGCACCATTATTGTGTCCACCAGATTACTCTAGGGTTTTTATATTGTATCTGGCCGCATTTGAGTCGACCATAGGGGTAGTACTAGTCTAGGAGGATGATAAGCTCCAAGAGCATGCCGTCTACTATCTCAGTCATGCTTTAGCCAGACCTGAACTTAGGTATTCCCAGGTTGAGAAGTTGGCCTCTGCAGCTATGTATGATGTTTAGAGGTTGTGTCACTACATCTTACTGAGGACCACGATGGTAGTGGCAAATGTTAATCCTTTTCAATATGTTTTGTCTCAACGAATAGTTGAAGGAAAATTCAACAAATGGATAGTCATTCTCCAAGAGTTTGACTTGGATTTTCAATCCACCAAATCCAAAAAATCCTTAGTTTTTGCTGAGCTCATTGTAGAATTTCCAGTAGAGGAAGATGTAGCCATTGAAGAAGACTCATTCCTAGATGAGCATATATTTTTGATTTCCACCTCTGACCCCTGGTACGGAGATATACTTATCTATCTCTAGACTTTGAAGTACCCTACAACCTTCTCACGAGAAGAACGACGTAAAATACGCGTACATGCCAAGAACTACCTCATTGTTGGAGATACTTTATATCGTAGGGGGGTAGATTCCATTTTGCGTCGATGTCTTACCCACGAAGAAGCTAATATTGTCCTAAATGATTCCCATAGGTCATTTATCTGGGTTAGCAATGACCCAGAAGATATTACGTGCCAGTTATTTCTGGCCCATGATCTTTAAGGATTGTGTGGAAGTAATGAAGCGTTGTCATCCTTGTCAGCTTTACACCAAAAAGATGCGATCGCATCCTGATCTATTATTTCCCATCATTTCAGTGGGCCCCTTCATGAATTGGGGGATATATTACGTGATGTGCAACCCAGTCTGGGATAGGGGGCAAAAAAATATCATTGTCGTTCTAGATTTTTTCACGAAGTGGGCAGAGGCGATGCCCACCTTTAAAGCTGACGGGGAAACTGCAGTTTTTTCATTTTCAACCAAATTATCTCACGATTCGATATCCCTAAAGTGATTTTCACTGACCATGGAAGTGATTTCCAAAATAGTATGATGATTGAACTGACCACTATGCTAGGGTTTAGAAAATAACATTCATCTTCATTCTATCCTCAAGCAAATGGTCAAGTCTAGGCTGTTAATAAAACTTTGAAAACTATTCTCAAACGTACTATTAATGCAGCCCGTTCCAACTGGTACATCATTTTGTATCCTGCACTTTGGGCATATCGGACCAATGTGAAAAATGCTACAGGGTTTTCTCCTTTCCAACTCGTTCATGGAGTGGAAGCAGTTACCCTAGTTGAATGCAAAATCCTGTCCTTAAAAATTGCTATTCATGTGTTACCTGGTACGACTGAGCTGGAATAACATCTATTAGATTTAGAACATCGATATGAGCAGCGTAGAGATGCACTGACAGCAAACGAAGCTCATAAAAATAGGGTAAAAAGCCAATACGATAAATCGGTCAAGCCTCGAATTTTCTTTGAAGGGGGGCTTTTTTTTCTCTGGGATCAAGATAAAGAAGCCCTGGGGGCAGGAAAGTTTAGGTCTATGTGGTTGGGACCTTAGGTCGTGTCAAAAGTGTTAAAGAAGGGTGCATATGAATTGATTGATTTCGAAGGGAATAAGCTGCCTAAGCCTAGAAATGGGCTCTACATGAAAAAAGTACTATGCTTAGGCTTAGCATTTTTTCTTGTATTTTATTGTATGTATTTTTATGTACAATAGTTTGTCGATTTGTGTTTTTTATACCATCTGTTGGTTGTTACAGATGTCTTCCAAGTGGTTCATAGGTTTCACCGATGGCACCAGTCGCCACACTTGTAATTTGGCTTCATTTGCATGGGTCATTTATTCACCCTTAGGACAGTTAGTTGCCTCAGGAGGTGCTTGCTTAGGTCCTGCTACCAATAATGTGGTTGAATACAGGGTTGTCATTGAGCTTTTATGGGATGCTTTGTCACGTGGTATCACTCAGCTGGAATTTCGACTGGACTCTCAGCTGGTGGTTTCCGAGATCAATCAAGCTTATCAGGTGCGGAACCCTATTCTATTACGTCAGTTTATGCAAGTTAGGTTATTGGAAAGAAATTTTGAGTTTATTATATTCAATCATATTCCAAGAAATCAAAATTCATTAACCGATGCATATGCTAATTATATCTTGGATTGGCATTTAACACAATTTGCATAGAAAATATACTGCAGACACATAAAAACATTTGTAAATAAACTGGCAAAATATATGTGTGTGTGTGTGTGTGTGTGTGAGTGTGTGTGTGTGTGTGTGTGAATATCTGTCCATATAGATAGATTGAGTTTATGATCTTCAGATCCATTCATAATTGTATATTATACAAAACATGGATCAAAGTCCATAAAATTCTCCTAATTCTAAGCTTAACCACCTTGGTTCCCCCGATCATCTTGATCACCCTGCGCTCAGGCTTCTTCAGCCTCCTCAGCTTTAACATCCTCAATAGCATCAATAGACACAAGTACTGATCTCGCTACCCGCCTCATAAGGCATATCCAGACATGTGGTATACCAACCACTAGCTCCTACATGATGGCAAGGATATGATCAATGTGTAAGGTAGGTACTCTCTAGGTAAGCATGGCCAGCTTTCCCTCAAGAAACCTAATCAAACCCTGGTCCTCTCCCAACACAGGATGCACATACATGCATGGATTCCCAGCAGGGAGGACTGGTCCAATATCTGCATTTTGACATTTTAAAAGGATTAGAACTCTTATACATATGTATATATCTTTATCATTAAAATTCATAAAAAAAAAAAATTAAAAAATTAAACTAAAAAATACCTGACTCTCCCCATGCTCCTCCAGGAGGGAGGACAAGGTCAGTATCACCTCAAAAATCTAACCAAGCATATGGAAACTGCTCCAAGGTTGGTAACTGTCGCTCCCACCAAAATTAGAAGTCATCGTCATAGACACTTTGGACCGATCCACCACCTCCCTGGCAAAGGAAGATCTCTCCCCACCTACTCAGCTCAGGCTGACGGGGAGAACGAACTGGTAAGGTACTGCAAGACTTAAACCTGGCACCCTCTCAAATAAAAAGGCTACTAACATGTTGGAATAACCAAAAAAAAAATTCTTGTCTCTTTTGTAGTTAGAGAGTTGTTTCCTCATTATAGGGATCACTCCCGAACACCAGTTATATAGGGCTCCCTGTATACAGTCCAATCCTAGTCTCATTTGGTTTTGAGTTACAATGTGAAGTGATGATAACCCTGCAATCCTCACTATAGTGCTCGCCAATACCTGTAAAGGAAAGTTGTGAATGTGAACAATAGGGATGCAGCTACCCCTCTTTTGAGTGCCAGGATCGCAGTATATGTCTATGTAGTTCTATACACTTAGAAGGTCACCACCTCTGCTGGTAGCTTCCAAGTTCACCGAAGCTCCCCATCATGATAAACTGGAAATGAAATAGACATCTTCCGAAGTAACCTCTAGAAACTCACCTTGAAGGTCAAACATGCCAAGATCGTGATCCCAATAGTTTATCAAAAACTCTAATAGGAGTACATTTGACTGCACAGGTCAGGTACATAGGAATTCCAATAACCCACTCTGACATAAAACATTCATCGTGGGGGCATCCTGGAGAGCTTCTTGGTCCATGTCTTCATGTTCCCTCTCCCTCCACTCAAGCACCATCTTTCAATCTAATAATCAAGCAATTTCAAACCATTAGATTCATATAAAAAATTGAATTTTTGACCCTATATATTATTTTTCTACCTCGCGCAGTGTACGCAACTGTCCTTTGGGCAAGTCGTGTACTGTACACAACTTTCCTTTGGGAAATCTGCATATAGAATGCATGTACGTGACTATTAACATACCATACCCGCGTACACAACGTTCATGCTTTGAGGGCGCTTGAAAACATAAAATTTGGGCCCAAAATTGAGAATTGCTTGGATCAAATGAAATAGCATGGAGTGTAGTTTTACCTGGCACTTGTGGTTTTTAGAATTGTCCACCGAATCGTCCACACCGAGCAATCAAAGGTAGAGTTAAAACTTTTTTTTTTGGATATAAATCAAATGGTGAGTTTTTTATTCATATTTTGAACTATTTATAGAAAAATTATTTTCAAAGTGGGGTTTTTCCCTATAGTTCATATTTTTTAAACTAATGCCATATCTTTTCTTCCATGTGACAGGTTTGTGGTCGTTTAAGTTTGTTTTTTTGCTCATATAGGATGGTTTTTGGTCATTTCACATGCATTATGCATTTATACCTAATCCATTTGAATCCTAGCATTAACACTTCGACCACGGACTATGGTATCTTTAACCATTAGTTCCTCATTTATACCATTGTTCTTCCGTGGATAGGATTTACTCCCATGAGTATCCTCATTTAGAACCTACTTATTGTCTTTCGATACTCATGCTACAACTATCATAGGCTTAGGGGAGTCTTTTTAGCTATTTTTCACGCCAAATTGAGCCTCATTTTGGTCTCTTTTTACAAGCTATCCCTTTATAAGACTCCCCGCCCTTATGGAGTTTATTTAGGCCTAGGTCTAACTCCTCAAAAAAGACTTGACTGCCGAGCAAACTTGTCCATTCAAGCTCATTAAGAATATGTGAATGGGCATCCACATTGGTGGTAGGTTATCTCTTTCTCGGACCATATGGAATAATATAAGAAAGGATCACTCTCTTTTCTATGGAATTGAGAAGAGTATTCTCAGGTACAAGTTTATCACTTTTTCAAACCTAAGGGACTAAATTTATGGAAAAGGAACACCTGGTATGAGCTCAGTTTTCTCTTTTTCCTGCTCTAGACTTAAACATGAAAAAGATTATGAATATATTTTATGTCTTTTTCATGCTCGTTAAACACTAAGAAGAAAGCATCGAGTTTATTGTTGTAAGCCCCATTTATCGTACTCAAGTGAATCTTTCTGAGTGATATTGATTTCCTTCACACTTGTAAAACTCAAGCTATATGCTACTCTCGAAGGAGCATTGGGTAGGTGGTAATTTAACCTTTTTCGGACCTCCCTGACTAAGTACGAAAAAGGTTCACCTTTTCTTCTACGGAAGTTAAGAGAGTTCTTCTATGGTATGTTTTATACTTTTTTGGCCTCAGGAGACTAAATTGGATGAAAAAGGACCCCCCTGGAGTCTTCTTCAGAGTTTTCAGACTCTCTAAACATGAAAACACCAAGTGAGCATATACTAGTTTGTGCTCATAAAATACACGAATCAGTGACACTATCAAGAATTATTCACTCTCCTCTTCAAGCTTGTCAAAAAATGAAGAGAGACTTGAGTTGACTTTCTTGGACTCGTTAAAATTTAACAAGGAAGATAAGGAAGAAGTTTTATTTTGGTTCTTAGTCAGTGGCAGCATGTCTTCCTTGAACATAGCACTCTTTGTCTTTTCTGATACTCATGTCTCAGTGTTCACCTTCAGTTCAGCTATTACTTCGAGTTTCTTACTCCTCCTCTTGTCAGTTCTATCCGGGGAATCTGATCATGTCTCCTACATGAAAGATAAGTCTAGTTTTACTATCTGTAAAGTTAAAATCTGCCTTACGTCATCTCTGTGTTGTGCTCACTGTTCAAGGAATTAACCCTGTATTTGATCTATATCCTGATTCCATCATTGTCTTATCTGTTATTACTTGTGTATCCCTTCCTTTACCCAGTTCCTAGTCACTCGTGTGATCCGTTGGAGGATATATTGCCTTCCTCATCACAGTACAGTTCCACATCAGCACTTCCTGACGACAAAGACCTAGAGTTTTGACGATCATACCTTAGGATTCACTTTTATTTTTGGTGAATTTATTTGCTTTAGTTGTCTATTATCACCTATTGGTTGACAATCTGTTGAATCCTATCCATGTTTGACTTCAATAACACCTATTCACATGGCTTGGATTGTACTGGTTCTTTGGGATTTTTTATGAAGACCTTAGGTTCATATCTATGGACTAAGTTGCACAAGATTATGTTGTTGTCACTTACGCAGCTTCCAGATCTTTGAAGACTCATCATTATTGTATATTGTGGCTTCGATCCACCTTTGTAATATACGTGGTCTTGTACCCGTACTATATGATGTACTCAAATATTGTAAAGGAGCTAGTGTTCCAATATATTGAACATAGCATCCTCAGATATGACTTTGTATATGACATTATTATGTATTTGTTTCAGGTACTACCACTGCTACATTGGACTTCTGAGTTCTCCAAGATAATGATTATAATGTATTTTGGCCATCGTTTCCCTCTGACATCACACATTAGGGGGCATCTGCTATCAACCCAAATGACACTTCTCAGTCCGAGTGCTGACACTCCTTATGTTGGTACAAAAAAGGACATCTTAGGATTGAAGTTTTCCAAAACACTATAGATGGGCATGACATGGGATTCATTTACCCTTGAACCAGCTTGCCATATTATTTTTGAAAGTGTTGAGTTGCGTACGCAACTATCCTCATTGCAACTCGCATACGTATGTGACTATTTCCATTGAAAACTCACATATTGTACACGACTATCTCCATTTCAACCTACGTATATTAGTGTACACAGGTTTCCTTTAAGCAACTCGCGTGTCATATGTGTTAGATTTTTAACATTAAGCTAGCATAACATTAGGATCTTTAACTGAGAGAAGAACAAGCACAGCAATCAAACACAAGAGACAATGAACACGGTGTTTTTCCTTGGGGAAAGCATAAATGGAGAAAACCCCGCAACTTCCTCAGAGATAGAATCAGCATCAAAGTAAAACCCAAAACAGTAAGTGATATCCCAACAACAGTAACCTTCTTTCTATCTAGCCCTAGTGTCTTCTCCTTCCTCAACTATGCGCTACACTTGAGTGTGTGTGAGATGTGTCCTAAATAGAGAGTCCAACTCTCTATTTATACTAATCCAGACATGACTAAAACCCTACTAGGGCTGACCTCTCTAGGAGAGTCTAATAACCCTAGTGCCCCGAAACTGCGGGTAATTTAACCCTTAGACAATAGGAGGGTTACCCACAATGACTTGACATGACTTGTTTACAATATAGATCCTCCCGATAGGAGCATCGGGGCATGACATGACACAAGTACATCCTAGAATAAACATTGGGTTACAATAGATAAGAAATACAAGTGAATACATTCTGAAGTTACAATTACATCAACACTCCCTCTTAACTAGGAAGGTATTCTCTCGACACAATTTTCATCACTGGTCTTCTTCTCTGGATCATCTCATCATATGTATCTTCAATTCATCTTCGTCTTCGGATCTGGATCATCACTGATCATCATCACTGGATTTGGATCATCACTAGATCTACATCATCACTGTTGGATCATCATGGGTGATATCTCATGATTCTTCTCATCACAGGAAGTTCTACAGAGCCAGCCCTTTTTCATGTTGGTTGTAGGCCTAGCCTCCATGTAGGTCTTTCTTCAGCGCTTATATCTGACACCAAGTCAGAATGGCCCGTCCAACACTTACATGTGACCTACTCATCTGAAAGGCACGCCTAGCACTCACATCTGATCATGTAGGAACCAATCCTATAATCACATCAGAAAGGCCCAACACTCACATTTAGCCATTCGGGAACACATCCTACAACCACGCTAAAAAGGATCTACTCTTTCACCCATGCGGGAACACATCCTGCAACCATGATGAAAGTGCTCTGCACTTACATCCATGGCATGCGGGAGCACATCCTGCAACCATGATGGAAGGGATTTTCACTTACATTCACCCATGTGGGAACACATCCTGCAACCATGATGAAAAGGCTCTGCACTTACATTCACCCATGCAGGAACACATCCTGCAACCATGATGAAAAGGCTCTGCACTTACATCCACCCATGCGAGAACACATCCTACAACCATGATGAAAATTCTCTGCACTTACATCCACCCATGCGGGAACACATCCTGCAACCATGATGGAAAGGCTCTCAACCCCAGGTTAAGGGTTCCTGGTACCTCACCAGGTAGCTCCATTCCAAGAATGGCAACATCCCTTATATCTGATTAAGTGGGAACACATCCCTCAATCAAATCAGAATGGCCATGCACTCACATTTTATCATGTAGGAACACAACTATAGTCATATCAGAATGGCCCTCAGTCCTAGACCAAGTATTCCTAGTACCTCACCAGGCAGGTCCATTCCAAGAATGGCAATAGCCCTTATATGTGATCATGTAGGAACCAATCCTACAGTCATATCAGAATGGCTCAACACTCATATCTGGCATGGAAGGAACCAATCCTCTCATCATGACAGAATGGATCAGCCCTTACATCTGACATACTTGTTAGAATGGCTTACGGATTCAACACTCATATCTGACATGGAAGGAACCAATCCTCTCACCATGACAGAATGTCTCAGCCCTTACATCTGACCATGGAAGAAACCAATCCTCTCACCATGTCAGAAAGGCTATGGGTCTCATCATTTTCCCTTGGAGGAAACCTCGATCTGGAGAACACCAAGCTTCTCCCTGAAGTACTCAAACTTCACCCTACCTAATAAATTCATCAACACATCAGCTATCTATTCCTTCGTTGCAACATACTGGAATTTTACTTCTCCCCTCTACACCATATCCCTGATATAGTGATACTTGATCTCGATATGCTTCGACTTGTCATGGAACACTGGATTCTCTGACAATTTCACGCAACTCTGGTTGTCACAATGTATACAAGTAGCATCCAACTGGAGATCAAATAAATTATACAGTATCTTCCGTAGCCATACTACCTCACAACTAGCTAAACAAGCTACGACATACTCTACTTCAGTTGTGGTAAGTGCCACATAGGATTGCTTTCTGCTAAACCAAGAGATCACACCAGATCCCATATTGAAGCAACACCCTGAAGTGCTCTTCCTATCAATGGCACTGCCTGCCCAATCTGAATCAACATAACCCTCCAGGTTAATCTTCTGATTTGACTCATACTTGAGCCCATAATCAACTGTACCCCTCAGGTACCTCAAAATATGCTTTACAGCAATCAAGTGAACATGTCTTGGATCTATCAGGAACTGGCTCAAGGTGTTCACAGCAAAGCAAATATTTGGTCTCATGTTTGTCAGGTACATCAAGGACCCAATCATCTAAAGATACATCGTAGCATCAACCATCTCTGATGAAGCATCACCCAATAGCTTTAGGTTTGATGCCATAGGTGTGGCCATAGCCTTGCAGTCCATCATCCCAAACCTCTTCAGGATCTCTACTATATATTTCCCTTGTCCCAGGAAAATCCCATCTGCATTCTGCCACACCTCCATGCCTAGAAAATAATGCATCATACCCAAGTCCTTCATTTCGAACTCGATAGCAAGCTTCCTCTTCGTATCAGTAATCAACCCATCCATACCTGTTACAAACAAATCATCTACATACAGTAGGAGCATCACTGGGTTGCCATCTTCAACCTTGTAGTAAAGGTTGGAATCTTCTTTACTCTTAGTAAAACCTAAACTAGATAGAAAGATATCAATTCTGTCATACCAAGTCCTGGGTGACTGTTTCAAACCATACAGGTATTTCTTCAATCTGCATACATGAGACTCTCTACCATGTGTCTCAAAACCGAGTGGTTGTTCCACATACACTTCATCTTCCACTACACCATTCAAGAAAGTAGTCTTCACATCCATTTGGTGTATCTTCCATTTCATCACTGCAGCCAGAGAAAGTACCGATCTGATGGAAGTGTATCTAGCTATAGATGCAAAGGTTTCTTCATAGTCTATTCCTTCTTTCTGGGAGAAACCATGAGCAACAAATATTGCCTTATATTTCTCTATGCTACCATATGTAGCATGCTTGATCTTGTAGATCCATTTGGAAGTTACAACTGAATTCCCTTTTGGTCTTGGGACAACATCCCAAACATCATTCTTCATGATCAACTGATACTCTTCAATCATAGCATCCTTCCATTCTTTCCGTTCTGTTGCTTATTCATAATTGGAAGGTTCTTTATCAATGAAATCACATAGTAATGCTACATACCCGGAGCAGGATCTGGTCCTCTTTCTTTCTCTGTGATTCTCTTCTGGAGCCCCATATCTTTCTGCACCTTGGATAACTTCTCGTACCCAAGTAGTTTTCCTCTTGTGAGGATTATTTCCCTGAGGTGGATCTACAGGTCTTTGTGGTTCTTCAAATTCTCAATCTTCTTCTTGAGCTTCTTCATTCATGGTTATATAATGAATCCTGGGTGTTTCTGCTTCTTCAAATTATTCTGTAGGTTTCTTTCTGGATTTATTGTAAGCTGTGTATTCATCAAATGTCACATCCCTACTAATATTAATCTTCTTGAATCTTGGGAAGTATATTCTGTAATCCTTTGAGTTTTCATAATATCCCACAAATATACCCTTCTTACCTGAAGGATCTAATTTTGTTCTCTTCTCTCTTGGAATGTGTATATACACAAGACAACCGAATATTCTGAGATGGCTGACTTCTGGTCTCTTGCTAGAGAAGACTTCTTTAGGAGTCTTGTTCTCAAGTACTTTATGTGGAGTACAGTTCTGTACATACACCGCTGTTATGGCAGCTTCCTCCCATAGATTCATAGGAAGATATTTATCATGAAGCATTGCTCTTACAGCCTCCATGATAGTTCTATTCTTCCTTTCTGCAACCTCATTCTGTTGTAGATTGTAAGGAGTGGACAACTCCCTCTTAATCC
Source organism: Pseudotsuga menziesii (assembly GCA_001517045.1). Taxonomy (NCBI): domain Eukaryota; kingdom Viridiplantae; phylum Streptophyta; class Pinopsida; order Pinales; family Pinaceae; genus Pseudotsuga; species Pseudotsuga menziesii. The sequence goes on along the minus strand of LPNX010431482.1, from coordinate 72,849 downwards.
TTGAGTCTTTGCATAGCTCTTTGAATTCATTTGAAGTGAATTCTCTGTCATTGTCTGATCAAAAGGTCTTGATCTTCTTTTCAATGTGATTCTCAATCAAGGCTTTGAATTCCTTGAACTTACTGAATACTTCATATTTATTCTTCATGAAGTAAACCCATGTCTTCCTAGAAAATTCATCAATAAAAGAAACATAATATGCATACCCGCTTAGTGAGCTTGATGACATAGGACCGCATACATCGGAGTGACTGATTTCCAAGATTCCTTTTGCTTTGCTTTCGCTGCTTGGAAATCTCTTCTTCGTATTCTTTCCTTTCATACATCCTTTGCAAACCCCATCATGTTTTGCTTAGATTTCTGGAATACCTTCAACAACTTTTCTTGCAGAAGGTAGTGCTTTGTAATGCACATGTGAAAGTATTCTATGTCAAATTTCATTTTGCTTTACTGTCTCATGGACCAATGCCTTTTCTAGATGGCCCTTTAATTTGTACAAACCTCCTTCTTGTTCTCCAATCACTACTGTGCCATTGATAGTCTTTCCTTGTGGCCACATGATGACTTGACCATCTATGAATGCAACCCTCATTCATTTTGCATCTAATGCAGATATGGAGAGAAGGTTCTTCTTGAGTCCTGGCACAAACAATACTTCCTTCATTGTCATAGACTTTCCAGAGTCTAGTTTATAGGAGGATTCCCCACTACCTTTTATTGGATATTGTTAGTCATCTCCTAGCTTCACCTTGTGAGGTGATTCATGTTCTGACAGTTTCACAAAGGATTCCTTGAATCCTGTCATATGCTTGGAAGCCCCACTATCTATAAGCCAATCAGTGCTTCCACGAGTAATGTTTCCCATAAGAGCGGAAATCAAAACATATTCATCTTCACTGGAAGAATATTCACTTTCATATCTGGTTTTCTTCTTGGAAGGTTCATCATCCTCTACAGCATGAGCATGATGTCTTCTCTTATTTCCCTTCTTCTTATGAGAGTTAATCTTTTTTCTAGGACAGTCTTTTGCAAAGTGTCCTCTTCATCACATGTATAACATCTCCATCTAGATAGGTCCTTTCTAATGTTATCTTTATGGTAAAAGTTCTTACCTTTGGAGTGATGAGAGTTTCTTCTACCTTTCTTGGAGTGAACTATGAGGTCTTGATCTTCACTTCCCATCTTCTCTTCTCGAGCTGCTATTTGAGCTTCTTCTTGAGAGCATTCTTCCCATATTATAATGAACTTGACTAAATTCTTTCTGGCACGGATTCCTTGGACGAATGAATCCCATGACCTAGGGAGGCCATTCAGTGTTGTCATTACAATTTCTGCATTCTCCACTTCTTCATCTATAGCTTCTAGTTGTTCTTTGATCTGAGAGACCCTTGTGAAGTAATACTGGATGGTCTCAGCATTTTGGATCTTTACATTCTTCAAAGGATTCCTTAGATTCATATTTTGATTGATGTTCTTCCCTTCAAACAGTTTGGTTAGGGCATCAAACATAGCTTTAGATGTCTTGAGAGAGGACACCTATGGGATGAGGTGATCCTTGATAGAATCAACAATGATTCTCTTTTCCATAACCAACTTCTTCTTATGTAAGGCCTTTTCCTCATCTCCCTCTGGAACTGGAACCTCCTCACTGATATAGGAGTCCATCTCATTTTCTTCCAGGACCACGGAGATCCTATACTTCCAAGCTCAGAAGTTATCAGCTCCCTCAAGATTTTCATAAAGCTTGGTATGATGATACATCTTAACTAAGAACCTCAAATGGAAATACAAAAGATTTATATCATACCAGGTCAAGATGTCGGATCTGGATTTGGAGCTGAAATCCTGCAGAGCTGGTTCAGGAGCAAATTAGGGTTTTTCTTTTCTGGAGTTCTGTCCAACCAATTGCTTTGAATTTTATCCCTAACTTTGATTTTAGGGAGGATATCAATCCAGGCCTGGGCTCACTGAAAAATTCCTCTTCTATGAAAATCCCTAATTTTCGGCAGCAGTGTCGGGTCCAAAACTGAAAAAACCCCAGAATTGGATTCTGCTTCGACAGAAAGATGCACCCTAGGGAGGAGATTTATTCCAAACTTCTTTTTCTGAAAATCTATGGAGAGAGATCCACAAAGTAGGAAGCCCTAGTTCCCGCAGCTGCACAGTGTCTTCTTCTCAGGTTAGCTCTGACACCATGTTAGATTTTTAACATTAAGCTAGCATAACATTAGGATCTTTAACTGAGAGAACAACAAGCACAGCAATCAAACACAAGAGACAATGAACACAGTGTTTTTCCTCAGGGAAACCATAAATGGAGAAAACCCCACAACTTCCTTAGAGATAGAATCAACACCAAAGTAAAACCCAAAACAGTAAGTGATCTCCCAACAACAGTAACCTTCTTTCTATCTAGACCCAGTGTCTTCTCCTTCCTCAACTATGCGCTACACTTGAGTGTTTGTGAGATGTGTCCTAAATAGAGAGTCCAGCTCTCTATTTATACTAATCCTGACATGACTAAAACCCTACTAGGGCCGATCTCTCTAAGAGATTCTAATAACCCTAGTGCCCCGGAACTGCAGGGACTTTAACCCTTAGACAATAGGAGGGTTACCCACAATGACTTGACATGAATTGTTTATAATATTGATCCTCACAATAGGAGCATCAGGGCATGACATGACACACGTACATCCCGAAATAAACATCGGGTTACAATAGATAAGAAATATAAGTGAATACATTCTGAAGTTACAATTACATCAACAATACGCGGGTTGCCTATATCAATAGTCGCATACATCTTGATTCGACATTAAAAAATATAAATCACGATTAATGGAGATTAGTTGGGTCCTAATCATTAACTATCCCAACTGTTTCAACCTCCTCAACCTTCGAAACCACTATATTTCCCAAAGTATAAATAGAGGCCTTGGGGAGGGCATTAATCAAGCAAGTTTGGAGAGCAAATTTATGCTAGTGGTATATCTTCAGAAGTCTTGGAGTAGCAGAACTCGAAGTCCTTTGGTTGTAGAGGATTCCTTGTCTCAGAAGCTAGGTTGTACTCTTATCTCATTCACTAATTGTTAATAAAGAGAATTCTTCTTCCAACATTGTGTTGAGTCTCTTTCATGTATCATGGTTGATGAATATATTCGATTATGCACTAGATATATTGTTTATCTAACCTCTCATATATACATGTATAAGATTGTACTTGGAGAATTTGCTCTTTGCAGGTGAAGGAGGTGCATCCCTGGAATCTTTGGAGAGAAGCAGAGCGGAAGAAGATCAAACTTGGATCAACTGTCGGTAATCGGGTGAGTCAATAATTTCTTCCTATTTCCTTTCTGTACTCTTTTAAAGTTGATTGTCTACAAGGTTAGTAGTAAGTTGGTAACCCCAGACCCTAGGTGACAAGGGTGTTTAATCCTACACAACAGATATGGATGAGAATACATATTCCAGTTTTTAGATTCCTTTTTGGATATGATACATCTGGATATGGCATTTATAATAGTACATATAAACATATATATATATATATATATGAAATTAGTCTCATATATTTGTATATTTATCACATATGTATACAATGATGACCCTACAATATTTGCATGGGAGCTCAAGAACGATCCTTGTTGTCAAAGTGATCCTTTTGGGAGGACCATCTAGGTCAGCTACCACCTTTGTATTTCAATCATAACTAAAAAATGTAAAACAAATGTCTTTGAATCTTATTTTATACATTTATTTATATGTGTTATTAGGCTATAGCTATACTCTTGTACTTGCATCCCCCGTTTTTGGGGATCATGTTGCGTACTCACTGCACTCTTACTTAGTGTATCCCTATAGCCACATATCCATGCAACTTTGGAGTTGATATTTAAACTTTGCAAGCCTCTTAAAGAATGCATATTTAGTTATTATATACCATATTTGGATGGTCAAAAGTGAAACTTGGGTGCTACTTTGTACAGCTTTTCCCGAAAATATAAGCTTGAAGGTTAAGACCCTGAACATAATTTTGATGTAGGGTGAACATGTGCATCATAAAAATATTTGGAAGCTTTAATATAAGATATCTCATTCTATTTAAAAATTTACAACGTCCAATAGGCCAAACAATAGTGCAAGTGACTTAAATTTTTTGATTGCAAAGCTTTTGCAATTATCCTTCATTTGTTAGGAGATATTTTATACTAGAGAAATGGTGAAATATAAAATAGAATAAAATTTAGGACTTCATTTACAAAAAAAACATCATGTGCATTTCAATCATCAATGTGGAGAAGTCATCATTATGACTATATTTTTTTTTATTTTTTTGTGAGTTTACTATTTCTTCTCCAACTCTCCTAGTCATCTATGATCTTTGGTGACACCTTTTTTAGACAACTATTTTGAAATTTTTAAAATTTCTTAGCCTCTTTAAGAAGGGTTTGGTTATGGTTTCACAATTTGCACATCTTTCTTCATCCTTTTCCCTTTTTTATTAGGACAAATTCTAATTCTTTCCAAAGATATTTCAACACTTTTATAAGAAATATAGTTTTAAATTATGAGTCTAGAACATTTCATATCTATTTTTGGTTAAGATCTGTCCACCATGTCCACATTTTACGTGTTAACTTCCTGTATGTTTCTCCTTCCACAAAAATCAAATTTAGTATAATGGGACCTACACGAATATTAAAATTCTTCCACACTAGCCTATTCATTTCTCTTGTAAATATAGGATATATCTCTATTATTTGTAAAGTACATAAGACAATTATTGAAAGTTAATTTCAATAGACGTCACTTACTTTTTGCTTAATTAGAAGTTGAAACTATGTAATCATATAGTATCGGATTTCCTTCATAATGCTTCAAGTCCTGCATCAATCCGATCCTTGAGCTAAGAGATACACAGTATTTATCACATGTTAGAGTTACCAGCAAAAAATGGCCAGTTCGAGATCTCAAGCTTGAAATCTCAATTCTCTCTGACCATTGATCTAAAATAGCACAGATTTTGATTGAATATTCTTACTCTAGGTGTCTCCTAGACACCTTTTGAATCACCTAATTTGGATATAGCAATCAAAGGTTATTTATAATTTAAGATGTATGCATTTGTGATTTTTCTCTAGGATTGGAGTAGTGGCAAGCCTTGTAATACTTTTATCTTGGTGCATTCCCCACTAAATATCCTAAAATTCAAATAGATACAGCTTGAGATGTCTTTTTTCCAAAATAATCTATTAGTAGCGATTTTGGATCAGCAAAAAGTGCACATTATAGTGACTTGATATTTTTGACCAACTTGTACAAATTAGCTCCCAGAATGCCATGCCAAATCCCTTTAAAAAATAGCTTGTGACAAACTGAAATATCTTCTTCCCAGTGTATTAGGTTGCACTAAATATGGGCCTTTGCCATTAAAATCTATGCACAATTCATGACAACCTACACATGTTGGAAATTATTCCAGACTAGGGATTAAATTCTAAGCTTGTACTAACTTTAACTTTTAGAACTCCATATAATCTTTGTGAAAATTTAACCTATGAAATATTCTCTTTCCAACAAGTCAATGTGCATCGAGAGGTGGCAGGAGCAGGTGGGGTTCTCTTTGGCCTTGATAAACATCTTGAAGCAAGATATTCCTAGGGATTAGGAATAGCAATAAACAATCAAGTGGGGATACATGCTTTACTCTAAAGTTAAGCTCACCTTCAATCTCTCAATTAATTTTTTTTCCAACAGGATCGTTCCCTCCATAATATCCATATTTGGCAATGAACAACCCTCCATCTCATCCTCCAAACCAAGAGTGTTTCCATCAAACTAACCAATGTTTTTTATGAAGAAGACTATTTGCACATCTTTTTTGAAAACTTGCCAATGCTTCCGATTATCTAGCACAAATGGCCTGAACATCACCTTTACCTCACAGTTGTAGTTCGGATAACTCCTCAGAAACATCAAAAGTGCTAGCTACAACCGCCAGTGAATCATATCGATTGGGGGCATTAAGAACCCCATTGATATTGGTGTCACATGCACAGTTTGTACTAGATTAATGAGATAGATCCTTTTTATACATGATTCCACTAGGCCACCTCAACCTAGTGTTCCTTGCCCCTGACATAGATAAGACAAGACAAGATAATTTATTAATGTTTGAAATTGACCAAGTAATAGGTCAATGGGAATAGAGTGTGGGATTTTTAGTACCTTAGGAAGTGTATAGCAGAGTGCCATTAATGGCAACATCAAGTAGAGGTGACATATGTGTAGGTCTATATAGTAGTGATGCAACCATCCTCTATTAGAGTTCTGTACAACAGTACAACAGTTCCCTGCATCCCTCCTGCAATCCCGTACAGTGGTAATGAGGGAACAGGAGCATTTATGGATAGAGATATAGAGGGTACATGCATGCATTTGTTATCCTTGGTTTAGATCCAGTTTTGCATTTGTGTACCATCCTCAATTTAGATCCAGATGCCCTTTATATTTAGCAGTTCAGATCTATTTTTGGTTTTGCTTTAATTAGAATTTGCATGCTTTAAGTTTCTAATTTAAGTTTGCATGCATCAGTTAGGTAAGGTGCTTGCATCCTCGCTCAGTTTAGTTAAGTGCATGCAGAGCCTGGTAGTCAAGGAACAGATCTCAGGGAGGATGCATGTTTGCATGCCATGTCTCAAATCATATCCACTAGAAGCATTGTTGTGCATGTTCCCAGTTTCATCAAAATTGTAGGGTGTTCACTAATGTCTTTGGGGGATCAACTTCGAGATTCGAGGTAGAGGCAATGGCTAGAGCCAAGAAGAGGGGGCTACAATTGTTATTGATGAATATGATACCAATATAGACAATGATTTATCTATATGGACTCATCTTATGGACAAGAATTGATATATTTTGGACATCTATTGATATCTTGCAGTTTATGAACATGGCTACTTTGAATATCAATGAAAATTGTTTTTTTTAATTTTTTGTATTTGCTGATTTTTCCCAACCCAATTCAAAAATTTGACTCTTTTTCCTCGCCAATTTATTGTTGATTCTGATTTTGGTAACATTGGTCTCAACCCATAGGTGATGTGAACAAACCTGCAATTGGTTGAGAAGGATCTCAACATAGATCTAGTAGACAAATTGTCATCCCCAGGTTTTTCTCCTTTGAAATTGATTGTCCCTCGATGCCAAGAGATCTACATATAGGGATTCCTAAATCCTCCCTCCTATGATCGCAAAATCATTAAGTTTTGGCCACTCTTCGAAGGAAATTCTTGGGCTCACGATTGACACAATCATGGTCGTTGATAGAGATGACGTCTCCTGTTCTAACATTAAAGTTGACTAGAGTGTTTTCCTTCCTCAACATTCTTAGTACATGCCACTCTCTAGGGGCATTATCTGGCCCAAAATGGGCAAGTTCATGGTCATTGATAGGGATGGTGGCTCCTCTTTAGACTTACGTTTTTCTCTCCCTTTTCATTCTACTCATGACTTGGTGAATTCTATTGCTAAAGGAGGTTTTACTGTTGAAATATTATTGACTGCATTCTTTAGGGTTTTACTCTTCTGTGGTCCACCCCTGTATCTATGCATTGGAAACATCATTAGATATATTTTTGAGTCTAGTCTTTGTAGAGTCCAAATGTGATAAATTTGAGACAACCAAAGACTCTTGTTTTATTTTATTTCTGGTTGGATCTTGTAATAGAGCCTTTGCTTGGTGCAAATTGTTCTATTTAACAATCAACAGTTTTGAGTTCTAAGCTATAAATTCTAAGACCCTCTGCAGCCCCTCAATAGAATAATTTAGCTCATATCTAACTGGAAGAATTATGTTGTAGCCATCTCTAATTTTGCAAATAAATATTACAATGTTTCCATGATTTCTTCCTTTTGCGTCATTTTAACTTTGACAAGTTCCCTGACATTACATCTGGCATAGATACAACCAAAGAATTTTGGACAATGTTTTTTTCAAATTTTAACTATTGGTCAAAGTGTGCACTGGTTATCGAGAGTTCTTAGCTTCATGTTCAGCTTTGGTTTTGCAGCTAAGGCCCTCTTTTTTTACAGCGTAATCATAATTCTCTCACAATTATTGTGCAAAATATTATTAAAATCAAGTACGTGACTATATGAACCAAACAGATTTTCCTTCCTTCTGTCCTATTGCAAAAAAAATCTTATTTGAGACTTATTTATGCTTTGACAGAACGCAAATCTTCCCCTGTCATTGTTATAAATCTCACACGCTACACCCAACACCGTTGTTGTTGATGCTCCCCCTCAAGATGTCCCAATTTTCATGGCAAATGCACTACTTTCCAATTAAGGTAGCATTTTTAAGGTAAATATTTTGAATTATTGAAAACTTGTTTGATGGTATTGTTTGTGTATTGTCTCCTTTAACAGAGGTCTGTTATGCCTGCTAGTATGTATTTAAAATTTATCATCAGATAAGAACATTGAAATCTTTCCTCTTCTTTGAAGAGCATAGACTCCAGATAAAAAAAAATGGAGGCTCCTCCAATATATAATCCTCTGCAAACTAAGCAGTGTATATGCAGCATGGATTTTCTACAATTATTCATGTGCCTTCTAGCATTTTTAGTTAATATCAAAATATATTGTTGTTATATTGTGACATAGGAGATATTTCATGAGTTTTTCACCTTGTTGGTACACTGCCCAATAATTTGCAAGTTTTTGATGTATTTTAATATATTGTAACTTCTGATATTTTGAAAAGATTGGAATATATATTGCTACTTGACTGAATAGTTGTGAGAGTGCAATATTTTTGCTTATAAAGTCTGTTTTTTTTTTGGGCTATAGTTTTATCTTTGCCTATATCAGTTTCATTTTCATGTTTATGTGGTAATGCGATTATTTGATGTTGTTGTTGCTTTAGATCAATGTGATTATTTATGGTAATGTGTTTTGTTTTGTTTTAAGTTGTGTTGCTATTTCCCCATTTTTTTCCTAATATTTTTGAAAAGTTTCTTCCAGATCCTTGCCTCATCAGAAAATATTTGCAACATTGTTTTTACTTCTTTGCATGTGCCCTTTATCTTTTTTACTATTTTTTTATTTAGAATATTCCTATCACTACAAAAATGGGAATTAGTTGCTAGTTTGAATTTGGATATTACCACTTTGCAATCAGACAAATGGTTTGTTTCTATTGAATCTGTTAATTTATGTTGTACTTCTATGTTGACAATCAAGAAAATCGTCATCCATTACTAGTTATTCTTCAAAATGAGGCTCCTGGCCAAGGTCAAACCCAAATTCCAACATTGTCCCAAACTCATGCCCAAATCTAAGTGGAAAATCAACTAGTTGCAGTCAATCAACTGGCAATTTATCAAACTAGACATTTGCAGTCTGGGTCACATCAATCTCCATTTCAAACTAACCAGCAGGTTTCTTTGCATTTGGGTCAGACTCAAGTAAACCAAGTGCACTAGCATGGTGTTAACCCCGAATCACATTTGGCGGGGATCCAACATCTTATACAACTTCAGGAAAGAGCACATAACTAGTCATTCCCAGGCCTAAAGATTGTGGGATGACACTTACTGCATGAATCACCCAGTGTCGTTGTAATCTATGTTGGCAACAGCATTGATGCAATAGTGCAAAGTCAAATGCCAGGAGTCATTTTCTCAAGGTGTCTTGAGATTATTATGCTTTATATTTAAGAATAGATAAATCAACCAAATGAAGGGTTCTCAAGCACAAATCCTTTCTTATTGCAGAATTAAATTTTGTAAAGAGTGTAAATCTCCCTAAAAAATAAATGGTATTCTACAATTGTTAACACATCCCTTATATTATTGTCATAGAATTTTTCAATTGCTAAACAACTTATTTATCTCAATGGTCTCTTGGGGGCTTGTATAACCAGCCCACAAGAGGCTTAATCGGTATTTGGGGGCCTACAACATTGAATCTAAATTTTGTACTATGTGCATTGGCTCTAGTGACATACAAAAGTGATCTCCCATCTCTTCATTAGACCATTAGATGCCACAAATCATAATGATATGTGGTTGAGTAATTGCATTGTGGGTGAAGTAATGTGCATCCACAATATAGATCGAAATAAGCAAGCTGCATTGTAGAATGCATGTGGGGTCATAAGAGGGGTATCATGTCAATATGCAAGGTAGATATATAAAGGGGTATACAAAATGTAAATGAAAAAATAGATACATACAATATATAGTGAAAATAGGTTTTTTTTTAAATTGGGAAGGCATATTGGGAGGGGGTTAAAAAAAATGATTTTGGGAGGTATTTTCCAATATTTAGTAAAGTTGGGGGTATTGTTTCATATGCCATGAACAAACGTGCTATGCTATATAGTCATTGAGTCAATCCCTCATGGAAGACACTTGGAAGCTTGTGGAGCCTTTGGATGACTAGATTCCCCATACACTTGACATTATCTTCATCCAAATTCGAACACATGGGTAATGTAACGTTATCGGAGAGTGATGTGATGTAAAATATCATGTAATGAGCCAAATAATTTGAATAGACAAAGTATATTATCTCCCGTGGAAGAGGAAGAGACTAGAATATGAGGTGCGCCACTTGGAAGGAGATTCCAAGCATTCTATGCAACAAATGATGAAAGATTCTATGACAAGTATGAAAAATTCAAAACTGATTGCAGAAATATGGAAAATATGACATGAGAGGGATAAAAATAGCCACCAAGAGGTCAAATTTGGGAGTTAGAGTAATCCATTCGAATTGGAGAAATAATGGGATCATGAAGAGGAAGACAAGTGTCATGAGAGTTACTAAACCACTAAGATGAGTTGCAGGAATCCCATGGAGGGAAATTAAACCTTAGGAGGCCTCATGAAGTTAATAAAAGTATTTCATGAAAAATTATAATATATTTTGATCATTTTTTAATTGGCCTTTGGAATTTTGGAGAGCTTTTTCTTGTCCTTTGCACCGTGAGTGTTCACTCTCCTTGCTTGTGAACCAATTTCGAGGGAGTTGGATTCCTTTACAAGTTGGTTGATGGAGAGGCCATTCAGACCTATCATTGGATATTAATGAAGGATTCTTAGTTTCAGTTTGAAGTTCCATATAGTGGAATTCTCATCTATCTCCCTATTCTCTCATTCCTTCTTCTCCATTCCTCCACACTCACATTTGATGGTGCACTTGTTGCCAGTGATTCTTGCGCCTTGCTAAGGATAGTTGATTCCAAAGATTTTATTTATGATGTATGGATCTATAGTATAATTCCATATCATTTTTAAGTTTAAATATCAAGAATACACATGTTAGAGACTTGCATTCCCATGTTTTTCAATAACTAGTTTTCATGGATTTGGCTTCAATATTGAAGTAGCTTTATATCAAATTTGTATGAGGACATTTATATGATTTTTATGATGATGGGGAAGAAATATATGATTTTTGTATTTGTAATATTATGTCCACGTTCTCTGTAATTCTAAATATCATAAATACATGTATGAAAATCTTGCATACTCATGCCCTTGTATCACTAGTCTTCATGGATTTTGGCTTCAATCTTGTAGTAATTTTATACCAGTTTTGTATGAGAGATATTATATGAGTTTGAGGATGTTGTGACAGCCATATATGGTTTATTACTCTGTAATTTCATTTCCATAATCTCTATGGGTTTAAATCCAATAAACTCATGTGTGAAAAGCTTGCATTCCCATGCCATTGAATCACTAGTTTCCATGACTTTGGCTTCAATCTTGGAGTATTGTATCAGATTTATATGAGCATTTTCCTTTGGTTTTTATGATTTTTTGGAATAAATTTTCATTCCATATATTACCACCATGTTTCATATTACTCTCAGAACCATATATTCTACCTTTCCTATTTCAAAGTCTAGCTAGTACTGCAATTTCCCTTAGGCAATTTCTATGCAAGTTACCCTACAAATGTTGCAGATCATAAGACATTTTCATAACTTAATAAACATGATTAAGGAAATTAATTGATGTCTGATCCTCATTCCCATACTATTTTATAAAATTTTGGAGGGTCGTACTTGATTCGGAGAGCTAGTTTGGCCATCACCCTTGGGGGGATTAGAACACAATTTCCTAGTAAAATCGTATTGTTTCACCTTAACCCAAAACAATTTTTCAAAGGTATAATGTCCGATTAAAATTTTCCATATACCATATTGGGATTTTATAATACTGACCATACCCTTACGTTTCAATTTCGGGACCATTTGGTGAAATCTGGAACCCTCTAGAGTCATGACTAGTTAAGCTCGAATTTTGCCAAATTTGCAATTTTCTCCAAAATTCCAAAAAAAGGACATTACAGTGGTATCATAGCATGTTCTTGGAACCTATTGAAGTTATGGATGATTGGGATGAATTTAATAAACTCATGAAATCATATTTTGATGATACAACCAAGCAAGTTATGCAAGGGTTCGAATTGGTGGCTAACAACTTAGGGGTAAGCTGGCAACATGGGGTAGTATTAGTTCCCATCATGGAGAGACACATAATACAATTACTTTTGAAGAATTTGATTATTTTTTTTAATTTATTTAGGTACAATAAGGAATATGTGAACTCATTAAGGAACAATCAGCAATCCACAAGTGTGGAGGAGATCGAGGAGAAACCTATTTATGTGGGTGGTGAAGTAGAAAATTTATTACATCAAGAGGATCGAAAGTCACTCCCAAGTGAATTTGAAAAATATGAGGAAACATCACATGAGAATGAATAAGAGTACCTTTAAACTATTTAATATCACTCCAAGACTCATTATACTATGGACATGGACCAAAGGGAATCTATTTATGGATGCTTGAACTATGAAGGAGTATCTACTAATGGGTGCTCACAAATCTATGTTGGAGATGTAGAGATCAGATATGAAAGTGTTCTTGCAAGACAAATTTATCATTATTGTGAATATGAAAAACTTGTACCAGCTAATGAAGAACCAAGATCAATTTCCCCTTCACCACTTGAGCTTTAAGAAGTTGATCAAATCAAGAAGAAAGAAGAAGAGGAGGTTCACTCCCATGAACCATCCTTCATTGAAGGGTCTTTGAAGATGAGAGAAATGAATATCCATGAGGCCCTTAGCATACTCCATGGTACTAAAGCATTAGTATCAAATTCTTATTGGAAATTTTCTTCATTGGAGGATCCATCCTTCCTTGAAGACATGGAGAAGATTCAAAGATCAATGTGCAACATTGAAGGTAATTTCATGTATTTTATTTTTGATAGAAACAATTTGGTTGAGCTTAATGAATGGTTACATGAAGCCTAATTTAATAATAATGAGGATATTCATAAGCTCAAAACTCAAAAATGAGCAACTTCTTAAGAGGTTGCAAGATACTTGTTCTTCCTCCTATGTTTCAGATTGTCATATGCTAGATTGCGTGGAGGATTCTCATGACATGAGGGATCATGAGAAACATGTAAAATTGCAGGTTCTTAATGTGTTTGAAGATGATATTGATGAGATCCAATCACTTGTTGTGGTGGAAGAGGAACTTGAGTTGCCTCTTTAAAATGGTTGCACACTTTTTTGAAGAAGTGCATGATTCCACTACCTTGGAACCAACCTCTGAGGAAAGTTTTGAATTTTTTTGGGAGGTGCATGTTACTACCCCTATGAATCCTTCACGTTATGATTTTTTTTCACTTTCTGGTCATTTTGGTTAGTTGGTTATTTCTCCTACATCCTACACTTTCACATTTTGCAACATTCATCCTAACGAAGTATGGGTGAAAGGTTTCTTTTTTATGGTGCCACATGAGGAGTATGGGATTCCTATCTCTCCTTTTGATGATGGCATGAATAGAGTGTCACCTTATTTACATTTTCAGAAACATCATTTCTTACATTATGATTATACACATCTACATGGATTCACCTATGATGTTCACTTGAGTCACTTGGAGACTCATTATTTTCCTTGCTCCTTGCATAGTCCATTTGATGTTGGAGAAACTTCATCCCCAACGTGGGTGAAGAGATATATGATTTAAGAGAATTATTATTGGCATCAAACTCCTTTGTTATTTCATGATGATATACATATTCATGGGTGAATTAATGAGACTTCTTTGAGTCACTTGAAGACCTCATGTTTTCTTTGCTCCTTATTTGGTTCATATTTTGGTGGAGGTTACTCATTCACTTATTGGATGAAAGAACACATGGCTGATTATTATTTTGATACATATTACATTATTTTGGAGAATCATTATAGGACATGGGATCCTCACCTATGTCATTGGGGCAGATTTGATATAATACTTGATGCTTGTGTGTATAGGTTACATGATGATCTACTTACTTGGATTTACAAGAACTTTCATGATTCTTTGATGAGGTACCTTATTGATGTACAATTGTATGATGTTTTTATGAATTTAATTATATATCTTCTGTACTCATGATGTTTGGAAGGGTGCAATACAAGCAATGGGATCCGGGCATTTCTTGGTTTCATTTTTGGGGGAAACAAGAAGTAGGGGATATTGAGTCACCACTTGAGAATGTGATTATAATCATAGTATAGTAGCAAAAATAATGTTGGTTCCTCTTTGAAACTTTCTTGGAAACTTGTAAATTCAAGTTTGGAAACTCAGTACCAACTTCAAAGAATTATACAGAAGCAAAAAGGGATGAAAGTTCAGAAAAGGTTTCCAAAAAATGGAGGTAAGTATTATTTGTGAAAAAAATGATTTTATGGATTTGATTAATACTTTTGGTGTTAGTGGTTATGTCACATGATATATCAATATGCAAAGATCCACATATCTTTACTTTTGGAAACACACAATTTTAGTACATGAGTGCCACTACTCAAAATGCAGCAAAGGTTTGAAGAAAATTTTTAGAAGGAAAGAATCTTATTCAAAATAATTGTTTGAAATTGATTGAGGATAAGAAATATTGACTCGGGAGGAATTTCATTTCCCCAATTATATAATTTCCAAATAAGACTGATTGCAAATAATGTTCAACCAACCTACTAGTTCCCTGGGTTAAGATGGAGACATAAATTTTGTAATAAGGGAATATGAGACCCAAAAGTAATTTAGTTTAAATGGGTCACATAAATGATAAATTCTAATAGAATAAGGTGGCATGGGTTCATGAATACACTTGGAATATTGTGGAGCCTTTGGGTGACTAGATTCCCCACACACTTGGAATTATCTTCATCCAAATTCGAACACATGGGTAATGTAACGTTATTGGAGGGTTATGTGGTGTAAAATATCATATAATGATCCAAGTAATTCCAATAGGTAAAGGAGAGTAACTCCCATGGAAGAGGAAGAGACTAGAATACAAGGTGTGCCACTTGGAAGGAGGTTCCATGCATTCTATGACAAAAAATGATGAAAGATTATAAGACAAGTATGAGAAATTCATACTTGATTGCAGAAATATGACAAATATGACATGATAGGGATAAAAATAGTCACCAAGCTTGTATAACTAGTCTTATAACATTACATGTCAGTCTAAATATCTAAATATCATAAATACATGTATGAAAAGCTTGTATAACTAGTCTTCATGGATTTTGGCTTCAATCTTGAAGTAGTTTTATACCAGATTTGTATGAGAGCTATTCTATGAGTTTGAGGATGTTTTGACAAAAATATATGATATATTATTATGTAATATAATTTCCATATACTTTGTGGGTCAAAATCCATGAAACTCATGTGTGAAAATCTTGCATTCACATGCCATTGAATCACTAGTTTCCATGACTTTGGCTTCTATCTTGGAGGAGTATTGTATTAGATATGTGGGAGGGTTTTCCTTTGAGTTTTTTGTTTTTGGTGAATAAATTTGTATTCCATATATTACCACCATGTTTCATATTACTCTCAGAACCATATATTCTACATTTCCTATGCCAAAGTCTATCTAGTAAGCACTTTCCCTTAGGCAATTTCTATGAAAGTTACCCTACAAATGTTGCAGAATATAAGACATTTGAATAACTTAATAAAAATTATTAGAGATATTAATTTATATCTGATAACCATTCCCACACTTTTTTCTAAAATTTTGGAGGGCCTTACTTGATTTGGAGAGCTAGTTTGGCCATCTCCCTTGGGGGGATTTGAACACAATTTCCTAGTAAAATTGCATTATTTCACCTTAAGCTGAAACAAGTTTGCAGAGGTATAAAGTATAATAAAAAGTGTCCATATACCATATTTTGATGTTATAAGACTCACCATACCCTTACGTTTCAAATTCAGGACCATTTGGTGAAAGTTGGAACCCTCTAGGGTCATGACTAGTTAAGCTGGAATTTTGCCCAATTTGTAATTTTCTCGAAAATTCTAAAAGAAAGACATTGCAACTCGACCTGGTAGAAATTTATAGTTGAAGTGTCTCGGGACGAACCATAGGTGATTTTTGGGGTCCTATTGTCCCTAGGAAAATATATAAGAGTTTTGGTTGGAAAGATGAATAATCTAGTCGGAAGGCAAGCAAGGTCGCGATGAAAAAGGAGAAGGGTAAGTCGCAATCAGGAGTTCAACCTATTTTTTACAAGAGTTAGTTAAGTTAGACTAATATTCTATTTTGGGAATATGAATTATTTTAAATTGGGCCAATAGCGCCTATTTTGATGTAACAAGATGTTTTGAGTTTGTTAGAACAACTAGTCGACTGTCAATTGAGAATTAGTCGACAGTTAAAACAAGAATTGTAAAAAGCATATAAGTTCGGTCCAAGCTATGTGTGTATGACCGAAGCAAAGATACCATACCAAGGAGATATTTATAAATATAAGAGAGCATGAGAAGTACAAAATCCTCATCTATTGTAAAGAAGATTCTGAGAGAACTCTGTACTATGTGTGAGCAAACCAAAGGCATTCAAAATATCACTCATACTAAATGAAGAGCTCCTTTGTGGTTTTTCATGTATGGGTTTCCAGGTTAAATATGTGTCTTTGATATATTTATCTATTGTGTATGAATATTTATAAGTTTGTCGAACATATAATTATATAATATTATGGAATGTCAATTGATGTGTTAAAGTATTTATATTTTATATGCTGTCTATCTGTGTTGATGGATCAATTTTCCTTACCCCCTGGTGTGTATGTGTTGATGGAAGTCCATCCTTCAGTTTTGGTCAAGTGGCCTGATTATGTTGTGATAAATAAATCCTCTTCCATAACTACAGAAGGCTAATTCTCATAGTCCCAATAGATATCTTGGGTGAGACCTCACTTGTGTCGCAGGTGTTGTCGATGGAGTTACACTCTATCAGGCCGATATCTTGGGATTTGTTGACGAACAGGAAAGTATGAATTGGGGTCAATAGAAATGACACAAACAAATACACATACTATACATGGAAATTCTATTTTTTTATTTAACAATATTCAATTAATTAGATCGACAATAGATAGGATTGCAAAATGGCATAAGTGATACCAATTGTTTAGGAGGAACAAGTACATGTGAAAGGATAAACAACCCAAGATTTGTAGCATCAATATTATACTTCACAATCATAAAATGATGACCACGAAAGGAGAATTCGGTCCCAGCATCAAGAACAGGTAGAGAATATGGTCAAGCACCATACAAAGATCGGTTGTAAGAAGTTTGATATTTCCTCTGAAAATTCACAGGAAGGGAGAAATCCTCATTACCCCCCAACAATTGGATGAACATCGATCTGTACTTGGATAGTTTTCTCTCAACTCATGCAAATTTTTGGATATTCTAGTAGATATTGGTTGGGTGACGTTCAAATCATGCTTTGGATCACTATAACATTCAGTTGAATGAACATAATAAGAGGGGATCATCAATTTAGCATGAGAGATAGTTGATTTGGCTTCTATCTTTAAAAAAAAAAACATAGGGAAGAGTTCCTATGTGTATTTTATATATCACCTGTTGGACTCTTTACTGTAGTAGGGGTTATTAGACCATCAACATTGGGTAATATATCATTGGGCAACCAAAAACTACTAGGGTTTCATAAAAGAGTTCTAGCTCACGATGAATTATCGTTGATGAACCTAAATTGTGACTTGAAGATGACATGTTACAATTTGTGGGGTAAAGTGGCTGGCCATTTTCATCTACGAACTGCTTACATTAGCGTTCTCCTGACAAGATCTTATGATGTTTTGGAACTACTGGAATGTCTTGTGCATCCGAACTCGAACCTAAATCAGGATCTTGCAATAAAGAATAAATTGGTATAATTTCATATTCATATGGATAAGTAACATAAATTCAAATAATTAGTCAAAATATAAATAAAAACTAAACTTACTGGGGATGGAAAGGGAGAAATCGTCAAACTTTGAACATGATGGAATGAGCTGGGATATGAAGAATTGGCCATTTGATACTACAAATTTTAATCTTTCATTTGAGCCAAATAAACAATCAAAATACGTCTCTAAAATCCTAAAAAAATCAAGAACTATATTCCAATCTAACTTTCAATATAATTTAGAAACCATTATGTTTGAACAAGGTGAGTTTAAGTTGTTGGTTGTGGATCTTGATCTTCCTGATTCAAAGATGTTATTTCATCTGTGTTTGGATCCCAACACTTAACGAGGGGGTGTCGAGGGGCTTAGACCCCCCCAAAACCCCCCCCCCCCCCCAACTATAGTCATCAGAGGGGTCTAGGGGGGCAGGAAACTATTTTGGGATCCTGGTAGGGGTTCAGGGGAAGCGCCCCCGTAGAGAAAATTTAGGAAAAAATGCCTTGTAAAATATTGTAATTTAATAGTCATGACTTAGTCAATAATGGGTGATTTACGGGCCCATGGTTTTGGGAATCCCATAGTATTTTCCCATGGTATTCCCTTTATAAAAGGAAGCCATTGTAACACAATTGTGTATTTTATTTTAGCATTGTAAAACAATTTATGTGATTGTATGAGAGAGATTGTGAGAGAGTGAAGAGGAAGTGCAGTGGGGTTGTTGCAGGTTGTATCCCTTTATTTGATGTTAAGAACCCGTGTCAACCCTCATCTTTATTTTGTTAGTATATTTTATCGGACGCATATGCTTTGTAAGTCGTCCCATCAGTATGTTGTATTATCCCACATTCATGGGGAGTAAGTAATAGTTGTTAAGTTGTCTAGTTATTATGTTGCATTATCTCACATTCATGGGGGGTAATAGTTGTTTAGATTATATTTAGTATATAAGTATGTGTTGAGGCTAATGAAAGCATCGACGAGTTATTTTGTAATGAACTTGCTCAAAGGAGGTTGCCCCCTCAAAGTGGCCCGCGATTAATAAAACCTCTTTTGTGCTCCAATATTTTTGTTATATCATGCATTCTCATTGTTTATTGCAGGAGATTCTCCACATCTAATATCAGAGCACTTTCCTTGGAAAAATTTTTTCTTTTAAAAAAAAAAAGAGGGCAAAATTGGGTAGTGAATTTCAGATCAAATTTTGAAACTTTATACATAGAACCAGAAAAAAATGTTGCATATATGAATTCCTCTTTCTAAAATACGCAGTTTCAAAAAAAAAATCATCTCATTTGGAGTTTTAAAAGTGTAGATATCGTCGATTTAAAATCAGCAATTTTTCAAAATTTCGGTGATGGCCGCGAAAGTTGCAGAACGAAAATATTTTGACCGGGTGCCCAGATTTCTATTCCGATTTCATGAGTAGAAGCAGAGTGGTTGTTCTAGTTCCAAAAATAGGCTATAATAATGATTCTGAGCAATATAGATTGGGTTATGCTCATTTTAAAAAAATTCGTCTCAAAACCCTGGCTCTAATTACGGGTTTTTGAGCATTGGGTGGAATTTCTGCCACATTTTTTCTAGCACTGTGATTATTGCAGTAGTTATTCTTATTGTAGTGGTTTTTTTCATTCGGATCAAGGAGTAAACCCTATCCGCTTAACTGTGGGAAGTACTTGGGCATAGCCCTAAAACTCATTGTGAGTAGTACCACAGGAACCTCGAAGTAGCTGGCCATTGAGACGACCTGACAATCAAAAAGGGCAACGACCCCCACCAGATTGATTAGATTCCCATCCATGAGGAAAACCAAAGAGCTGTCATTTTTGGCCAAGCGGTTAGCATTTTTTCCTGCGCCGTGAAGTGAGGGGTACTGCCCCAATACTCAAGCCTGAGACAGCCTTGGTGGCTAAGTGACTACCTTTGAACCATTAGGAATCTGAATATACCTGGGGTCCATATCTATTTACAGTTGATAACACGCAGAATTCCAGAATTGTCACAAATCATTTACTCCAATTCAAGTTGATAAAACACAGCTTTCTAGCACCGCCACATATCATTTCTTCAAAAAACAAAAAAAAAACAAAAAAAATTATTTAGCCATATACTCCTTGATTTAGCTATGTTTCCCTTGAAAATTCACTGTAACCCATGTCATTCCATTCTACATATTTCATTCATTGAGGACCCTATCCCCTGTCCACTTCCTGAAGCCCGAAATTCCATCTCTTTCTTTCACCCCGCTTCTGAAATTCACATTTTTTATCTCCTTGTCCCTCAGAAAGTGTCCACGGCCTAGTTACCCACTCACGTTTTTCCCAACTCAAAATTTTCCTTTTCTAAAACCCTCTTTGTTTTTGTTTTTCCACCCATCTCGGGAAAAAAAAACAACAACAACTTGCTTATGGTTGTCCCCCGCGTAGGAGCAAACAGACAAATGGCAGAAGAACTTGTCACCCTCAAGACCAAACTCGAAGATCTGGATCAAAGATTTCTCAACCTCCATCTTCAATATTCAGCCATGAGCAATTGGCAACAGCCTGAGTCTTCTGTAGGCACTGCGTTCTCTGCTTCTAGAAACTTTTGTGGGCCGAAGATTGAATTCCCTCACTTCAATGGTGATGATCCAAGTGGATGGATACACAAGGAAGAACAATACTTTAATATGCATAACACTTTTGATGTCACCAAAGTCCCACTTGCATCATTTCATTTAGAACGTGAAGCCCTTCAATGGTTCTTTAGTACATCAAGGATCATGAAGAGCCCCAATGGACAGATTTTTGCCAACTCTTTTTGCATCGATTTGGCCCTAGTGGTTTTGATTAATTCAGAGGAGCACTCACCAAAATTCGCCAGACTGGCACTATGAGACAATATCAGGCATAATTTGAGAACTTAGTCAAGCACACAGAAGGATTTTCTGATGCATTCTACAGGAGTTGCTTTATCAGTGGTCTTAAGGATACAATTCGATCTAACTTTACAATGTTCTCTCCCAACACAATGATGGAAATCCTAGGGTTGGCTAAGTTGGCAGAGGAGAATATTAGGGCTCAGCAACGCCCCAAATCCACTTTTGTTCCATTCAAAAATATGGTTCCCCAAAGACATCCAATCCCTCTGACTCCTAGAACCACTCCTATCAAGCATTTGTCTGAAGCCGAGATGTGGGCACATAGAGAAAAAGGACTTTGTTATAATTGTGATGATAAATTCACCCGGGGACATCAATGTACTAAACACAAGCCCTATTTCTTGGATATGGATTCTTCGCCTGCACTTGAAATTTGTGACGCTACTCAGGATCCAGTAGACGATCAGGTCGGCAATTCATAGCCGCCTATTGACCCTCAAATTGCTAAACAAGTTGATTGTTTTGTCCATCCTTTCTCCAGCTTTAAATTCATGGTTGTCAATGGGAGCACCTTACCTTGCAAAGGAAAGTGTCGCAGTGTGTGTATCTCTATTGGAGATTATAACTTGCACTCTAACATGTTTGCCATACCCCTAGGAGGTTGTTCTCTGATTTCGGGCACTCAATGGTTACGCACACTTGGACCCATCTTATGGGATTTTGATGAACTGTGGATGCAGTTTTTAGTCAATGGGAAAAAACACATTCAATGGCTTACAATTAGGGTCTCTCAGCATCATCAGTTCACATTGCATGGAAACTATCCTTAAGAAGAATTCACATGGTGTCATCACTCGGCTCCATTTCATTCAGATGCAACCTTCAGCAGTCTCAAATACTCCCTTAGATATTTCATTCCGATGCACCCTTCAGATGCCTGATTTTTCCAAGCCCTTCACTCTTGAGAGTGATGCTTGCAACAATGGACTTGGTGTTTTCCTCTTTCAAGATGAACATCCCATGGCACTCACTAGTAAATCCCTTCCTGAAAAGAATTTATCCACCTCCACATATGAGAAGGACATGATGACTATTTTGCACGCTAAGCAGAAGTGGTGGCCATACCTCTTCGAGAATCCTTGCTGCATCAAGACTAATCACCAGAGTAAAAAATATTTCCTGTAACAACGGGTCTCATCCCCAACACAACAGAAATGGGTTAGAAAACTCATGGGTTATGACTATGAGATCAATTACAAGAAGACTAAGGACAATCTTGTGGTGGATACTCTTTCCTGCACATTTGATGCCCCTGTCTCTCTTTCAGCTATTGCTATGCCTATTCCAACTTGGTTACACTCTGTTCAGCAAGGATATGTCAATGACTCCTCATTATCTGAAATCATCCAACCGTTAGCCAGTGAACCTTCTGTGGTACCGCATTTCTCTTGGGATGGCTCTTCTCTGAGATACAAGGGTCAGTTGGTGCTTCCCCAGAGCATAGATATTAAACATGCAGTATTTTATGAACTCCATGCTTCTCCATCGGCAGTGCACTCTAGGTTCATGAAAACATATGAGAGGGCACGATGTCACTTCTTTTGGAAGGAAATGAAACGAGAAATTCAACAGATGGTTTCTGAATGTGCTCCTTGTCAGTGCCACCAAGGTGAAACTACACTCCTTTCTGGATTGCTCGAACCTTTACCCATCCCTACAAGGATTTGGACATACATTTCTCTGGATTTCATTCAAGGGATCCCTAAATATGGAGGGAATACCATAATCTTGGTTGTGGTGGAGTTTTATTGATTTTGTTCTTTTTGTGACCATAAGGTGAGACTGTCATGCAAAAACTGGGCTTACTTAGCTTTCGAGCTAATGCAGAGAGTTTCTTCTTTCCTTACAGATTATAGGTAAAGATATTTGGCTGCTGCAATAAAAATTCTAAAGTCATCAAGTACAAGTTTATTTGCAATTCAAAGTTCAGTGAAACATTAGTGGCTAAACACAAATCACTGCTTACTGGGGTAAATTCCAGTATATGTTTTCTTTTTCCTTGTAGAGGTAGAATTATAGTTCTTTATATTACTGAACTGTCTGATCTCTATCATATTTGTCAGTGTCAAAAGATCTTTAAAATAATATTGTTTACAATTAGAAAATGATAATCAGAAGTTTATGTTTAAGAAAGTACAAATACTCTTACTTGTAAAGTGTATAAAGAAGGAGATTAATAATCTACTGCTATCAATATTAAACTACCCAATGATAAGAATAAACTTATTCTATCATACCAGGTCTTATATACATTACCATTGATTCATACAGTTTCCAAGGTTTAACCCTTACTTTGATAAACTCTCTCTTAAATGGTTTCACCTTCATATGTGAAAATTCTAAATTTAAGAACATTTGATCCAGATGATGTACTCATCAAGTTATTTTGCTGCCAATCCCTCTTGCAAGCTTT
The DNA here is from genome assembly GCA_001517045.1 of Pseudotsuga menziesii. Taxonomy (NCBI): domain Eukaryota; kingdom Viridiplantae; phylum Streptophyta; class Pinopsida; order Pinales; family Pinaceae; genus Pseudotsuga; species Pseudotsuga menziesii. Next base: position 49,200 of record LPNX010431482.1, on the reverse strand, counting down.
TATCCAACTTAGATGACTAAAGAAAAAATCATAAAGGTGAACATTACAATATCATAATTACTATGGTTAAATCTACAACCTCTTAAAATGTACCAATAGTATGCTCTATACGTACAATATAGATGTTGGTAGAATACTTGTAAACATAACCTTTTTACTTAACCGAAAGTATATTACTTCCACCCTATAATCATGTTATCACTGATTCTATTAAGATTGTAAAATTTTCAAATTCAAAGTAGTCATTCAACCGGATGATCAGTTCATAACCAAGTCTAAGACAAATTAAGTTAAAGGTCTTTTCTAAGGAGTACTCTAAAACTCTTTACCTTAGACTTTTCAAGCTTGTAAAATAAAGTGGTGTTATTGTATTTACCACTCTAGACATGGGTTGGTTAAATCAAAGGTTGATTAAATACTAAAACTTGTTACAAGGTTGAAGTCTATGGATTACCTATACAATTGCATTCTATCTTCTTTTACCATAATGGCCTCCTTAACGCTTTTGTATGAACAAATATACTTGGTTAAAAGATAAATCTACTTTGGTTGCTTAATTACTAGGATAACCAAGTGGATATTTGTATTAAGAGAAATATCATTATCCTTCGTCTCTTAAGTTATAAATTAAAGGTGAAGATTATACTTTGTAATGTAATCATAAGCATAATCACAAGGGTCGTAAGGTTTCTCATGCCTTCAATGATTACTAACAAGATCTTGTTGTGACATAAAAAAATGTAGGTTCCATACTACGTGCATAACGAAACTATGGATAAGTTAAATGATTGGGAATCGTTTGGAAGAGCTGGAAATCCTGGACTATACAAAAATACCCATAATGCATAAAATATTTACATGGTAACGTGGCTATTTCTTATCCATGCATTGGATTGTTAAAAGGTTGAGGTCAAACCCTAGCTCGTCATTCTCCCGTCGCCTTCGGGCTTTCCTTTCCCTCTGCTGCAAAAGCTCCCAAGCACAGTCGTTACCCTGTTCTATAGCAGCCTCCCCAAATGTTGTTTCTCCTTGGATGTGCATTCTTTACCTGTTAAGAGGTGTTGTGGTCACTCTATCTGGTGTTTACGAGGGTATTGATAATGTCCTCGGGGTTTACTCCTTCGCCAAATTAAAGTATGAACCCTTTGATTGTAACTGCGTTCCTCCCTCATGAGTGCTGAGGTATTATTTTCTCGGGTCAGCATTGGGATAAATGCTACGCTATTAACTCTTTCTCCCTTATGCAGACGGTTTTCCTGCTTGCCTTCTTGGTGGATGCATTGTTCGATGATAGTCACGCTTTAACACAAATTTTTGGTAAGAGGACTGTCAAATCTTATCCTACTTCGTTGATTTATTTTTAATGTAAATAAAAGAAGTCATTTCTAACAGAGTTTAAATGTATTCTTCTTAATACAGGTCGACCCCTTCCTCTGCTTGGCCGCGTGAGATTTCAACGGCAGTTCGAGGTTACAGGTAAGCTTGGTTTTTAACCATGGTCATTCCTCTTTACTTGGTTCATCCGAAACAAAAAGGGTTATGCTGTCATGAATTGCTTCCTTCAGGGTTTTTGTTTATTTATTACTTTGTACTGTGGCTTATTCTCATACATATAAGAGACCCTTGAGCTGCATGCAGGCGCTCTAGCTCTAGCCGTCATTGTACATTAAAAATGTGTTTTCTTTTTTTTTTAAACTTTGTAGAAGTCGTGGCTTCAGTATAAATATCAAGTTGAGAGATAACTTGGAATACGGGCTTGGAAAACCCTCGATTCCTTTTTTTCGGTTGGTGTTACATACTTACAGGGTTTTAAAACCCTAATTTAATATATATATGAGTTGTTAAACAACCTCTTTTGTTTTCTGGTGCTTAAAATGTCTTACTGCAAATTATTTAATTCTTTGTTTACCTGCATTAATATAATCATGCTCTGTGAGCGTGGCTGTAAAAGAATTATTTCTATGATCTTGGAAAATTATCTTAGGTTAATAATATAACTGTAAATTATTTAGATAATTTGTATTAAATAGATCCACTTGATAGGACGAGCAGACTATGGCTCTATTTACTTGATTTAAATTTATGGTGAAGTACTTTGAGTAACTAAAAGTTACTCCCCTTTTAAATACATAAATTTATATGTAATCTAGTAGTACTAAAATTATCTATATTACCCATTCATACTGTTCCTGTACTTAGTATTTTTAACTTGCATAATATGTCTATTTAGTACATAAATATACAGAATATTGTTGTTTTTGTACTCATAGATACTTAGTTATTTTTAATTGAGAGTGTTGGTATTGTTATTTTATAACTATTGCCTTGCAACTTATAATAAATTGTATTTTATTACAGGAAGTAATGTATCTGTTATGCACAGCCCTTTTGCATAAATCCCACTTACTGGTGATATTATAATATATTACATTGTTTTCATTTAATAATACTCTATAGGACTGTGCTATAAATGTTGTAATTATCAACTGTATTTTGATTAGTTATGAACACAAGATAAATTATTATTTATCTACTGTGTTCTTACATCCTCTATATTCTATAATATTTCTTTTTAAAAAAAATAACCAATTAACAATTATAACAAATTTGTTTTTTACTCAGTAATATTTTTAAAAATTATAGCTACAGTTACATATTCTGTTTAGAAATAACTAGATAAATCAGAATATAAGTGAATAACCTATGTACACTTATATATGTTCTTTTGTACGAGAATCCTACTAAGAACTGAGATACCTATAGAATGAATTTGAAATCTAACTATTCTGTCCTTTCATTAAATTATGAAATAAAACAATCATTAAGATTTGAAAAGAAATAAACTGTAAATCTATAAAACACTTAGGTTACTGAGAGTAACTAAAAATCAAGAACTGTACAGGTAATAATACTCTCATTCCAAGATACTTCCTCTGCAAAATAACACAGTGAAACTACTCTATAATTTTACTATCATTCTTTCTTATATTATCATCATATTATCCTTCTATAATTCTACCCTTGTGCTCGAGTACGGTTTGGTGAACCCAGATGTGGAAAAACACATTGGGTCTTTATTTTTCATCAACAGATTCAATCACTGATATACTGCAACATTTACATTATTAAACTAACTAACTCTTCTATCATATAATATAAGCATAACATTAATCCATTCACACTCATTAAAACAACATAGTTAAGTGACAGAACCTGTTTAAACTGGGACAGCAACAGCAATGGGAGGTCGTTCCTCCCTACCAACTCCTGAAGAGCGCTCAAACAATGACTCCTCAGGACCCTCGAGCTTGCTCTGGTCTCCCTGGCTGGAACTAGGTGCAGCAAAGTCAGATACCAGTCTTCAAACTCAGTATTAATCTAGAACTTATCAGTAAGTTCTCCCAGCTAACAAGCTGTAATAAACCAAGTTACTACAGCAATCCTATCAAAACAACTTCCTTACTGTTTTCCCTCTTTCCTCAATGAATTTCCTGAATAACATTTACCTGAATGAATTATCTCTGGAAAATATCTGAGCAGCCTTAGCTCTCTTCATTGAGTACTTTTAAAATATTGCCTAGGTCTTTTTGGGTTAGTTGTCATTTAATAAGCCACCTGCTCTGATCCCACTTTCTTGGGGGATCATGACCCCAAATATAGGGAAGTTTCCACCTGCAACTTAGGAAGTGTTTGAGGATGCTGCCACTTGTCTTTTTCCCTCCACCTAGTTCCATCCACCAGTTTGACCAGTAACCTCTTTTTAACAGCTCTCCCATGCTGTTGTCTCCACAATTTATTTATTAATAATAAAATATTCTGAATTACACTCCACTTCTGTTGACTTCGTTGAGTCATCAATTCCTACTTAGCATTAAATTTAACATAATGTCTCAGGAATATAATTAAATAATTTACATTATTTTACAAAATTGGGGTATGTGACATACACACCCCCTTAAAATGTAACATCGTCCTCGATGTTACTTATTCGTCATCCTATGCAACCTCCTGGAACAGATTCGGGTATGCTTCCCGCATCTTACTTTCCAATTCCCAGGTAGCTTCTTCAGGACTAAGGTGCTTCCATTGCACCTTCAGTTGTCCAATTGTGCGGTTCCGCAGAGTAATTTCCCTCTTCCCGAGGATACAGTCCGGTTCCACCAGAACTTCTCCTTTTGGTTCCACCTGTACAACATTCCAATCAATCACATGAGTAGCATCATGAACATACGTTTTCAGAACAGAAATGTGAAAAACATTATGCACTTTTAAGTTAGGTGGTAATGCTAACTGATATGCAACTTGACCAATTCTGGATAAAATCTCAAACAGACCACAGTAACGTGGTGCTAGCTTTGCACAACTCCCCAGTCTTAGGGAGCTTTTCTTTGGTCTTACCTTTATAAACACGTGCTCACCCACCTGGAACTCTTTAGGAGTTCTTTTCAAATCTGCTTGGCTCTTTTGCCGATCATGTGCAACCTTCAAATTCTCCTGCACTTGTTTCACAATCTGTTCCATTTCTTTCAATAATTCCGATCCCAACACTAATCTATCTACTGGATTATTCTAGGAAATAGGAGTGTTACATTTACGCCCATACAGAATTTCAAATGGGCTGAACTTAGCTGATGACTGATAGTTATTATTATATACAAATTCTACTAAATGCAAATAGTCCTCCCACTTACCTGGCTGATCCTTAACATACATTCTTAACAGATCTTCCAACACCTGATTCACTCTTTCAGTCTGTCCGCCCGTCTGAGGCTGGAAAGAGGTGCTGAAATTCAGTGTTGTGTTTAATCCCTTAAACAAGGATTTCCAGAAATTCCCTGTGAATTTAGGATCCCTGTCTGAAATAATAACCTTTGGTACACCATGTAGCCAAAAAATCTGCTTTAGGAATATGTCAGCTATGTTTGCATCCTTGTAAGTGGTTTTAACAGGAATAAAATGTGCTGCTTTACTTAATTTATCTACTACCACCATAATTGAATCATTCTGGTTCTGATTTCTGGGTAATCCAGTAATAAAATCTAAGCTGATTATTTCCCATTTCCAACTAGGAATAGGTAAAGGTTGCAGTAAACCAGCTGGATGTTGGTGTTCTGTTTTCACTTGTTGACAGTCCAAACATCTAGCTATATACTCAGCTACTTCAGATTTCATATTAGGCCAGAAATATTCTTTTCTTAACATGGTGATAGTCTTCTGGTAGCCTGGATTCCCTAAGTAAGGGGTTTTATGAACTTCATCTAGAATCAACAATTTAACCTTAGGCACATTAGGCACATACAGTCTGTCCTTAAACAATAAAAATCCATCTTTATTTAGACTATAACCTTCTATTAAACTTTCTGCAGGTTCTTCTTTAGCTGTAACCTGTAATTTTTTATAAATTTCATCCAATTTTATCCCTTCAGTTAGATGTTCATTTAAATCAGAAGCGTAAGTGTTAATTGTTGCTGCAAAGTTCAGCTTTGCATTTCTGCTCAAAGCATCAGCCACCTTATTTTCTTTTCCTTTTATGTGTTGAATTTCGAAATTGTATTCACTCAAGAAGGCCAACCACCTTGCTTGTCTTGCATTTAAGTTGGGCTGATCTAAAAGGTATTTCAGACCTTTATTATCAGTCATTAAAATAAACTTTCTGCCTATTAAGTGGTGTCGCCACATTTTTAAGGCATGAATTACAGCAGCAAGTTCTAAATCATAAGTTGCATAATTCTTTTCATGGATTTTTAATTTCCTGGACTCATAGGCAATGACATGCCCTTCTTGAGTCAGCACACTGCCTAAACCATCATTACAAGCATCGGTGCACACCACGAAATCCTTATTAGGATCTGCTATTCTTAGAATAGGCGTAGTTGTTAATAAAGTTTTTAATTTCTTAAAACTTTCTTCACATTTTAAGTTCCAATCAAATTTCTTGCCTTTCTTTTGCAAGGAAGTGATGGGATTAGCTATTTTTGAAAATCCTTCAATGAATCTCCGGTAATAACCGGTAATTCCCATGAAGGACCTAACATCTGTTACGTCTTTTGGTACTGCCCAATCTTCGATTGCCCGAATCTTTTCAGGATCCACTGAAATCCCTTCCTTAGTCACTACGTGACCTAAGTACTAGATTTCATCCCTAAAGAAATTACACTTGCTGAACTTCACAAAGAGCTGTTGCTCTCGCAGCTCTTGTAAAACTATCCGTAAGTGTTCCTTATGTTTCACTTCATTTTTAGAATAAATTAAGATGTCATCGATAAATATGACAACAAATTTATCTAAGTATTTATGCATTATATTATTCATTAAACACATAAAGACAGCTGGCATTAGAGGAAATTTGGGGTCTAAAATGGGCCTTATAAGAAAACATGCCAAAATAAGTTTTTGTGAGTTGGAATTCAAGAACCAATAGAATTTCAATAAAATAAGTCAACCATAATGGTTTAATTGACATATTTGTCATTAAAAAAAACTACTTTTTTTGTTCGTATTTTCGACATATCTCATTGTGTTTTTACTCAAATTTTGATCGGGAGATCTCGTTGGATGCGAAATTTGATTCTGCATCCAACGAGTACCCACACTACATACTTTTGACAGACCCCGCTACCCCAAAAACAAGAAATACCTGAAAAAATGTGATGATGATGTCATCATCATGTTTTTTCAGGTGTTTCTTGTTTTTGGGGTAGCAGGGTCCATCAAAAGTATGCAGTGTGGGTACTCGTTGGATGCGGAATCAAATTCCACATCCAACAAGCTCTCCCGATTGAAATTTGAGTAAAAACACAAGGAGATATGTCGAAAATACGAACACAAAAAGTAGTTTTTTTCTTTCTTCCTTCAAAATTAATCAATATTATTTTATTATTTTAACTATTATTTTATTATTTTCCTTAGGAGGCCCATTTTAGACCCCAAAATTCCTCTAATGGGAATTAGTAAGCCCAAATGGCATTACGACAAATTCGTAATGTCCATAGCTTGTTCTAAAGGCTGTCTTGAAAATGTCCTCATCTTTAATTCTCACCTAATGATATCCTGATATCAGGTCTATCTTTGAGAACACCATAGCTCGACGCAGCTGATCAAACAGATCATCTATGCGGGGTAATGGATATTTGTTTTTAATAGTCATTTTATTTAGTTGACGGTAATCTATGCATAGTCGCATAGTTTCGTCTTTCTTTTTAACAAAGATTATTGGTGCTCCCCAAGGGGACACACTGGGTCGAATATACTTCTTATCTATTAACTCTTTTAACTGTGATTCTAGTTCATTAAGTTCTAAAATATTCATACGATACGGATCTTTCGAGCTAGGTACAGCACCTGGTACCAGCTCAATAGTGAAATCCAGTTTCCTCTTAGGAGGTAATCTTGGAATTTCCTATGGAAAAACATCAGTAAATTCGTTTAAAAATGGAATATTCTCTATTCTTATTTTATCTTTTTCAGACTTACTTGCCTCATCTATAATAGTTACACCATAGGCTTTGCACCCTTTCCTGACTGCTCTTTTAAGTTGTAAGGCATAAATCTACCTGATTACAGTTTTCCTAGGAATACCCTTAACTGTTACTGGCTGTTCATTATTATTTACGCACGTAAAGGTTTTATCAAAACAATTTAAAACTACCTTATGCTTCTCTAACCAATCCATACCAATTAATAAATCATACGAGCCAAGTGGCAGAACATTTATCTTAACAGTAGTTTTAAAATCATTCATTACTAATGCACATTCCTTAACATAACATGTTACTTTCCTTTTTTCCCCAGTGGCTAATTGAACTAACCAGGAGTTATCAAACTTTTCAATAGTCAAATTACACTTTTCTACTATCTGAGGTGAAATGTAACTAAGGCTAGCTCCTGGATCTATTAAAATGGTTATAGGCATTTTGTTAACCATACCCTCTACTTCCACCATGGAACTCTGATAATCAACTTGGTGGTTCTCCAACGCTGCATTGATTTGGGGCATAGTCCTTGTAAATTCTCCAACAGTCATTTCATCCTGCACAGTATGAATATTGCTGTTTGACTTTTTTTGATTTGGGAAAACTGAAGCATAGTGCGGGCCATTGCACTCCCAGCACTTAACAGGCTCCTTTCGTTCGAAATTCTTAGTGAAATTTCCATGATTGTTTGAAGCTTCCTTGCCCTTGAAGTTATTGGAATTATTGGAATTATTAGAAACACCATTTCTGCTTCCCTGGAAGTTCTTACCATTAGAATGATTTCTGTTCTTATTATTTCTGAAATTCTTTTGGGGTACAAACTCCTTTTTCTTGAACTCAGGCTGATTACTGTTCTTTTTAGCCTTCCAGTTGGCTATACCTTCTTTCTTTTTGTTCTATTAAAAACAAAAATTTTCTTTCCTCATAGCTTCTTCCAGAGTCTTAGGATTGTCATACTCGATTCTGTCCTTGATATGATATGGCAGACAACTGAGAAACCGCTGTACTTTAGGTTTATCATCAACTAAATAAGGTACATACCTTAACAGACTTAAAAATTTACTGTTTAAGTCCTTCATAGTCATGGTTCCTAACTTTAGCTCGTAAAATTCTTTATCCCTTTCTTCATAGTATTGTTCGGACAGAAATTTCTTCTTGAAGTACCTTTTAAAGGTACTCCAATTGAATTCTCTTTCTTTGATCCCCTTGACTCTTTTCAGATCTTGCCACCATATATCTGCCTTTCCAGAGAGATTATAGATGGCCATTCTTGCCTTCAACTGATTTGAATAGTTGTATATCTGAAAATATTTTCTCATCCCGGATAACCAGGACTCTACTTCTTCCCCTTTTTCAGTCTCTCCGTTGAAAGTTGGGGGTTTTATTTTTTTGAACTCCCCGGAAATCTCTTCATATGGCTTGTACTTTTTGTTTCTCTTATACAACTCAGCCTCACTACTGTCACTAGTAGTGTAATAGCTTTGTTGTTCCCTGAATCCTTCAGATGATGAACTTCTTTCAGCTTTAGCCAGTTTCATCTTTTTAGATCCTTTCTGATGGCTAGCTTCCTCAAATTCAGATCTTTTGCTCCTCCCTTCAGTCTGAAATTTTTCCATCAAAATTTGGTTTAACTCCTCTCGAGTCTTTAAAATTCTCTCATTATCCTTCTTGACTGATTCCATTTCAGTCTTTAAATCCTTTATAGTCTACATCAGCTCTGAAGAGTGAGCAGTTACCTCTTCTAACACAGGCTCTCTAGACATATGTCTTGTCTCAGTGTTTGAAGACTCCCCCTCAGCATATTCTCCTAGCTTCTCCATACCTTCCTGTTAGATTCAGAGAAAAGAAATTTTCTGTTTTTTACATAAAACAAAAAAATACAGGTTAGTACATTATTTTTACTATTCTGTGGAAACTAGTTGGGCCACATCAAGGCCTAGTATTTGAACCATGCTCTGATACCACATGTCAGAACCCCAAATTTTTTGAAAAAATTTAAAATTTTTCAAATGCATATAATTTTAATAAATGCAGTCACTAAATGTTTGATTAGTTAACTGTTATCGAAATTCATTGATTGTTGGTTATGATTAGTAGTAGAACAGTTCTTTTCAGTTTTACTGATTTTGTTCTTTTTGCGACCATAAGGGTAGACTATCATGCAAAAACTGGGCTTACTTAGCTTTCGAGCTAATGCAGAGAGTTTCTTCTTTCCTTACAGATTATAGGTAAAGAGATTTGGCTGCTGCAATAAAAATTCTAAAGTAATTAAGTACAAGTTTATTTGCAATTCAAAGTTCAGTGAAACATTAGTGGCTAAACACAAATCACTGCTTACTGAGGTAAATTCCAATATCTATTTTCTTTTTCCTTGTAGAGGTAGAATTATAGTTCTTTAGATTACTGAACTGTCTGATCTCTATCATATTTGTCAGTGTCAAAAGATCTTTAAAATAATATTGTTTACAATTAGAAAACGATAATCAGAAGTTTATGTTTAAGAAAGTACAAATACTCTTACTTGTAAAGTGTATAAAGAAGGAGATTAATAATATACTGCTATCAATATAAAACTACCCAATAATAAGAATAAACTTATTCTATCATACCAGGTCTTATATACATTACCACTGATTCGTACAGTTTCCAAGGTTTACCCTTACTTTGATAAACTCTCTCTTAAATGGTTTCACCTTCATATGTGAACATTCTAAATTTAAGAACATTTGATCCAGATGATGTACTCATCAAGTTATTTTGCTGCCAATCGCTCTTGCAAGCTTTTATCCAACTTATATGACTAAAGACAAAATCATAAAGGTGAACATTACAATATCATAATTACTATGGTTAAATCTACAACCTCTTAAAATGTACCAATAGTATGCTCTATACGTACAATATAGATGTTGGTAGAATACTTGTAAAAATAACCTTTTTACTTAACCGAAAGTATATTACTTCCACCCTATAATCATGTTATCATTGATTCTATTAAGATTGTAAAATGTTCAAATTCAAATTAGTCATTCAACCGGATGATCGATTCATAACCAAGTCTAAGACAAATTAAGTTAAAGGTCGTTTCTAAGGAGTACTCTAAAACTCTTTACCTTAGACTTTTCAAGCTTGTAAAATAAAGTGGTGTTATTGTATTTACCACTCTAGACATGGGTTGGTTAAATCGAAGGTTGATTAAATACTAAAAATTGTTACAAGGTTGAAGTCTATGGATTACCTATACAATTGCATTCTATCTTCTTTTACCATAATGGCCTCCTTAACTCTTTTGTGAGAACAAATATACTTGGTTAAAAGATAAATCTACTTTGGTTGCTTAATTACTAGGATAACCAAGTAGATATTTGTATTAAGAGAAATATCGTTATCCTTCGTCTCTTAAGTTATACTTTATAAGACCTTTGTCATTTTTATGAAAATAATACTTTATGAAAACCTCGTATTGTGTAAAGGAAACATATGCAAAGAGTATAAGTTATAATATAAAGGTGAAGATTATACTTTGTAATGTAATCATAAGCATAATCACAAGGGCCGTAAGGTTTCTCATGCCTTCAATGATTACTAACAAGATCTTGTTGTGACATAAAAAAATGTAGGTTCCATACTACGTGGATAACGAAACTATGGATAAGTTAAATGATTGGGAATCGTTTGGAAGAGCTGGAAAGCCTGGACTATACAAAAATACCCATAATGCATAAAATATTTACGTGGTAACGTGGCTATTTATTATCCATGCATTGGATTGTTAAAAGGCTGAGGTCAAACCCTATCTTGCCATTCTCCCGTTGCCTTCGGGCTTTCCTTTCCCTCTGCTGCAAAAGCTCCCAAGCACAGTCGTTACCCTGTTCTATAGAAACCTCCCCAAATGTTGTTTCTCCTTAGATGTGTGTTCTTTACCTGTTAAGAGGTGTTGTGGTCACTCTATCTGGTGTTTACGAGGGTATTGATAATGTCCTCAGGGTTTACTCCTTCGCCAAATTAAAGTCTGAACCCTTTGACTGTAACTACCTTCCTCCTTCGTGAGTGCTAAGGTATGGTTTTCTCGAGTCAACATTGGGATAAATGCTATGCTGTTAACTCTTTCTCCCTTATGCAGACGGTTTTCCTGCTTGCCTTCTTGGTGGATGCACTGTTCGATGATAGTCACGCTTTAACACAAATTTTTGGTAGGAGGACTGTCAAATCTTATCCTATTTCATTGATTTATTTTTAATGTAAATAAAAGAAGTCATTTCTAACAGAGTTTAAATGTATTCTTCTTAATACAGGTCGACCCTTTCCTCTGCTTGGTTGCCTGAGATTTCAACGATAGTTTGAGGTTACGGGTAAGCCTGGTTTTTAACCATGGTCGTTCCTCTTTACTTGGTTCATCCAGAACAAAAAGGGTTATGCTGTCATGAACTGCTTCCTTTAGGGTTTTTTGTTTATTTATTACTTCGTACTGTGGCTTATTCTCATAGATATAAGAGACCCTTGAGCTGCATGCAGGCGCTCTAGCTCTAGCCGTCATTGTACATTAAAACTGTGTTTTTTTTTTTTTTTTTAACTTTGTAGAAGCCGTGGCTTTAGTATAAATATCAAGTTGAGAGATAACTTGGATTACGGGCTTGGAAAACCCTCGATTCCTTTTTTTTTCGGTTGGTGTTACATACTTACAGGGTTTTAAAACCCTAATTTAATATATATATGAGTTGTTAAACAACCTCTTTTGTTTTCTGGTGCTTAAAATGTCGTACTGCAAATTATTTAATTCTTTTTTTACCTGCATTAATATAATCATGCTCTGTGAGCATGGCTGTAAAAGAAATATTTCTATGATCTTGGAAAATTATCTTAGGTTAATAATATAACTGTAAATTATTTAGATAATTTGTATTAAATAGATCCACTTGATAGGACGAGCAGACTGTGGCTCTATTTACTTGATTTAAATTTATGGTGAATTACTTTGAGTAACTAAAAGTTACTCCCCTTTTAAGTACAAAAATTTATATGTAATCTAGTAGTACTAAAATTATCTATATTACCCATTCATACTGTTCCTGTACTTAGTATTTTTAACTTGCATAATATGTCTATTTAGTACATAAATATACATAATATTGTTGTTTTTGCACTCATAGATACTTAGTTATTTTTAATTGAGAGTGTTGGTATTGTTATTGTATAACTATTACCTTGCAACTTATAATAAATTGTATTTTATTACAGGAAGTAATGTATCTGTTATGCACAGCCCTTTTGCATAAATCCCACTTACTGGTGATATTATAATATATTACATTGTTTTCATTTAATAATACTCTATAGGACTGTGCTATAAATGTTGTAATTATCAACTGTATTTTGATTAGTTATGAACACAAGATAAATTATTATTTATCTACTGTGTTCTTACATCCTCTATATTCTATGATATTTCTTTAAAAAAAAAATAACCAGTTAACAATTATAACAAGTTTGTTTTTTACTCAGTAATATTTTTAAGAATTATAGCTACAGTTACATATTCTGTTTAGAAATAACTAGATAAATCAGAATATAAGTGAATAACCTATGTACACTTATATATGTTCTTTTGTACGAGAATCCTACTAGGAACTGAGATACCTGTAGAATGAATTTGAAATCTAACTATTCTGTCCTTTCATTAAATTCTGAAATAAAACAGTCATAAAGATTTGAAAAGAAATAAACTGTAAATCTATAAAACACTTAGGTTAATGAGAGTAACTAAAAATCAAGAACTGTACAAGTAATACTACTCTCATTCCAAGATAATTCCTCTGCAAAATAACACAGTGAAACTACTCTATAATTTTACTATCATTCTTTCTTATATTATCATCATATTATCCTTCTATAATTCTACCCTTGTGCTCGAGTACGGTCTGGTGAACCCAGATGTGGAAAAACACAGTGGGTCTTTATTTTTCATCAACAAATTCAATCATTGATATACTGAAACATTTACATTATTAAACTAACTAACTCTTCTGTCATATAATATAAGCATAACATTCATCCATTCACACTCATTAAAACAACATAGTTAAGTGACAGAACCTGTTTAAACTGGGACAACAACAGCAATGGGAGGTCTTTCCTCCCTACCAACTCCTGGAGAGCACTCAAACAGCAACTCCTCAGGACCCCTGAGCTTGATCTGGTCTCCCTGGCTGGAACTAGGTGCAGCAAAGTCAGATACCAGTCTTCAAACTCAGTATTAATCTAGAACTTATCAGTAAGTTCTCCCAGCTAACAAGCTATAATAAACCAAGTTACTGCAGCAATCCTCTCAGAACAACTTCCTTACTGTTTTCCCTCTTTCCTCAATGAATTTCCTGAATAACATTCACCTGAATGAATTCTCTCTGGAAAATATCTGAGCAGCCTTAGCTCTCTTCATTGAGTACTTTTAAAATATTTCCTAGGTCTTTTTGGGTTAGTTGTCATTTAATGAGCCACCTGCTCTGATCCCACTTTCTTGGGGGATCATGACCCCAAATATAGGGAACTTTCTACCTGCAACTTAGGAAGTGTTTGAGGATGCTACCACTTGTCTTTTTCCCTCCACCTAGTTCCATCCACCAGTTTGACTAGTAACCTCTTTTTAACAGCTCTCCCATGTTGTTGTCTCCACAATTTATTTATTAATAATAAAATATTCTGAATTACACTCCAATTCTGTTGACTCTGCTGAGTCATCAATTTCTACTTAGCATTAAATTTAACATAATGTCTCAGGAATATAATTAAATAATTTACATTATTTTACAAAATTGGGGTATGTGACATCCATATACCACCTCCTCAATCGCACAAATTTCCTGGAAAAGATATTCCTTCTTCATGGAATCCCTTCTTCCATTGTCTTAGACCGCAACGCACCTTTCACAAGTCATTTTCTCCTTATTGACACCAAACTGAATATGAGTTCAGTTTATCACCCACCAATAGATGGTCCGAAACAAGTCATCAACAACTATTGGGAAACTTATCTTCGGTGTTTCACCTTTGACGAAAAACATCTATGGGAAAAGTGGCTCCCTCTCGCTGAATGGTGGTACAATACTTCCTACCATACTGCATCTCAAATGCCTCCATATGAAGCAATTTATGGTCACACACCTCCAGTACTCCTTCCCTACCGCCCCAGCAGTTCACCAGTTTAGGTCGTTGACATGGTTCTTCAAAACCGACACCAGATTCTTCACCTTCTGCAAGACAATCTTCACATGGACAGAACCCACATGAAACACCAAGCTGATTAGCACCGTTCTGAGCGCACTTTTCAAGTCGGTGACATGGTTTTTTTTCGTCTGCAGCCTTACAAACAATCCTCCTTGAAACTCAAAGGGAATCAAATGCTCGATCCAAAGATCTCTAGTCCATATACAGTTCTTCAGAAGATTGGGTCTGTTGCTTATAAATTGGCACTTCCTCCTTCTTCTCGCATTCAACAAGTGATTGGCACCAACATCAGAGCACAAATTGTTTTACCAGAATGGGTTAATGAAGGATCCATCATTTCAGATATGGCGTCCATCCTCAATAAGCGCACTTGTCAGCTTCTCTCTCGGTCCATCACAAAGGTCTTAATTCAGTGACACAACATGCAACCAGAGGATGCTACATGGGAACTGCTCCTTCAGATTCAACAACATTTTCCACATCTAAATCTTTGAGGACAAAGCTTTTTTTTAAGAGGGAGGGGATGTTAAAAACCTATGTCAACCCTCCTCTTTATTTTGTTAGTATATTTTATCAGATGCATATGCTTTGTAAGTCATCCCATCAGTATGTTGTATTATCCCACATTCATAGGGGGTAATAGTTGTTTAGATTAGACTTAGTATATAAGTATGTGTTGAGGCTAATGAAAGCATCGAAGAGTTATTTTGTATTGAGCTTGCTCAAAGGAGGTTTCCCCCTCGAAGTGGCCCGTGATCAATAAAATATCTTTTGTGCTCCAATATTTTTGTTATATCGTGCATTCTCATTGTTTATTGCAGGAGGTTCTCCACAGAGAGAGTGAAGAAGAAGTGCAGTGGGGTTATTGCAGGTTGTATCCTTCATTTGTTGGATGGTAGAATAATAAAGGACTGGAAATTTTTGTGTGTGCGTAGCCCATCTTAGGTGAACCACATTATATATGTGTCTCTCTTGTAATGTGTTTTAATATTTACATCTTGTTTATTGTTTATTGTTATTGATCTACACTCCTATTTTTATAACATAAGCAACATATATATACTATGAAATATTATAATTGTTGCCGTTCAATAATAAAAGAAAACTTGATATGAATATACGGTTTTAGGTGGAAACATAAAAACCCAGGATTAAAATTTTTCAGTGATGTGTCTATTTAATTATACACACATTGATGCCCTTCAACTTTATAAACGCATTAGTGCGCAACAACTATAAACTCAACGTGAAAATAATATCCGCAAAAGCTCCCTCAAGAGAAAATATCCACTACATTTGGTAGAGGATATGTATACATGCATTATACATACTTATTCCTATTGATGTGTTCCATAAATACGAACGCACTAATGTGTTACTTGTAGAGGTGCACCAATAAACAATAATTTTAACCCTCTGCAAAATATCCCATGGTAGAAAACATCTGCTACATTTGGTAGCAGATATTTATACATGCATTTTTACAGCTATTTGCATTTCGGTGCAATTTTTAAATAAAATTGCACCAATGCGCGCAATAAGTATAAGAGCACCATCCTATTTTTTAAGCTACAGGATATCGGTGCATATTATGTAGTGATGCACCGGTGCGTTATATATACAGGCGCACCGAAATGCCAAAAGTTGAAAATTAAAAAAAAAATTGCATAAACTATTGAATCCCTAAAGTGAAAAATGGTGGCAATTTTAAGTTCGAAAAAGTAATTCAAAAGTGTGTTTAAAAACAAAAAACCTAAACATTAATTCATTCTTTTGCCAAAATTTTCAGGGGAGAGCTTTCAAACAGGGACTTATGAACTCTAGTTAGTAGATTCTTCGATTTTTGGACCTATTGTCTTTTACTGGTATTTAAGTACAAGTCAGTGGTTTTTTTGTAAGCATTTATTAGACAAAGGAGATTACAAGTCATGCAACTTCATTTTCTTAGATTGATATAATAATAAGAAAATGATTTTTTTTCTTCTAAAAAAGAATATCTATATAAATATATATATAATAAAAGTTCATTTTTATTGTGAAAAATGTATGAAGAATAATTTAATGATGAACCTCATCCCAATATCATTGAAAATTGAAACTCTGAACCTACGGGTTTTTAACTCAAAATTTGAATGTACTATTCCATTTTGAAAAAAAATAATACAATTTGAAAGTTTCTATTCAAACAATTTGTCAATGTCATAACTTGGGATTAAATACCTTCTTTAGTAGCAGAAATTTGATTGAAAAAATAATAATTTATTTGACACTTTTTTTATAGTTAATTTATTAACAATATAATAATGTATTGTTAATCTATTTTTGTCAATACAAATATGATTTTTTCAAAACCTTTCATGGTAGCAGAGCGACATCACTATATATTCTTCAAATTGAAATTAAGAACAACCCTTCAAATTTGATCCCCTAGGGTCAAGTTGTAGAGCATTATATGAATGCTTAAACTATTTTCAACGCTGAATGTCTTGAATTCCTTGTCAAGGGAACAAATGAGATTTCTATGTTGACAATTGAGTGAACACTCTGTCATGATTATTGAGCAGTCGTGGACTGTCGGCTTCATTTTCTCCATGTAATTTTACACGCCTCATTACTCGAATATTGTTCGTTGTAACCTCGTGTATTTCTCCAATTAACTTTCAAGCATTTACTAATCCCATGCAATTAATACATGGATCATCATCCAACTAGAAAATTCCACTTTACTTGGTGCCCTTTTCTCTCTGGGTCATTTCCAACTAGAGTAAGCTAAAGTTTAGACGATTTGCACTCTCTATCTAGTGAATTTTTCGATAAAAATCTAACATAAATTGTTGACAGGGCAGTTTTCAATTGTTGGAAATGAATAATTGGGGTGCCCCATGGATAATTGAGGATGTTGGATCCATTTTTGCAATCAAAATTACAATTTCAGCAATGAAAACCATAATTTCAGCAAGAAATCATCTCGTCAGATTCTGGTGAAACTCACCGAAAAATATGCAAATCGTCTAAACAATAGCTCACTCCTTTCCAGCCATCCTAGTAAGAATTTGTAAAACTTAAAAAACCGAGTTTGACCAATCTGTTAGACTAACAGGAATTTTGATTATTTGGTTCAGTTTTAAACCAAGAAGAGTATTTAGATTCTAGTTTCACATTTCAACTCCAATATTTAGGCCAAAATCACTCTTGCAAGTAATATCTATGGGTCAATTGATAAGTGGACAATCTCAAGCATATGTGGGTAAATTGATAAGTCGACAATTCCAATTTTATTGATGAGTTTAATTGGG
Organism: Pseudotsuga menziesii; assembly: GCA_001517045.1. Classification (NCBI taxonomy): domain Eukaryota; kingdom Viridiplantae; phylum Streptophyta; class Pinopsida; order Pinales; family Pinaceae; genus Pseudotsuga; species Pseudotsuga menziesii. The sequence goes on along the minus strand of LPNX010431482.1, from coordinate 31,211 downwards.
AGATTGAGCAAAGTTTTATGGTCAAAGTTTTAATCAAGACACTAAAAGGTTTACTAATATTGAGCAAAGTTTTAGTCAAGACACTACAACTTTTAACAAAAATTTTGTAGGTATGAGAAAGAAATTTTATGTGAAAGGTGGATTTATTAAACTATTACAAATTTATGATGGCGTTTCAAAGTTATAGATGCTTTCATACAAAATCCCCTAATTATGTAAAAGACTTGTGAGAAAGGGTTGTAAGGCCTTTTGTCTTCATGCAACAAAAGGCGTCCTCATCCAATTACAAGATGGTCATCTTAGGTGAGTGTAGGTAGACGACGATGTGTAGGTGGAAAAAATAAGCTAAATGGGGCAAGTGTTTGAGTGGGCATGTTGAGAAAAACACCATGACAAGATGCATCTAAGGTTGAGTGAATTGGCAAAGCATTCTAGTATTGCAAAGTTACAACCACTTCGATTTCAGCAAAGAGTAAGAGTTGTGCTAACAAGTAGTAGTTTTAAAAATACTACTTAAGTTATAGAAAGAGCATGGAGTTCACAAGTAGATTATTTTGATAGGACAACCTTCACTACAGGTGCATTTTGTGGCTTATAATTTTCCCAACTTGAAATGGGATAGAATGAATTAACTATTTGGGAAATTAATTACGCAAAAGGACATCACACATGAGGTGGGAAACTTGGACATGATTGTGCTTAACGCACACTCCCATTTACGGAAAAATGTTATGAGACTAGAGGAAGAATTGGGTTTGCATGTTTATAAAGAATACGTGGAGTGGAAGAAAACACCCTCAATTCAAGGGAGTGGTTATACTTACTCTACTATATAAAGTGGATGATGTGGACTTACAAATGATTCATGGAGGGATTTGTAGTAAAACTTTATGTGGTTTCAATACTCTAACCAATTAGGAGAAGTTATGTGATGGAAGGATTGCAAGTTTAGAGTTAGGCAATGTGTGCAACCTGGGCGCTTTAGCAATTTGAGATAAGGAAGAAATGAGACTTGTAGGATCTTAAGAGTAAGTTGTGCAACTAAGTGTGGTTGGAAGGGAATATTGTTTTGTTCTTATTTCTATGCATGTAGAACTATGGAAGTTGACCAAGTCCACTCTTGTAAGAAATCATATTGTAACATCCTTCTCATAAATTTATGGTGCCTTGCTTGGGCACCACCCATATCTATGTTATAGTCACTTTGATGGGATGTTACACACTATTATGTTTAATGGCTAAGTGGTAGAATTGTATTAATTAGAATGTTTAGGAGACAATGTTTGGGCATTGTCTCCCTTATTATATCTAGCTGTAAAATTTCTAACCTTAATCAGGGAGATTGGGTTGGGCCATCATTTAGCAAGTCGTAGTATATATGTGATCGATCCAAAGTGACCAAGTCATTCGACCACTAATCATCAATGCGGCAAGTCTCAAGGATGAGAAGAAAAAATAAATTAGGGATGATCTTTAGGATCATGACATGGGGTATTAGAGAAACTGTTCACCACCTTTCCATCAAAGGAAAAGGTGGTATCAAAGCTATCCCACTAGTTTTTAAGGAACTTGGTGGTTTCATCATACATGACTTGCTGCATGGTGAAGTTGGTGGCCAAGGAAGTTGGATGTCATATCCAATAGTACTTGGTGGAGCGAGTGTTAGGTGGACATCCTTTCCCACTACAATTGCAAGAGTTAGATCCAAGAGGCATGCTGGGAGTAAGGAGACTATAATACATTGAAGGTCCAAGGAATGTGGATGAAAGAGCATTGAGGTGTTGTTGTAGGCCATGATCAATTTAGTTAAGAAATATCTGAACATCACATTGTTACTTACGTTGAATTTTGGTAGCATAAAGGTACACATGACGAACTTATATAAAATACACGCTACATATCGTCTTTGGTTCAAGTGTATTTGAGTCGAGACCGAAACCATGGAAGAGAATAGACAAGGGTGTGTAGTTGCAAGGTAATATTAGGTAGTGCACTCCAAGTATAGGTACTACTTACACTTGTCTATTTCTTGTGATGTTCACTTAACATAGGGTTGTAAGTAGGAGGCTTTTGTGGAAAAGGGAGAAGTGGGGCCTTCCTTGAGAGAACCTTTACAAGTTTTGGGTACTTTGGAAAGAGGCAAAGGGTGCAACTAGAACCAAGTTACTTGGACTTGATAGTGAATGGTAGGAAAATTCTAGTATTGGTGGACACCAATGCTTTTGACCACTTATTAAAGAAGGAGTTAGCAAGGGAACTTGGACTTAGATTTGGAGCATGCCAATATTTAGTTAAGGTTGTCAACTCTAGCGGCTAATGTAGTAGTAGGAGTTATGTTCAGTTGCACAATTGTAAGGGTGTTGTGAAGTTCACAATGGTTTGGTGGGATGACTTTGAGCTCATTCTTGGGAAGGATGTCCTAAGAATAACCAAGGTGTTTGTTTGATTGTTCATAGATAGATGATGATGCCAAATGGTAAAAAACCTTGTATTTTGCACACAACAACAAGGAAGTTGGAGGGAAGAGTGTAGTTGGTTTAACACTTATTAAGAAGAGGGTTTCTTAGTACCTAGATGAAAGACAATATATGATAACATTGATTAGTGAGTGGAATAAGGGGGAACATGGATGACTACTTTACTTGTACTCGCTACATTTTTAGAGCATTTCTCTAATAAGTTGGCAAATCCTTTTCCAAAAGTGCTACCACTAAGGCATGTAGTGAGATATCATAGTGAACTTGAGCCTGGATCACAACATCAGGCAAAATCCCCTTATAGAATACCAAAACCAAATTTGGAAGAGATAAAGAGGTAGTTTGGTAGTTGATCAATGTCAAATTCATTACACCTTCCAGATTTTCTTATAACACTCTCATACTCTTTTGGATGAATAAAGACACACCTACGTTGAGGATATGTTGGAATATCATGCATTTAACAAGAAAACCATCAGGAACATGTATCTCCTACCACCAGTAGTGGATTGTTTTGACAAGTTGAATAAGGCCAAGTTCTTCTTAAAATTGGAATTGAGATAGGGGTATTATCAAGTAAGAATTGTAGAAGGGGATGAGATGAACACAAATTGTGTAACAAGGTATAGAATTTTTGAATTTCTAATGGTGCATTTTGGCTTGTGTAATGCCCTTGCTAACTTTTTCACTTTGATGAATAATTATTTTTAAGATTTATTAGACAAGTCAATGGTTGTATATTTACATGACATGGTGGGGTTTAGAAAGAACATGGTCCTTCATAAAAGGAATTTGGCCAAATTGTTCGAGGAACTGCAAGTCAACTTTACTTGAAAAAATACAAGTGTGTCTTTAGGTAGATCAAGATTATGTACTTAGGATATTGAGTTGGTTAAGGGTGCATTCGAATGGACCTTGTGAACATCAAGGCCATTGAATATTAGGAGTAACTAAGGATATTTCATCACATAAGAAATCCTAGGATTGGCAAATTATTACCGACAAAGATTTGTGGAAGGCTACTCATGGATTTCAGCACCACTTAGTGGTTTTTTGAAAAAGTGTAGACATTGGAAATGGTCTGAGAGTTTCCAAACAACACTATGTTAATTGAAGTCAAGACTTGTGTTGTTTCATGTGTCGAATCTACTAGACTTTGATCAAAACTTTCAATTGCAAATTAACACTTCAAATTATGCCTTTAGTGGAGTTCTATGCAAGAAGGTCATCGTGTATCCTTTAAGAGTAAGAATTTGTAGGAATGTGAACATGTATACCCTATTCATGAGAAGGAAATTACCATAGTTGTGCATTTCCTACAATTTTTAAGACGTTGCATGCTAGGAAAGTTGTTCATTATGAAGATGGACAATTTGGCAACATGGTACTTTGTCACTTCGTTGAAGTTGTCACCTAAGTAGGTACAGTGGTAGAATGCATTGGAAGAGTTGGACATGAATATAAAGTATTTGTACCTAGTAATGTTGAATATTCTCATAGATGCATTGCGTATGAAGGTGAATTTACCTTCCATAGATGAGAACAACGAGCAATTAGAGTATCCTATGGGAATTCAAGGGGCATGCCACTATAGACTTGTAGCGTAAAATCAAGGAATGTATTTTGAAAGATCCAAACACAATTAACAATATTAAGTAAGTGAAGTCTACCAAAACAAGGAAGTTTTTTATAGAACTTGGTTACATGTACTATGGATATAGTCAAATATATATGAAAGGTGGAAAATGTTTAGAAAGAACTCTTGAAGGATTTCCATTATTCATTGTGGCATAGTTGTCTAGGGAAGCGAAGGACTTTGTGGCTATTCGTGTAATGTCCCCATTTTGATTCATGTTGTATATATATTGAATTATTGTATAAATGATGTAAATGTATTAACATGGATTCCTAACTAGGAGCTCAAGGCCAATGCCCCGTTAGTGAATTGCATGTTTTTGAATGCAAGTAAACTAGATTTGATAGTCCATCTGCTAGTAAGCTATGGAGGATGTAAAAACATGTAAATATTTATAATGCTAATAAAATAACCAAGGTTGGATATGGTGGGGGGAATGTGAATTATGGGGGCTATGTTACCCACTAGGGATATCTGAGAGGGTTATGGGATTGACCCTTTTGTTGTTAAATGTCACCTTGCTTCCATGTGTCATTGTGTGAAACCTTATGCCATAAATGGCATGAACTACCTTCATTGAGTTCTCTTTAATTAGCATTTAATCATGTGGGAAAGGGAAACTGCATAGGAAATGTGAGCAAGGGAAAGTACCACAAGTGGGCTTCGGTAATGGGTGGAGAAGTTAACCATGTGCATGGGAATTCGATCCAAGGGGGGGATTGTGTGAGGAAAAGGTTCTCCATCCTTCGTTTTTCATTCATTCATCCTAGGAGAGAAGTGTTGAGGAGGGCTCTATGCATAGGAGAGGAACCCTGTGCAACTTCCACCAAAAATCCAATGTGTGAGATGTTACAAATTAGGGGTATCTCATGAAGGTCGTCGGGACAATATCTCAATCGGTTCAGCAGTCTGGACCTACTATAACTTCCCATAACATGATTGAGGGAAGAAAAACACCAGAGAGACTAGGAAGGCAGATAAGGGAACCTGCCTCAGCTGTGCATGGAGGAAAAGAAAGTGTAGAGACTGTCTAAGACCATTGAGATGTCATAGTTTTATGGTTGAGTACACTAGTTGGTAGGGGTTGCATTTCTGTTCGTCGGCTTGATAAAACTAGATAAGTGTTGGTTTAGCCTGAGGGTTGGTGTGAGGGAACTATGAGTGAGCCTGAGAGTCTCCTTAGTGGATAACATATCCTATCTCGGGGGTGGTATCTAACTGCAAAAATAATATAGGCTGAGCAAAGACTGTTAAAAACTTGTGTCAACCCTCCTCTTTATTTTGTTAGTATATTTTATCGAACGCATATGCTTTGTAAGTCATCCCATCAGTATGTTGTATCATCCCACATTCATGGGGAGTAAGTAATAGTTGTTAAGTTGTCTAGTTATTATGTTGCATTATCCCACATTCATGGGGGGTAATAGTTGTTTAGATTAGACATAGTATATAAGTATGTGTTGAGGCTAATGAAAGCATCGAAGAGTTATTTTGTATTGAGCTTGCTCAAAGGAGGTTGCCCCCTCAAAGTGGCCTGCGATCAATAAAATCTCTTTTGTGCTCCAATATTTTTGTTATATCGTGCATTCTCATTTTTTATTGCAGGAGTTTCTCCACATCTGGTATCAGAGCACTTTCCTTGGCACAAGTGGGAAATTTATTTTTTTGGAAAAAAAAGGGGCAAAATTGGGCGGCGACTTTCACATCCATTTTTGAAACTTTATGTGCAGATTAAAGAAAACAAAGTTGCATATCTGAATTCCTCTTTCAAAAATACGCAGTTTCAAAAAAAAATCATCTCCTTTGGAGTTCTAAAAGTGGAGATATCGCGGATTTAAAATCAGCAATTTTTCAGAATTTCAGTGACGGCCGCGGAAATTGCAGAGCGAAAATATTTTGACCGGGTACCCATATTTCTATTCCGATTTCATGGGTAGAATCAGAGTGGTTCTTCAAGTTCCCAAAATAGGATATAATAGCGATTCTGAGAAATATAGATCCGGTTATGCTCATTTTAAAAGTTTTCGTCTCAAAACCCTAGCTCTACTTACGGTTTTTTTAGCATTGGGTGGAATTTCTGCCACATTTTTTCTGGCACTGTGATTATTGTTGTAGTTCTTCTTCTTGTAGTGGTATTTTTCATTCGAACCAGGGAATGAACCCTATCCTTGGGCATAGCCCTAAAACTCATTGTGAGGAGTACCACAGGAACCTCGAAGCAGCTAGCCATTGAGAAGACCTACCAAGCGAAAAGGGCAACGACCCCCACCAGATTGACTAGATTCCCATCTGTGAGGAAAACCAAAGAGCTGTCATTTTTTGCCAAGCGATTAGCAGTTTTACCTGCACTGTGAAGTGAGGGATACTGCCCCAATACTCAAGCCTGAGATATCCTTGGTGGTCGAGTGACTACCTTTGAACCATTAGGAAGATGAATATACCTAGAGTCCATATCTATTTACAGTTGATAACATGTAGAATTCTAGAATTGTCACAGATCATTTACTCCAATTCAAGTTGATAACACATAGCTTTATAGCACCGCCACATATTATTTCTTCAAAAAAAAAAATCTTCAACCATATATTCCTTGATTTAACTCTGTTTTCCTTGAAAATTCATTGTAACCCATGTCATTCCATTCTACATATTTCATTCATTGACGACCTTATCCCAAGTCCACTTCCTGAAGCTCGAAATTCCATCTCCTTCTTTCACCCCGCTTCTGAAATTCACATTTTTTTGTTTCCTTGTCCCTCGGAAAGTGTCCACAACCTAGTTACCCACTCGCATTTTTCCCAAATCAAAATTTTCCTTCTAAAACCCTCTCTGTTTTTGTTTTTCCGCCCATTTCTGAAAAAAACAAAAAAAACAAAAAAAAAACTTGCTTATGGTTGCCCCCCGTGCAGGAGCAAATGGACAAATGACAGAATAACTTGTCACCCTCAAGACCAAACTCGAATATCTGGATCAAATATTTCTCAACCTCCATCTTCAGTATTCAGCCATGACCAACCGGCAACAGCCTGAGTCTTCTGCAGGCACTACGTTCTCTGCTTCCAACAACTTTTGTGGGCCGAAGATTGAATTCCCTCGCTTCAATGGTGATGATCCAAGTGGATGGATACACAAGATAGAACAATACTTTAATATGCATAACACTTTTGATGTCACCAAAGTCCCACTTGCATCATTTCATTTGGAACGTGAATCCCTTCAATTGTTTTGTTGGTACATCAAGGATCATGAAGAGCCCCAATGGACAGATTTTTACCAACTCCTTTTGTACCGATTTGGCCCTAGTAGTTTTGATGAATTCACAGGAGCACTCACCAAAATTCGCCAGACTAGAACTGTGAGAGAGTATCAGATAGAATTTGAGAACTTAGTCAAGCACACAAAAGGATTTTCTGATGCATTCTACAGGAGTTGCTTTATCAGTGGTCTTAAGGATACAATTCGATCTAACATTACAATGTTCTATCCCAAGACAATGATGGAAATCCTAGGTTTGGCTAAGTTGGCGGAGGACCAGATTAGGGATCAACAATGCCTCAAATCCACTTTTGTTCCATTCAAAAATATGGTTCCCCAAAGACATCCAATCCCTCTAACTCCTAGAACCACTCCTATCAAGCATTTTTCTGAAGCCGACATGCAGACACATAGGGAAAAAGGAATTCGTTATAATTGTGATGAATGATTCACCCAAGGACATCAATGTACTGAAAAAAAGGCCTATTTCTTGGATGTGGATTCTCCGCCTGCACTTGAAATTTGTGACGCTTCTCAAGATCCAGTAGACGATCAGGTTGACATTCTGCAGCCGCCTATTGACCCTCAGATTGCTAAACAAGTTGATTGTTTTGTCAATCCTTTCTATAGCTTTAAAGTCTTGGTTGCCAATGGGAGAACCTTACCTTGAAAATGAAAGTGTCGTAGTGTGTGTATCTCTATTGGAGATTATAACTTGTGCTCTAACATGTTTGCCATACCCCTAGGAGTTTGTTCTCTGATTTCGGGCACTCAATGGTTACGCACACTTGGACCCATCTTATGGGATTTTGCTGAACTGTGGATGCATTTTTTAGTCAATGGGAAAAAACACACATTCAATGGATTACAATTAGGGTCTCTCAGCATCATCAGTTCACATTGCATGGAAATGATCCTTAATAAGAATTCACATGGTGTCATCACTTAGCTCCATTTCATTCAAATGCAACCTTCGGCAATCTCAAATACTCCCTTCGATGTTTCATTGCAATGCACCCTTCAGATGCCTGGTTTTTCCAAGCCCTTCACTCTTGAGAGTGATGCTTGCAACAATGGACTTAGTGTTGTTCTCTTTCAAGATGAACATCCCATGGCATTCACCAGTAAATTCCTTCCTGGAAAGAATTTATCCACCTCTACATATGAGAAGGAAATGATGACTACTTTGCACGCAGTACAGAAGTGGTGGCCATACCTCTTCGGTAATCCTTGTTGCATCAAGACTAATCACCAGAGTCTAAAATATTTCCTAGAACAACGATTCTCATCCCCAACACAACAAAAATGGGTTAGAAAACTCAGGGGTTATGACTATGAGATCAATTACAAGAAGGATAAGGACAATCTTGTGGTAGATACTTTTTCCTGCACATTTGATGCCCCTGTCTCTCTTTCAACTATTGATATGCCTATTCCAACTTGGTTACACTCTATTCAGCAAGGCTATGTCAATGACTCCTCATTATATGAAATCATCCAACCGTTGGCCAGTAACCCTTTTGTGGTACCACATTTCTCTTGGGATGGATCTTCTTTGAGATACAAGGGTCATCTGGTGCTTCCCCAGAGCACAGATATTAAACATGCAGTCTTTTGTGAACTCCATGCTTCTCCATCGGCAGGGAACTCTAGGTTCATGAAAGCATATAAGAGGGCACGATTTCACTTCTTTTGGAAGGGAATGAAACAATAAATTCAACAAATTGTTTCCGAATGTGCTCCTTGTCAGTGCCACCAAGGTGAAACTACACTCCTTTCCAGATTGCTCAAACCTTTTCCCGTCCCTACAAGGATTTGGACATATATTTCAATGGATTTCATTCAAGGGCTCCCTAAATATGGAGGGAAGACTGTAATCTTGGTTGTGATTGATCGGCTCTCCAAATATCATCATTTTTGTGCTCTCAGACCTCCATATACCACCTCCTCAATCGCACAAATTTTCATGGACAAGATATTCCTTCTTCATGGAATCCCTTATTCCATTGTCTCAGACCGCAATGCACCTTTCAAAAGTCATTTTCTCCTTACTGACACCAAACTAAATATGATTTCAGTTTATCACCCACCAATAGATGGTCCGAATGAAGTCATCAACAACTATTGGGAAACTTATCTTCATTATTTCTCCTCTGAAGAACAACGTCTGTGGGAAAAGTGGCTCCCTCTCGCTGAATGGTGGTATAATACTTCCTACCATACTACATATCCAATGCCTCCATATGAAGTAGTTTATGGTCACACACCTCCAAGACTCCTTCCATACACCCCCTGCAGTTCACTAGTTCAGGCTGTTGACATGGTTCTTCGAAACCAACATCATATTCTTCACCTTCTGCAGGACCAATCTTCACATGGCCAGAATCTGCATGAAACACCAAACCGATCAGCACCGTTCTGACCACACTTTTCAAGTCGATGACATGATTTTTCTTCGTCTGCAACCTTACAAGCAATCCTCCTTGAAACTCAAAAGGAATCAAACGCTCTCTCCAAAGATTTATATTCCATATACAGTTCTTCAAAAGATTGGGTCTGTTGATTATAAATTGGCACTTCCTTCTTCTTCTCGCATTCAGCAAGTGATTGGCACCAACATCAGAGCCCAAATTGTTTTACCAGAATGGGATAATGAAGGATCCATCATTTCAGATCCGGCGACCATCCTCAATAATCAAACTTATCAGATTCGCTCTTGGTCCATCACAGAGGTCTTAATTCAGTGGCACAACATGCAACCAGAGGATGCTACGTGGGAATCACTCCTTTAGATTCAGCAACAGTTTCCACATCTAAAGCTTTGAGGACAAAGCTTTTTTTTTAAGAGGGAGGGGATGTTAAGAACCTGTGTCAACCCTCCTCTTTATCTTGTTAGTATATTTTATCGGACGCATATGCTTTGTAATTCGTCCCATCAATATGTTGTATTATCCCACATTCATGGGGAGTAAGTAATAGTTGTTAAGTTGTCTAGTTATTATGTTGCATTAGCCCACATTCATGAAGGGTAATAGTTGTTTAGATTAGACTTAGTATATAAGTATGTGTTGAGGCTAATGAAAGCATCAAAGAGTTATTTTGTATTGAGCTTGCTCAAAGGAGGTTTCCCCATCGAAGTGGCCCACGATCAATAAAATATCTTTTGTGCTCCAATATTTTTGTTATATCGTGCATTCTCATTGTTTATTGCGGGAGGTTCTCCACAAACACCTATGGTAGGGTGGAACATCGTACCCACATAGCCAATTGTTTAGATGGTTTCATATTCAAAAGATACTTGTTCATGTGTTTCAACGTCCATAATTGTTATGTGATGGATGTTTAACTGTGCATATTGAAATGGATAGCTTGGTAATTTGAATTATGTAATAGAGTGTTGTTTATTGCTTGGGAAGGAGCCATATCTATGTAAAGGTTATTACTCTTATGCCTATGATATATGCATATTTATTCATGGTTGAATTATGTAAGATAATAGCTTGAATTGTTTATGTAGATGTGTGTAGATCATTTGAGATGGGTTATGTACATGTATATGAGTTACTGTTACATGCCCATAATAAATAAACTAGTGACACAGATGAGTTAGTTGTTACCTGACTTGTGATGATCATGTTAGCTTATGTATGGGATCAAATATGTAGCTTAATTGTGTTCTTGACCGCATATGTGTAATGATAATTGCATAAGTTTTTGTAAATTATGTGAAGGTGTAATTAGGACAAAGGAAGGATGAGCCCTTAGCTGTTATGAATATTCTAGTATGTGCATGAATTTCCTTGCAAATTCCTTATGCATTAGGATGTATGTGTTTCATTCCATTTGCACAAGTTTTAGAGACCTTCAAGGTTTGGATTGGTTCTATGAAGATGGAGAGTCCCTAGGTGAATGAATTGGAACATATTGAATGGGTGCATATCCTCAATTATGCTTATGTTTGTATAAATTGCATAGATGAGGCATTTCAACCTTGTAATGCATGTTTGACAGCATTTGCAATTGTTCTTTATGTTATATGAATTCATAACTAGAATACCAGAAGTTTATACTCATGAATTAGCCATGTTGACAGTAATTTGATACACACCATTGAATTGGAAAAATAATGAACTGAATCTCCATGGTCGTGTGCTTGAATAAGCCAAGGAACTAGCCTCTAAACTCGTAAAATATGTACAGGGTTTCCGAGAATTCATTCAGTTTTATGTGCAAGGCCAAATGCGATAATTTGGCTAAGTATTAGTCCATGCAATATAAACAATTGCTATTCCAAGATGTAATTAGAGTCATTGATATTAGTGCAAAGGTCAATGCATAGAATGGAAAATCGACGAAGTGTTGGCTAGTGAATACTGGAGCCACCTTGACCGTTAATCATCATGTTAGACTCAACTAGATTCATTAATTTGGTGTCAACGAGCTAATGTCACGGTGCCAATATTGGAATCGGTGTGAAGTTATGAAAGAGCCATGGTGTAACGATGACTTTCGAATCCCTACATTGGAAAGGCATGGTGCCGATATCGGAGTCGCGAAGATGGGGATGTTTTGGGAAAAGGAATATTTACTGTGTCAAATTTTGACTTCCAATGTCTGAAACGCCAAAGTCAAGAGGTCGTAGGGTGCATGTTGGGAAACCCGTTATGCATTTCAAATTCTAACTATCGATGTCAAAAGCATCGAATTCTGCAAGTTAGGGAGAATCATTTTTCCCATGTCGAATTTCGAATGTACAGAATGTGGAATGCGGAAGTTGAAATGGAAATCTGACAGGACACTGCAACAAAACCCTGTGATTAGCATCCCTTTTTTATTCCCTTTTACGTCTAGACCTCATTTTAATGTATTTTTATTCATTTCCTTCGACAAGCCGATGTAATTTCATGGGTCGGTGCTATTTCAGGCATTTGTTGCATCCTTTTACTAAACATGGCACTAAATCTGGTGCAAATTTCATCTAGTCTAGCACCATATTTAGTGCTGTGTTTTCTTCCTAGTTTTGTGTCAAGTTTTGCACCTGGTTTTGTGCCTAGTTTTAGGCCTAGTTTTTGCATCTACTCTTGTTGCGCCCCCTTTTGCATCCATGTTTTCCTTCACTTTTGCACCCATGTTTGCATCCTTCTTTACATCCTCTTTTGCATCCACTTATGCTTATTTTTTGCATCCTTTTTTGCATCCCCTATTCCATCGAGTTTTGCATCTAGTTTTGCATCTACTCTTGTTGCACCTTCTTTTGCATCCAATTTTGCATTCAATTTTCCATCTACTTTTGCACCCACATTTGCATCCCATTTTGCATCCATGTTTACGTCATTTTTTGCATCTATTGTTGTGTTGACTTTTGCAATGAATTTTGTTGTGCCCCAATTTGCACCCATTTTTGCACCTACTTTTGCATTTGTTTTTTCTTCCACGTTTGCATCCATTTTTCTGTCCAAAGTTGCATCGGGTATTCCATCAATTTTTGCATCCACATCTGTGTCAGGTTTTGATTTGTGTGTTGCATCTAATTTTGTTTCGTCCACTTTTGCACCCATGGTTGCTTCCAAATTTCCATATATTTTTGCATCATGTTTTTCATCCACGGTTGTGTCCCTTTTTGTATCTACTTTTGTGTCCACTTTTGTTGTGCCTCATTATGCACCCACTTTTGTGCTTGCTTTTGCACCCACTTATGTTTCCACATTTTCATCCTTTTTTGCATCCATGTTTTAATCCATATTTACATCCAATTTGTTAAGGTTAACCTTGACTTGGTAAAAGAGTCATTGAGCTAATCTTGGTTTAGGTCAAAGCCTTGTGTTTTTTGGGCCCATGGTATTTGGTGGCCGATGGAATTTTCCCATGGTATTTGGTGGCCCATGGTATTTCATGTAAGGAAGTGTTTATAAGGCTTGAGGAAGCTCCATTGTAAAGTGGTATGGAGGTGAGTGGTGGTTATCTCACTTGGCCCGACTTGGTTGGTTTAGATAAAGGGAGATAATAGATCTATTATGGTGGTTTTCCACATAAACATTGTGTGTCCTTATTTAATGTATTGCTACGTATAATTTTTTTCTCTTATGTATTATTTAATAATGCTCATTAAAATCCTAAGAATTGTTATCAAATCCATGGTTTGGATTATAGTTGTGCTCATTCTGTTGTACCTGGTTTTTTGAATTAATTGTGGGGTGCATGTTTGATGGTACCCGACACCCTAGTAGTATTTTTGGGTTCCTTGTTAGAATGTAATTTCCTTGGGTGCAAGAATCACAAGGCATCCCTCTTATGTGCAGAGAATGGATTTTGCATTTATGCATGGAATGAACTATTGGGTAGGTACGAGGGTGGAAGGTATAATTGCAGCCTAACTTGATGTGGATTAGAAAGGTTGGGTCTTCGAATACAGGAGGAATGTGAGATGGTTTAATCTCAGTTGTGGGACCAATATTAATGAACTATGTATGTGAAGAGAATTCCTTGAGAACTAGCGGTTACAACGACTAAGGACCCATGTAATCCAGTATATGGATTCTTATTTATATGGACGACAATGACAAGGTTGGATGCATGTACAAAAGGAGCATGGAATAAAATGGTTGAGCATGGGAAAACGAGAGGATGAAGCAATAAATGGTGATGGTGTATTCACCATGAAGACACATGAAAAAAATAATGGAGCAATTTCCATGTAAATGGGAATATGGCTATAAGTCCTAGTAAGGCATGCATACCCTTGGTAACACACCAGTAAAGTCGAGAGATATACCTAGGTGATAGGGGGTGTACATGAGACCCCTAAGTAAAGCTTAAAGGGGGGATTGTTAAGGTTAACCTTGAATTGGTAAAATACTCATTGAGCTAATCTTGGTTTAGGTCAAAGCATGTGTTTTTTGGTCCCATGGTATTTGGTGTCCAATGGTATTTTCCCATGGTATTTCGTTTTCCATGGTATTTGGTGGCCCATGGTATTGCATGTAAGGAAGTATTTATAAGGCTTGAGGATACTCCATTATAAAGTGTCTTAGAGGTGAGTGGTGGCTAGCTCACTTGGACCGGCTTGGCTGGTTTAGGTCAAGGGAGATAATAGATATATTATGGTGGGTTTTCCCAGTTTTTGGTTTTCCACATAAACATTGTGTGTGTATTTAATGTATTGCTATGTTTGCTTGTGTTCTCTCATTATTAATTATATGTATGCTTGTTTAAATCCTAAGACAGTTTTACGCCCAGATGTCGACGATGATGACAAGGATAATGATGATGATATTGACAGCAGATATGATGATGATGATTCCAATGATGATCTAAGGATGATATTGACTATGACAATGTCGATGTAAAAAACGATGATGATGGAAATGAAATGAATGATGATGATGGTGATGATGAAAATGACAATGATGATGATAATGATGATGATGACAATGAGTATGATGATGATGATCAACTTCCAAAATAGATTTTTTATTTCTCATGCATAGATCGTAAGTTCCCTCCATGACCCCTTTCCACTAATCATATATTTTGGGTTGATAATATTTCTTATGCCAAAGTAATTCTAAATAGATTATGAGAATGCAATAATCATGATGATGAGATGATGGAGATGACGACGATAATGATGATGATGACATGAATGATGATTATGATGATAATGACAATTATGATGATGACAACGATGATGGTTATTATGACAATGATGATGATGATGACAATAATAATGATGATGCCAATGGCCTTGGTGAATCTTTTCAATTATTAAAATGCCATCATTGTCATCATCATGATCATCATCTTTGTCATTTCCATATAGGTCATCATCATTGTTGTTCTCATCATCTAGGTCATCATCGTCAACAATGACATGAATGATGACAAGGACAATGACAATTCCATTAATGATGATGATGATGTCCAGGACGATGATGACGATAATGATGACGATGATGGCAATGATGATGATGATGTACACGATGATGATGATGATGGAAATGATGATGATGATGAAAATGGTGTCACTATATGAAGATGATAACAACAATGACTATTCTAACAATGATGGAAATGATCAATGTGTTCTTATTGATGATGATCATCATCATTATCATGAAATTGACGATGTTGATCATCATCATCGTTGATGATGATGATGATGACAATGATGATCAACATCATCATGGTCATGATGATGATGGTTATGATAATCATCGTCGTCGTCGTCAGCATAATCATCATCATCACATTATCATCATGACTTTGTTGTCGTTTATCATCATCATTGGTCATCATCGTCGTCGTCATTTATGATTATGACAATGACAATGAAATTGATGAGGATGAGGATGAAATGATTATGACAATGATGACTATGATGATTACAAAGACAATGGGTATGATGATGACAACAATGAGGATGATGACAAATTCAATGAGGATGACGATGGTGTGATTAAATGGATATGATGATGATGATGACACTGATTATGACAATGGCTATGGAAATAATGACGACAATGACGATGGAAATGATGACAATGAAGGTTAGGGTGATGTTAATGATGATGACAATGTTGACGAATACGAAGAGAATTACAATGGTGTGATTATATGGTGATGGTGATGACAATGATGACAATGATGAGGATGATGATGTTGATGATGATGACAATGATGATAGTGATGATTACAATGGCATTGACAATGAAATGACATGAATGGAAATGATGAAAATGATGATGATGATGATGATGATTATGGCGATGATGACAGTGACAACGATAATGATGTGATTATATGATAATGACAATGTTGACAATGAAAATGATGATGATGATGATGATGGCAATGACAATGATGATGGTGATGATAATGATGATGACACTAATAATGACAGCATGATGTGGGGGGAATGCAATGTCTTAGGCCATGTTATCTACTCATGGGACTCACAAAGTATGTTTTAGGCATAAGGATACCAAACGTGGCTTATGTAGAGATTATTTGGCATGTGAGGAATATGTGGTGTCCAATTAGATATTTTTCACACTAGGGTTAGTTCTCATGCCCCAATCCATGTTATAGAGTAAAAGTTAGATCCTTATGCTGTAGTTTTTTTTAAGGGCTTCTGGGCCATGCATAAGACCCCATGCTATCATACATGTTGTATATAGGGAAAATATTACCTACAATTAGGATATGATTACCATTTAAATCATGCATAAATTATAACCATGATCAAACACATTGTGATATTGGAGGTTGTATGGAAATTGGATTTTTTAAACTCTACCAACTACATTATGTTAGATTTTTATCAATTTAGACAGTATTATCTTATGATCTTATTTGAGAGAATAACATGCACAACAATCAATCACAAGAGACAATAGACACAAATATTTTCCTTGGGGAAACCATAAAGGAGAAAACCTCGCAACTTCCTCAGAGATAAAATAAGCACCAATGGCAGCAGTAAAACCCAAATACAGTAAGATGATCTCCGACAATTGTTCTCTCTCTTATGCCAGCTCCTTCTCTCTCACTCATGCGCTACAACTGGGTGTGAATGACTGCGTGTTAAATAGAGAGTCTCACTCTCTATTTATACTAGTTTACGACTTGAAAATAACTTACCAGGGCTAACTTCTCTAGGAGAGTCTAATAATCCTAGTGCCCCACAACTGCAAGGACTTTAACCCCTGATCAACAAGGAGGGTTAACCTCTATGACTTTACATGACTTGTTTACATTATTGATTGTCCCGATAGGAACATCAGGGACTAATCAAATACAATATATGAAATACATAAGTGAATACAAATACATCAACACTCCCTCTTAACTAGGAAGGTATTCTGTTGACACAATTTATCAACACAAGTCTTCTTCTCTGGATCAAGTCTGGATCATCATTAACACTAGATCATCACTGCTTCTGCTATCTCAATCAACCGATGCTATCTCTCAATTCTTCTCGTCATAGGAAGTTCTATAGAGCCAGCCCTTTTTCATGTTGGTTTTAGGCCTAGCCTCCACATAGTTCTTCATCTTCTTTAGCACTTATATCTGACCCGGTAAAAAAGGCCCGCCCAACAATTAAATCTTACCATGGGGGGAGAACATCCAACACCATGTCAGAAAGGCACGCCCAACACTCACATCCATCGGCATGGTAGGACACACAATCTACCATTCGAGGAAAGGCCCAGCACTTACATCCATTGGTATGATAGGACACGCCATCTATCATCCAAGGAAAGGTCGAGCACTTACATCTACTGGAATAGTAGGACACACCATCTACTTTCCAGAGAAAGGAATAGCACTTACATCTACTGGCATAGCAAGACACACCATATACTATCCAGAGAAGGGAAAAACACTTATATCTGATCCAGTCAGAAAGGATCGGCAATTATATATGACCCAGTCAGAAAGGATCAACACTTACATCCTTTAACATAGTAGGACATGCCAACTACTATCCAAGGAAAGGCTCTGCACTTACATCCACTAGCATGATAGGACACACCATCTATCATCCAATAAAAGGACCAACACTTATATCTGCTGGCATGGTATGACACACCATCTACCATCCAAAGAAAGGATACGCACTTACATCCGTCGGCATGATAGGACACACCATCTATCATCTAGGGAAAGGCTCTGCACTTATATCTGACAATGGGAGGACCCACCTACCACCATGTCAAAAGGGCTTCGCACTTATATCTAACCTAGTAAATCTGCACTTACATCTGACCATGGGAGGACCTGCCTACCACCATGTCAGAAGGGCTCCACACTTACATCTGACCATGGGAGGACCCGCCTACCACCATGTCAAAAGGGCTTCGCACTTACATCTGACCATGGGAGGACTCACCTACCACCATGTCAGAAGGGCTTAGCACTTACATTTGACCATGGGAGGACCCACCTACCATCATGTCAGAAAGGATCACGAACTTATCACTTCCTCTTGGAAGGAACCTCGATCTGGAGAACACCAAGCTTCTCCCTGAAGTACTCAAAATTCACTCTGGCCAATGGGTTCTCTGACAAATTCACACAACTATGGTTGTCACAATATATGCAAGTAGCATCCATATGGAGATCAAACAAATCAAATAGTAGCTTCCTCATCCACACTTCCTTACAAATATCCAAACAAGCTGTGACATACTCTGCTTTGGATGTACTCAGTGCCACACAGGACTGCTTCTTGCTAAACCAGGAGATCACACCTGATCCTATACTAAAGAAGCACCCATAAGTGCTCTTCCTATCGATGGCACTTCATTCCCAATCTAAATCAACATAAAATTACAAGTTAATCTTCTGATCCACCTCATACTTGAGCCCATAATCAATTGTACCCTTCAGGTACCTCAGAATATGCTTTGCAGCAATTAGGTGAACATGTCTCGGATCTGTCAAGAACTGGATCAATGTGTTCACATAAAAGAAAATATTTGGTCTTGTATTCTTCAGGTACATCAAGGACCTAATCATATGACGATACATCATAGCATCAACTATATATGATGAAGCATAACTCAATAGCTTCAGGTTCGATGCCATAGGTGTGGTCATGGCCTTGCAGTAAATCATCTCGAACCTCTTCAAGATCTCTATTGCATACTTCCCTTTTCCTAGGGAGACTCCATCTGCACTCTTCCACACCTCCATTCCTAGAAAGTAGTGCATCATACCCAAGTCCTTCATCTTGAACTTGGCAGCAAGCTTCCTCTTTGTATCAACAATCAGCCCATCTGCACCTATTACAAACAGATCATCTACATAGAGTAGGAGTATCACTAGGTTCCCTTCTTCAACCTTGTAGTAAAGGTTGGAATCTGCTTTACTCTTGGTAAATCTCAAACTCGATAGGAAGCTGTCAATTCTGTCATACCATGTCCTGGGTGACTATTTCAAACCATACAGGAATTTCTTCAATTTACACACATGAGTCTCCCTGTCATGTGTCTCAAAACCAAGTGGTTAATCCACATACACTTCCTCTTCTACTACACCATTCAAGAAAGAAGTCTTGACATCCATCTAGTGTATCTTTTGTTTCATTACTGCAACCAGAGAAAGTACTGATCTGATGGAAGTGTATCTAGCTATAGGTGCAAAATTTTCTTCATAATCTATTCCTTCTTTCTGGGAGAAGCCACGAGCCACAAATCTTTCTTTATATTTCTCTATTCTACCATCTGCAGCATGCTTGATCTTGTAGATCCACTTGGAAGTCACAACAGACTTCCCCTTTGGTCTAGGGACAACATCCCATACATCATTCTTCATGATTGACTAGTACTTCTTGATCATAGCATCCTTCCATTCTTTCTTCTCTGCCACTTCTTCATAGTTGGAAGGTTCTTTATCAATGATGTCACATAATAGGGTTACATAACCGAAGTAGGACCTGGTTATTTTCCTCTCTCTGTGCATTTCTTCTGGAACCCCATATCTTTCTGCACCTTGGATAGCCTCTCGTACCCATGCAGGTTTCCTCTTGTGAGGATTCTTCTCTTAGGGTGGATCTACAGGTTCCTAGGGTTCTTCTATTTCTCAATCTTCATCTTGATTTGCATAGTTCATAGTTGTATCTTGAATTTTGGGTACTTATGTTTATTCAGAGTCTTCAACTGGTCTCTTTCTGGATTTGTTGTAAGTTGAGTCTTCGTCGAATGTTACGTCTCTGCTAATGTCGATCTTCTTGAATCCTGGGAAGTATATTCTGTAAGCTTTCAAGCTTTCACTATATACCCTTCTTTCCAGAAGGATGTAACTTTGTCCTCTTTTCTTTTGGAAAGTATATGTATACTAGACAATTGAATATTTTGAGATGGCTGACCTCTGGTTTCTTTCCACAAAATACTTCTTCAGGTGTTTTGTCCTCAAGTACTCTGTGTGGAGTGTAGTTTTGTACATACATTGTTGTCCTGGAATCCTCTTCCCATAGATGCATGGGAAGATCTTGATCATGAAGCATTGCCCTTGCAGCTTCCATGATCGTTCTATTCTTCCTCTCTGGCACCCCATTCTATTGTGGATTATATGGAGTGGTCATATCCCTCTTAATCCCTGAATCTCTGCATAACTCTTTGAATTCATTTGATGTGAATTCTCCACCATTGTCTGATCGAAAGGTTTTGTTCTTCTTTTCTGTGTGGTTCTCGATCAAGGCTTTGAATTCCTTGAACTTGCTAAATACTTCATCTTTGTTCTTCAAGAAGCATATCTATGTCTTCCTAGAGAAATCATCAATGAAAGAAACATAGTATACATACCCACTTAATGAACTGGATGACATCGGACCACATACATCGAAGTGGATGATTTCCAAGATTCCCTTTTCCTTGCTCTCGCTACTTGGAAATGTCCTCTTTGTGTTCTTTCCTTTCGCACATCCTTTGCAGACATTGCCACGTTTTGTCTGTATTTCTAGAGGACCTTCAACAACTTTGCTTACAAGTGGTAGTGCTTTATAGTGCAATGTGCAATCCTTCTATGCCAAAGTTCATTTGTCTCTACTGAGTCATGGACCAAGGCTTTTTCTGGTTGTCCCTTCAGTTTCAATAGTCCTCCTTCTTGTTCCCCAATCACTACTGCATCATCTATAGTCTTTCCCTTTGGCCACATAATAACTTGGACATCTATAAATGCATCCCTTATGCCTTTTGCATCCAATGCAGATATGGAGAGGAGATTCTTCTTTAGTCATGGTACAAACAAGACATCCTGAACGACTTGAAGCACCTGGAAATAGCCCGGATTAAAATTTCCCAAAAAGATGCTGAGATAATGAAATCATCCCTCAATTCGCAACCGTAAAACACCGTCTTAATAATTGCAGAAATCAGTCGCTATTTAAACAATTTAGCATTTCACTAATCAGACAAGAAATAAAGAAGCTGAGGGGCGAAATCCATTCCCTATCCGAGAAAGCCTGCCGTCTGCACATTAGATTAGCCAACACCATCAACGCCAGCCTCTGGAACACCGTAGACTCAGCAATCTGCATGCGATGTGATAGCAACCGTAATATATCTGCAGCCAAACAGGACCGTAAGTTCCACGCCCTACACAACGCGCAGAAGCCCATCCAGGATAAACGAACACACCAGAAAAATTCTAACGTGGTCAACCTCTCCAGCATTGTCCTCAATGATAATGAAATTAAGGTTCTGGAGTACAGCGTCAATTTTGCAATCGCCCCGGCAAAAATCCCGACCAAAGAATTGATGTGTAGTATAGAGGACACGGTTTCACACTTGCCGGAAAGCATTGCGGAGGAAACAAGACAGGAATGTGTTGTTATTCTAAGACAAGCCAAACCTCTGAAACCAAATATCTCCAAGGATGAGAGGACAGCACTACAGAACCTAAGACGCAACGAGGACATCAAGATCACCAAAGCAGACAAAGGCAATGCGACTGTTGTGATGGACACGGAGGATTACAATAAGAAAATGCTAGAACACCTCGCCTGTGGTAGTTATCGTAAACTGAACAAAGACCGCAGTAAGAAATTTCATAAAGGTGTCTCAAAGGCAATCCTCAACTCCAAACTAGATGAAATCCTTAAAATTAAATTACTCCCTAAAGAAGGAACCGCCCATGAATCTATGGGCTTCCTAAAATTCACAAGAACGGTGTTCCCCTTCGCTCGATCGTCAATACAATAGGATCCCCCTCCTACAAGCTGGCCAAATACCTAGCTTCTCTTCTCAAATCTCTCGTTGGAAAAACTAATTCCTTTGTCAAAGATTCGACCAGCTAGGTGCATGAAATTCGCAACGAGACCTTAGATGCCTCTGACATCCTTGTTAGTTTTGACGTAGTGTCCCTTTATACAAAAATTCCTGTCAAAGATGCTGTTGAAACTATTAGAATCCTTTCCAATGATAACACAGCCGAACTCGTTGAAGTTTGCTTAAATTCCACTTTCTTTACATTCCGAAAAGATTTCTATGAACAAGTGGAACATGTAGCAATGGGTTCCCCCCTTTCCCCAATAGTGGCTAACCTTTACATGGAAATGTTTGAGAAACGTGCCCTGGAACTCTTCCCCCTCAAACCAAAAAGATGGAAACGTTACGTCGATGACACGGATGTGATATGGCCACACGGGCGAAACACCTTGGATCAATTTCTTCAACATCTTAATAACCTAAACGATAATATTAAGTTCATTATGGAGATCAAAGAAGACAACAAACTACCTTTTCTCGACGTCCTTATCTCAAGAAAAGAGGATGGCTCGATATCCCACCAAGTCTTTAGGAAGAAAACCCACACGGATAGATATCTTCATGCCAAATCCCACCATTTCCCTCCTCAAAAAGTCGGAGTTATACATACCCTCGTAACAAGAGCCTTGAGAATTTCTGACAACGAACACATCAAAGATGAGATTGAACATCTAGCTGAAGTCTTTGAGGATAACGGTTACAGTATAGGACAATTTAGGAAGATAGTCTCCTCCTTTAAGAAACCTAGAAAGAAGAAGACCTTGGACAATAATGACGACCCCATGTTGAACAAGGTCTCCCTTCCCTACATCAAGGGTACCACAGATAGACTCGCCAAAACCCTAAGAAGACATAAAATCCAGGTTCTCTTCACCCCTCCCAACACCATTAGGAACTTTGTCGACTCCCTCAAAGATCCAATTGATCCAAGAGCCTACAAAGGGGTCTATTCCATTCCATGTTCATGCGGCTTGTTATATATAGGTGAAACTAGACGATCCATGGAGACTAGATTCAAAGAACATAGCGCAGACCTCAGACATGATAGACATAAGAAATCCGCCCTCGCAGAGCATGCGCACCTTACTAAACACCACATTTGTCTTGAATATGCAAAAGTCATCACGAGAGAGGACAACTTAACCAAAAGGAAAATAAGAGAGAAGATTGAGATCAACCTTAATGAGTACTGCCTTAACTGAGACGATGGTGCTAGAATCAGTGACTCATGGAAACCTCTCCTTTGCTCCTTACAAACCACTAAACGCCTTCAAACCAATTCTTAAAGATTTGGCTTCCTACCCCACCTTCCCCCTAAGCCCTCTTTGGACTTTTAAAACCTTCGCCACTCCTCCTTCTAGGTCTTTTCTAATTGCTCTAGTTTTTAGGTTTAGGTAAAATTTAAAATTAAATAAAAATTAATAATACTTTCAAAAACTTAAATTAAAAATTAATTTATATATTAAAACCTTAACAAACTTGTAATTAATAAAATTAACAAAGTTAAATAAATTTTTTTTTAAAGTCTATAATTTAAACCTTAAAAAACTTCTAAACTAAAATAAAATTAACAAATCTAATTGTTTATTATAATTAAATACTTTTAAGAAAATTTTTAAAAACAAAACTTAAATATTATAAAGTGTTTAATAACTTAGGTCATTTCTAAAAAAACTTAAATATTATAAAGTTTTAATAACTTAGGTCATTTTTAGGTTTAGGTTAAATTAAATAAAAGAAATTATAATTCTTTCCAAACTTAAAATTAAAAAATAAATCTTTATATAAAAACTTTGAAAATTTTTAATAAAATTGTAATTAATAAAATTAACAAAGTTAATTAATTTATAAAAAGAAATTTTATATTGAAACCTTAAAAAAGCTTCTAAATTAGAATAAAATTAATAAATCTAAATGACTTTTATAATTAAATACTTTAAAAAAAATTAAAAGATAAAAAATTTTAATTCAAATTTAAAAATTATAATTAAAGATTTTAAATAACTTACTTTGAAAATTTTAGGTAAAAAATGTAGTGGCACCTTAAGAACTTTTAAAAATTTTAAAAAACCCTAATTTTTTCAAACTCGTATTTTGTAAAAAATTTAAACAAAATTAAATTTTTTTACTAAGCCGACCCTTCTAAAACATTTCTTACCTTAAACCTATTAATTCATATTTAACTACTCGGGCATCTCACACATTTCCTCACGCTTCTAATTGTCTCCTGATGATGATCCCAGAGTAGGGATCGAAATGTCGAGATCTCCAATTTTTGAACGCAGCCTCCTCTTTACTCAATCCTTCATCTTCATAGACTTTCCATAGTCTAGCTTATAGGAGGATTCACCACTACCTTTTATTGGATACTAGTAGTCATCCCCAAGTTTCACCTTGTGAGGTGACTCATGTTCAGACAGTTTCACAAAGGATTCTTTGAATCTTGTCATATGCTTGGAAGCCCCACTGTCTATAAGCCAATCATTGCTTACATGTGTGACAGTTCCCGTGAGAGAGGAAATCAAAACATATTCTTCATGACTTGAAGAATTATCACTTTATTGTTTGATTCTCTTTGTGGAAGGTTCATCATCCTATGCAGCATGATCATGATGTCTTCTCTTGTTTCCCTTCTTCTTGCGAGAGCCACTTTTTTTTTAGGACAATCTCTGGCATAGCGTCCTCTCTCATCACAAGTAAAACATCTAAGTTTAGATAAATCTCTTTTAGGTCTTCTCGGGTTATCCTTCTAGTGAGAATGCTTACCTTTGGGATGATGATAGTCCCTTCTGATTTTCTTGGAATGTACTGTGAGATCTTGATCTTCAATTCCCATCTTTTCTTCTCGGGATACTATTAGAGCTTCTTCTTGTGAGCATTCCTCCCACAGTCTTATGAAGGTGACTAGCTTTCTTCTAGCACAAATCCCTTAAATGAAGGAGTCACATGACCTAGGGAGACCATTCAAGGTGGTCATCACAATCTCTGCATTCTATACTTCTTCATCTACTGCTTCAATTTGTTCTTTGATATGGGACACCCTTGTAAAGTATGATTGTATGGTCTCCACATTCTGGATCTTCACATTCTTCAATTGGTTCCTCAAAGTCATCTTTTGATTTATGTTCTTTCCTTCAAACAGCTTGGTCAAGGATTCAAAACATTCTTTAGGTGTCTTTAGGGAGGACACCTGTGGTATGAGGTGATCCTTGATTGAATCAGCAATAATCCTCTTGGCCATGATCAAGTTCTTCTTGTGTAAGGCCTTAGTCTCATCTCCCTCTAGAAATGGAACCTCTTCATTGATGTAAGAGTCCAACTCATTTTCTTCCAGGACCAGGGAGATCTTATACTTCCAAGCTCAGAAGTTATCATCTCCCTCAAGATTTTCATCAAGCTTGGTGTGATGAGACATCTTAACTAAGAACCTCAAATGGAAATACAAAAGATTTAGATCTTACCAATTTGAGAAGCTAAAAACTGGATCTGGAGCTGGTCTTCTGCATTGCTGGTTTTCTCGTTCTAGGGAAGATTAGGGTTTGACTTTCCCAGAGTTCTACCCAACCAAAAACTTTTATTTTTGTCTCTAAACTTTGATTTTTAGGAGGAGAGAAATCCTATCCTAGGCTCACTAAAAAATTCCTCTTCAGTGAAAAACCCTAATTTCTCGATGTAGTGGTAGGTCAAAAAATGAAAGTGCTCAGAATCAAATTCTGCTTCGATAGAAAGATGAGACCTTCAATGGAAGTTCAGCTTAGCCTCATTTTGCTGATGGATTGTGGAGAGAGACCCAAAAAGTAAGAATCCCTAGCTTCTACAGCTGCACAGTGTCTTCTTCTCAGGTTAGCTCTAATACCATGTTAGATTTTTATCAATTTAGACAGTATTATCTTACGATCTTATTTGAGAGAATAACGTGCACAACAATAAATCACAAGAGACAATCGACACAAAGATTTTCCTTAGGGAAACCATAAAGGAGAAAACCCTGCAACTTTCTCAGAGATAGAATAAGCACTAATGGCAACAGTCAAACCCAAAGACAGTAAGATGATATCTGACAGCTTTTCTCTCTCTTACCTAGCTCCTCTCTCACTCATGTGCTACAACTGAGTGTGAGTGGCTGTGTGTTAAATAGAGAGGCTCACTCTCTATTTATACTAGTTTCCAACTTGACAATAACTTACCAGGGTCAACTTCTCTAGGAGAGTATAATAACCCTAGTGCCTCACAACTGCGGGGACTTTAACCCCTGATCAACAAGGAGGGTTAACCTCTATGACTTGAATTGTTTACATTATTGATTCTCCAAATAGGAACATCGGGGACTAATCAAATACAATATATGAAATACATAAGTGAATACATTCTGAAGTTACAAATACATCAACACATTATTGGAAATAAAATTAGATTTGATTGGTAAGATTGGAAAATATGATCAGATCAGATTAGAAAAATAGGGGATAAGAGAATCATATTTTTCACTTGTAGATTCTTATAATCGACTATGGTAAATGTAAGTATGGTGGATTGTAAAAGGCCATTAAAAAACTATAAAATAATTTAACATGGAGATGATGACGATGACTAAGATGGATATGATGATGATGATGACAATGAAAATGACGATGGTGACGATGATGCATTATTGATGATTTGATTATATGATGAAGACAATGGAAAAAAAGATGCGTTGAATATGATGTCGATGATGGAAATGGTGATGATGATGACAATGACAACAGCGATGATTATGCTAATGAGGACCTTGTTAATGATGATTATGGTGACAATGATAACAATGGTAATGATGATGACTATGACAATGAAAATGATAATGATAATGATGATGGTGAAGGCGGTGGTGGTGGTGATGATGATGATAATGACGATGATATGATTATGTGATGATGATGATAGTGATGATGATGACAATGAAGACGCCAATGATGATAATGAGAATGATAATATTGACAATGAAGACGAGAATGAGGACGATGATGATGACAATGTGATTATATGAAAACAATACTGATAATTATTGTTGGGATAAATGGGAAGACCCGGGTTTCACCTTTTAACTTTGCACCAACAAAATACCCACAGTGTTGGCCCTTTCGGTAGCATCCTGCGAACAGGCTACAGTCTCACCCGAAACAGCTATGGGGTGCCGCAGAATCAGGTTTCTACAAACATAAGAGAGATTCTTACCGTACCTTTAGTCTTTAACTATTAATAATTACTTAACACAATGCTTGTATTATCGATTATGCAGCTTCACGATTAGATAAATAAACAGTTACTTGCACAACCCTTATCTGGGAATTCACAGTGAAGCTAGTTATTAACAACAATCTTACTTCATCAGTTATTTACTTAATAGTGCATAAAA
Organism: Pseudotsuga menziesii; assembly: GCA_001517045.1. NCBI lineage: Eukaryota > Viridiplantae > Streptophyta > Pinopsida > Pinales > Pinaceae > Pseudotsuga > Pseudotsuga menziesii. The sequence goes on along the minus strand of LPNX010431482.1, from coordinate 3,674 downwards.
TATAATAACAAATCACACAAATGAACCACAACACCAGATGTCACGTGGTTCACCCCCAGTGTAGGGGCTACGTCCACAGAACTGCGCTTTATTTAACTCTTTACAACTAAAACGACAGTTCTGATCTGCGCACTCAACTGCAGATCCCTTCAGTCCTCAAAGCCATGCACACAGCAGCAGGCCTCTGTGCACACAGCTATAGATCTTCCTTTTCACCAACAAAACCCCTCTGCGCACACAGCTGCAGAGGTCATCCACGCACACAGCTAGGACTTAACCTTCTTACAAAAACCCTTATACAATCTCTTATCTTTGCATTACATTAGATTCATAAGATAATAATTCAAGAACTAACCCTACTTCTTTACATAAGTGCCTATTTATATAGCGCACTATTACAAAACCATGGATTTACACCATGGGCGCCCAAAACCCTAACCCTGGATTTAACCCAAGGGTTAATTACAAAGAGGGGGTTCGACCCACCCGCAACACCCCTAATACTATTTTAGGTTGTAACTCCGCTTACACTTCCTCAAAAACTATGGAGTTACCAAAACTAAGAACCTTTAGGGTCGGAGCCCCAACAGGCCCCTAAGACTCACTTGTGGCCCGTCCTGGGGCACTCTGCAACTCTTCTGGTGGTTGGCGAAACCTAGTGTACTGCTTGCTGATGCCCTCCCTACTACTATCAGCTGCTCACTTCCGTCCTTCGTACTTTTTATGCCAAAGAAGGTCTTCCGGATCCATCTGCAACCCCACTTGTTACTCTGTCTACCGAACACTTGACCATCCACAACTAAGGGTCCCAAAAATTATGTGACAAGCTGCATAAGACAAACAGCCGCCTTGGCTCTTTCAAACCAGGCAGAGACATGGTGGGATCCTCCAGAGTCTTATTATGATGCCTTGTGCCTTTCATCGCTCCTCATTAGAGCGAACTTATGCCTGCCCTCATCCAAATTAGAGCAAACTTCTGCCTTCTTTTGTACCTTAGTCGGATAGGACTGTATTGGCGAATTACTCAAAAGGTTCTGCAACCCTCTCTCTTTGAACTCTCGTACTAACTCCTGGACTTCACAATTGTTTGACATGGTTCCAACTGAGCAACTCAAAGAAGTGCTTAATGCGGGAGTCACAGGCCGATGCAGTCTTTTATAGAATCCTGTAACAAAATCTGCCATCATGGTGCATTAATGACACCAAATCTAACAAAATGCCGGAAATCTTGTCCACACGGTGCTAGGCTTTCCCCCGAAATCTCATTATTACAGGTATGGAGAGAAGTGTTCGTGCCAGCGCCGCTGAATTTATTTTGTCCCATCCATCACATTTTAAGCTACGACGCACCTTGGACCTTCGTCATAACAACTACACACAACTGCGACACAATAGTAACCCTTGCTCCTTACTACCCCATGCGGTACCCACATTTCAACTGTTCTTGGGGGTCAGACTGTCCTTCTTAGAGCTGCTACTGATTAGGGGGTCCTGGCCTGTCCCTATACTTCTTCAGACGACTGCCATTTACCATCGAGGGTAAAATTTCTCCATTCAAATTAGCTAGCTGTATTGCGCCACCATTAGTAACTTTCTGTACTATGTACAGTCCTTTCCAATGTATCTTGAACTTACCTGGGAATTTCATGAATTTGCTGTCGTATAAGAGCACAAGGTCACCTATCTGGAATTGCTTCTTTTTAATGTGCCTGTCATGCCATGCTTTTTCTCTAGCCTTCTGCACTTGCTGTTGGAACCCTGCAATGAATCTGTCTTCTTCTAGTTCTGTTATCTGGGCTAGCCTTTTATTCAACATACTTGGGTCATCCATTTCTATGAAAGCAGCTATTCTGAGACTAGGGACAATATACTCCATTGGCATAACTGCTTCTTGCCTGTAAACCAGCCGAAAAGGTGTGTGACCTGTCAACTTCTTGCAAGTGGTTCTATAAGCCCATAACACTGCCGGGATTCTGAGATCCCAATCATTTCTATTAATATTACAAACCTTGGTCAGAGCCTGCTCAAGAATATTATTGAAGGCTTCCATAGTTCCATTTGCTTGAGGATGGTACGCAGTACTCTTCTGGTGATATACCTAAAATTCTTCAATCAATGCTTCAATAGTCTTATTCAAAAAGTGTGACCCTTGGTCACTCATCAGAATTCTAGGACATCCAAACCTTGTTAAGATATTGTCAAAGATGAACTTCGCAGCTGTAGTAGCGCTACAATATTTGACTGGTTGAGCTTCAGCCCAATGAGTAAGGTATTCAGTTGCTGTAATAATATACCTTGCTCCCGATTTCTTTGTAGGGGGATTTATAGGTCCAACAAAATCAATAGCCCACTTGTCAAAGGCCTGTAGGGTTACCTATGGAACGAGAGGCATCTCATCCCTCCTGGATGGTTTTCCTGTCCTCTGACAGATGTCGCAGCTGTGGCAGTACTCCCTGGCATCCTTATGAAGTGTATGCCACCATAGCCCTACTGCCAGAATATTCTGTGCTGTAGCTTTCCCTGCATAATGTCCTCCCACTGCACCAGAATGTGCCTCAGCCAAAATCAAGGGTTTTTCATGCTCCAAGACACATATGCACAGGATTTCATTTGGTCCCATCTTGTATAGTTGTCCTGCTATCAGTGTAAAATCAGCAGCCCGAACCACCAACTTCTTCTTCTGCTGTGTTGTCATCTCCAAGGGTGCAAACCCTGTAGCTAAATACTGAACAATGTCCTGAAAGTAGTCATCGACCATCTGGATAGCGAATAACTGAGCATCAAGAATACCTTCATCTAAGCTAGTAGGCTCTTCCCCTGATTCGAGCCTCGATAGATGGTTAGGTCCCAAGTTAAGTATTCCTGGCTTAACTATAATCTCAAAGTCATATTCTTGGAACAATCACTACTACATTTTGACCAAAAATCCGACGGCTGTCATGTCGGATTTTTGACACTTCCCTGTCGCATGTACGACACTTTGATTTTTTGTTAAGTGTCGGAAACTTGTCGTCGGATTTCCGACACCTAACTAACCGTCGGTTAAGCGACATCTAGGTAACCGTCGGTTAAGCAACGAAATATCCTCAACAGTGGTGAAATTTTAAGCGACGGATATCTACAAACAACGTCGAAAAAGCGACAGTGTAGAGCGTCGGATTTGCGACGGATAGCTACCAAACCGTCGGAAAAGCGACAGTTTAAAGCGTCGTAGTTGCGACGGATATTTACAAAAAACGTCGGATTTGCGACAGCGGAAAGCGTCGTATTTGCGACGGCTATTCACAAAAGACGTCGGATTTGCGACAGATGAAAGCGTCGCTTAAGCGACGCCTGCTAAAAAAAAAAATTTAAAAAATATTTTGAAAGACATCCTGGATAACTTGCAAGACATCCTGGATAACTCGCATTGTCCCTAGAAGGTAGTAGGTTACCAAGGCAACCAAACATTCCTAAGGGTGTTATTTCCAAATTATGAAATACCAAATAATTCATATTGAATTTAGTAGAAGTATTTACATACATAAAATAACACATGACGAAACATGCCAGAATTGTTGCAACATAGTTGCTATGCTAAACTCCCATTGGAAACAAAACTATTTGAAATATCTGCAAAACAATTGCTGTGAAAACAATGAGTTCTAAAGCTACAAGAGAAAAGAATGAACACC